>CM041294.1:131023940-131623940 GCA_023052935.1 Piezodorus guildinii
ATATGCTTAAATATACAGAATAAAACTGGTTCGTACAATCATATTTCATTTCAGAATAATAACTAATTATAGTTCAAATTAAGATTTTCGTCATTACAGAATTTATTTTGTCATATGTGGATTATAGATACAGTAAACTAAATAGAATGCACAGATATTAAACACTAAGCAAATGAAAATTAAAATTCACTAATGATGGTTTAGATATTAATCATGCAGGCGGTTGTATATTACAAAAGAGCAGCAATGGTCTCTTTAGTGGCTTTGTTTTCTGTCCTTTGAACGCTGATTAAAAATACCACTGTCCGTTCAAATAAGCACTTCTCTCAAACCTCAACAAATGAATTCTTCTCTTTTATGAGTTTTCTGGTTCCAGGGTGTAGATTTTCCTTTTGATCTGTTTCTTATAAATATTCCTAGTTATTCATGAAAGTACATACTTGCTACACAGTAGCCTAAATCACATTTATGTTAAAAATTACAATATTTTTAAAATTTAAATTTATATAAAACTAGCTGTGTCACGCAGCTTTGCTCGCGAATATTGCATTTCGTATTAATTTATGTGCGTTTATGGTAAGAGTGGCTATAATAAATATCAACTATCAGCTACTCTTTGTTATCATTTACAGCCCGATCTTGACTTCTTCCTGTCAAATTTACAATAACGAACCTGTAGAAGTGGTTATACCCATAATCACTTAATATGTAAAAATAATCGTCACAAACCATTTTTTAAAAATAAATAACAATTGAATATATTTTCATAGGAACCTACACTCGAAACAGATATGAAACGCAATATGCTTAAAAGGGTCGGTCACCTGTATGTAGTGACCAGCCAGGTGCCCTTAAGATGTTTTAATATGAGTAAAAAACAACAGTACCAAACCATCGTTGTATCCCAGAACCGGAATTTTATCACCCAAATTTAAACCTTCTTAGTACATGTCACTTTTTCTTTGATATATTCTAAAGCGACTTCGTCTGCATCAATTTCTGTTATTATGATTGCTATTAAGAAGTTTTTAAAAGAATATATTTCAAAGTACTTCCGCGTAAATGACATTTTTAGTTTTATTTTCTTGTGGCAGAAGAACATACAGATTTTTTTCGCAACCCGATCTCGACGTAAATCTATTCCTACGTGTTTATATGGAAAAATATAAATGAACGGGAAATTGAATTATTTAAAAATAAAAGGTAAATCATTTGTAATCATTGGGAAGCGAGGTTTTTTTTTCTTCCAAATTTTCCCCGGTTTTTCCCATATTTTCGACTGATTCTTCGGTCCTATTGGTCGCAGCGTGATGTTATATAGCCTATAGCCTTCCTCGATAAATGGACTATAGAACACAAAAAGAATTTTTCAATTAGAACCAGTTTTTTCTGAGATTAGAGATAAACACTTCAGCTTTATAATATTAGTATAGATTAACTATGGCAATTTTCTAAAAAAAAAAAAAAAAATTAATCATAGATTTTGTTTACTTTTAACACCATGATAGCTTCAGAATATTTTCAATAATGCTGGAAATCCGTGATTTGGAAAATGATGAACTATGTCATTAAGTGAATTAAAGCAGATGTACTTCAGGACAGCACTTTAGGGCCAATATTGTTTAACATTTATATGTCAGACATAATAAAGCACAATGGAACTCTATTATCTACTTTTGCTGATGATATAGTTATCCTGATTTTAGCCAAAAATCCTTTTCAAACTGCAAACACTCTTCAAAACCTCTGAATGAAACTGCTCCTTGGGCTAGTAGGTGGAATATTAAAATGCATTACACCAAGAGTGTTCATGTGGTAATCACTCAACCGTATAAGCCTTCTCTTCACATTTATTTTATAAATATTCTAATTCTTACATTCGACGAAATTTTATCATTAAAATTCACTTGGACAATAGACTGACTTGGAGAACACACTTTCGGCTAAAATTAAAGAACTTAACTATAAGGCATTTTATCCAAATTACTTGACAGACTGTCTGAATTGTCATTTTTTTTTTCTAATATCCTTTATTTGACAACTCTAAATTGCTATTAACCAATGAACTAGCTCTTTATAAGGTTTTGTTAAAATTAATGAACTGGATAGAACTATGGGTTCATACAATACCTTCAAACGTCTAAACAGTACTGTTTTTTCAGTTGAAAGAGCAGCGTAAAATAGTGGACTACATAACAAATAGCAAATGGAATTCATACATTCTGAGGATTTCAGTCACTGTTACAGAACAATTAATTAACTTCGCCAACGACCAACACTCAACACTAATAGAAACATTAAAATTTCCTACCAATCCTTACAGCCTACACCAAGGACTATCCAGGAGGTGGCCAAGAGATATACTGATCACTTAACGTGCTACGATAAGATAAGCCGCTGCTTTAGCTGTTTACACATTTTTTTAGTGAAATAGAATTTCAGATTGCAAATTTCATTAAATGGATGTCATGTTTCTAACAAATTAATAAAATATATATTAATAAGTTAAATTTAGTTATATATCGTCATATAATGCAAACGAACACGACAAACAACTTAATGGAGATTTATTTCTGAAATAAAATAAAGATAAATAATATCTAAATTGCAATATTTCCTTCAAACCGTCATGCGATCAGGAAATCATCATTATTTTAACGATGTTCGATCGATAAAAAAAAAGCGAGTACTATCTTAAAAAGGGATTCCGCTACAGTAAGTTGAGAAAGTGTGTCAACCCCCTTCCAAAATAAAAGAAAAATTCAAATAGTTCAGAGATTTTATTTTTGACAACCTAATTAAAATTTATAAGTCATAGGGTTCTGCCCCTTAGTCAGGATTATACTTCAATCCATTAAAAATAAAAACTGTACCTCTACAACCCATAAAGGGTCTATAGCTTTGAACTTCTTTTAGATTTTACAATGCGGTGATTCGGCTGAGATCACGTTGAGCCGCAAGACTTTTTCTCCATTTTTGCGTACCCACTTAATATACGCTAAGTGAGCGCCACAGGAAGACCCCTCCCTCCTACCACAGGACCGCTTCAAATAACAGAATAAATAATATTCTGTCACAGCCGGGATTCGAACCCAGGACTCGAAAAACAGCAGACTAGTGCTCCACTTATTAGACAACACCGCTCCCGTGAATTCAGTAAATATTGTTCATAAAAATCAGTGGAATCTCAAGTGTCATGGCCGATTGTCAGGTTCATTGTTCATGTCGCTCTGTCTTTCTCACTGTGTAACATACGATTATCGAGTTAATCAGCAGTCAGCCTTTGCAAAAGGTTTCCTCATTTGAACATTTTCACGTTACGCCTATAGACTTTGAGGTGAGTGGTTTTATTTTAATAGCCAGCTCACTGAGCTGTGTCATTTGTGCTAACTGACGTGGCAGTTAATCCCTACGATCTCTTATCAGCCAGCGCTTCAAGTCCACGGTCACGGCACTGGGAATCAGCCTGCCACCGTCCTGAGTTCGTATCCCGGACTAACTAAGAAATCTTTTTTTTTCGTTGAATATTTTTTAAAAATTTCTTTAAAATGTTTTTTTTATTATTTGTATATAGTTATGTATATAATTTAATTTTTAAAGGGTTATTTAATTTTTATTACTAATATTTATAGGGTTTTTTTTTTTTTTTTTTTTTTGTAGATATATTTTCATTTATTATTATTATATTTTTACATTAATAATTTAGTAGGAATTTTTTATATGTTTTGCAATATATAAACATTATGTCTGATGTGAATTCAGTGATGGACACAGACAATGAGACTCCCTTTAGTGAAATTAGTGAGACTGATTCGCGGTACCTGAAAAGAAGGACGCGACAAAAACGCCACAGAAACGTTCTGCCAAATTCTGGGAGTAACTCGCCCAATAAGAAAAAAAATAAGAAAGCGAAGGCTAAACAAAACTGCACTCCAGAAAACCGAAGTACAACTTCAGCCAACACTCAACAAGCGGAAACTGCCTCAACATCTGTACCCTCCAGCAACAACCCTGCAGCCATCAATAACTCGTCGACAACATCCTCCACACCCCATGAATTCACTGAACCTGAGCCACCACCAGTGTATGTTAACAACATTCAAAATTTTTATAAGTTTGGCCAAGAAATATCTGCTCTTATTGGACAGACTAATTTCAAATGCTTCGCAAGACTAAAAGACGTGAAAATCAACACAACAACTAAAGATAATTATAAAAAACTTGTCAATAATTTGAAAGAGAAACAATACGAATTTCATTGCTACCAGCTGAAAGAAGAGAAGCCATACCGAGTAGTTTTAAGGGGTCTTCACTACACCACCCCCATAGAGGCCATCAAAAAGGACTTAGAAGAACTAGGATTCAGTGTGCGACACGTCTCTTGTATTGTCCATCCCACAGAAAAATTTCCATTACCCTTATTCTTTGTAGATCTCGAGCCTGCATCCATCAACCCCGAAATATTTAATGTTAACAGGCTTGTTTATTCTTGTATTAAATTCGAAGAGCCAAGACAGGAGGATGAGATAGTACAGTGTGCAAACTGTCAAAATCTTGGGCATACGAAGGGGTACTGTCATCATCCAGCCAGATGTGTCAAATGCGCCGGCCCACATGCTTCTAGCACCTGTTTAAAGCCTCGGGACACCCCAGCGAAATGTGCACTGTGCAGTGAAGCTCATCCTGCTAGTTACAAAGGCTGCAGAGTATACAAAAATTGGATGAGACAAAAAACCTAAATATAGCCTCTAGAACCCCACTGGAGAGTTCAAGAACTGATAATGAAGCACCCGGCCCTTCGACCAAGACTACCCCGATGATCAGTCGAACTCCAGGAGCCAGCGTTTATCAACCGCCATCAAGTTCCAACACATCCACCTATTCTGCAATAGCCAACATACCTCTGCCCCGACCTCAGTCGCCTCAAACCTCCACATCACATCCTCAAACATCCCATCCTCAACCCCAGATCCTCTATTACCAGCCACAGACCTTAAAATCACAGCCTCAGAGAACTCAACCTAAACCTCAAAATTCCCATCCTCAGACGAAAATACCAATTAATGACCCAAAACCTGCTTCTCTAAGGGTAAAATTACCGCCACTAATCTCTCCACAGACCAATCCCCAACATCCACCTTCTTTAATGCCCACAGTTCAAGACCATTTCTCATTAGAAGCTCATGCTGAACCTCATCAACTTCCTCAGAGAAAAATCCTACCCACTCCGAGAGGAATAAATCCTTTATCCTTAGATACTCCTGCCTTTCCCTATCAACCTCCAACTGATATAACATCTATTCTTTCATCCTTTCTTCTAGACCTCCAAAACACCATCAAACCACTCATCAATCTCCTTACAAATCTCCTATCACAGCTTCCTATTAATCTTCCAAGATGAAAAAGCAGACCCTAGCTATTCTCCTATGGAATTCCAATGGTCTGAATAATCACAAAAACGAACTAGACATCTTTCTTCACTACAATCACATTGACATTGCTCTGATTACTGAGACTCATTTCACAACTCATTCTCACTTTTACATACGGGACTACATTACTTACAGATCAAAGCATCCAGATAACACATCCCATGCAGGCTCATGTATCCTTAATCACAAATCCTTACCCCACTCTCTGATTCCCTCCACTCCAACAGACACCATTCAGTCAACCTCTATCACCTTATCCTGCCACCCCTTTACCACAACGATCTCAGCTGTATACTGCCCTCCGGGTAATTCCTTATCCTATAATCACCTTGATACCTTATTCAGATCCTTTGGCCCGCGCTTCATTGCTGGTGGAGACTACAACGCCAAAGACCAACGGTGGGGATGTCGAACGTCCAATACTCGTGGCAGGATTCTTTCCCAGATCACTCACTCCAATAGCTATTCCGTCCTTTCACCCTCAGACCCTACTTATTGGCCAACATCGCTTAAAAAACGCCCTGATATACTTGATATATTCGTTACATCCCAAATACCTACAATCCAAACCGCGATAAGAACCTTAGATGACCTTTCCTCAGACCATAGTCCAGTTCTGCTTCTCATGCATTCCAATCCTGTTGAAACCTTCTTTTCCTTCACTGATTACTGGACATGTTAACTGGGACAATTTTCGACTTGACATGGAAAGCAACCTTGACTTGACAATTCCATTAAAAACCAAACAACACATTGACTCAGTCATTGAACAACTCACAAAAACAATTGAGACAGTTATCAAAAACAACACATCACACCCTACAAACAAATACCCTCAAGACCTTAACAATAACTTGCCACGACATATCCGAATGCTTCTTAAAGAAAAACGACAAGCAAGGACTAAGTGGCATAAAACTAGGTACCCATCTGACAAAGCTCGTTACACGCAACTTACTAACAAATTAAAAAAAGAAATAAGAAAATTTAAAGTACAAACTTTACAGAACTTTACAGAAAACCTAAACACCTCTGATAAATCCTTATGGATAGCAACCAAAAAACTCCTTAAATTTAAATCATTTAATCACCCGCTCCTCAATGAATCCAATAACTGGTCACGATCAGATCAAGAAAAGTCACAAATATTTGGTAAACACTCTTCAATATTTTTAACCCTCATCCAGATATCCTAAATCCAACCCACATTGAACATGTTGAGGCAGAACTAGCTATCCCACTCCAAATGTCCCTTCCTCCTAAAGCCTTTCATCCTTCTGAAGTAATAAACATAATTAAAAAATTACCTTACAAAAAAACTCCTGGCCATGATCTTATCACACCTCACATCCTAAAACAACTTCCTCGAAAAGCCGTCGTATTCCTTACCTATATATACAATGCCACTCTCAGATCCACGTATTTTCCTACTGCTTGGAAACTTTCAATAGTAAAAATGATACAAAAACCCAATAAGCCTCCTGAACATCCGTCATCCTATCGTCCTATCTCCCTTTTGCCCATCATGGGCAAAATCCTAGAAAAACTCCTTCTAAAACGTCTTTATCCTATCCTAGAAATGAATCATGTTATCCCTGGATTTCGAACATCTCATTCTACAATACAACAATGTCACCGCGTGGTGGATGTAGTGTCCTCCACATTGGAGCCGGAATGTACTGCACTGGAGCCTTTCTTGATGTAGAACAAGCATTTGATCGAGTCTGGCACCAGGGACTGCTTTACAAAATCCGTCAATTCCTCACCCCTACATATTTCCTATTAATGCGTTCCTACCTTACTGGCAGAACCTTTAAGGTAAACCACAACTTTTCCTTCTCATCCACATTTTCCCTATCTGCTGGAGTGCCTCAAGGTAGTATCTTAGGTCCTATCCTCTACTCCCTTTATACAGCTGACATTCCACTCCATCCTCGCACTGTCCTCAATACTTATGCTGATGACACGTGTGTTTTATCAGTCCATAATGATCCAACTACTGCATCCCAAACCCTTCAGTCCCACATCAAAGCCATTGAAGAATGGTGTCAAAATTGGAGGATTAAAATAAATCCCAACAAATCCCACCAAATCACCTTTACCCTTCGTCGTAAACCGATGACTTCCTGCCCCCCAGTATCCTTTAATAACATTACCCTTACTTCTGTAGAACAAATCCGATACCTAGGTCTCTATCTTGACAAGCGCCTTACTTGGAATCCTCACACAAGACTAAAACGACAAGAAACTGCTCGAAGATATCGATTACTACAACACTTACTAGACAAACGTTCAAAACTTCCAGCACATTACAAAAGACTCATCTACATCACAATTATCAGACCTATTTGGACATATGGAATCGAGCTTTGGGGCTCTACGAAACCATCTAATTCCTCCCGCATCCAGTCCTTACAATCCAAAATCCTTCGCAAAATCCTGGAATGCTCCTTATTTTGTCACAAATCAAATCCTCCATAATGACCTAAACATCCCATTTGTTGCAGACATAGCCCGTGATAGATACTCCTCTTTCCATTCTAAACTCCCTGCCCATACAAACCCACTTGTCCGTAATTTATCTTCCTCAGATATCCCTGATAACCCTCCAAGGCGACTGAAAAGAAGGTGGCCTCGGGACCTACTGTATTAAAATAGTTAGTGAAGTGCTACCACTGGGACATTTTCTCAAGACATTTTCAAGACTTTTTATATTCATTCTACATATTTACTTATTGTATTCTTTAGTACAGTTGTAAATTACTATAAATAAATAAAAAAAATCAGTGTACTTTTAAAAAAATAAATAAGTAGCACTAATGGCCCGAATGGATAGATTGAGAATAACAAATAACAATTTATTATAATTTTTTATTTTATTTCAATAGATTTATTGCTATTTACAACTGTATAATGATATACATCTAGTAAATGAGATACAAGATAAAAATGTCCTGGATTCACATGTGGGGATACTACCCATTGGCAGCTCCCCAATATTATTATTTAAAAAGCATTTAATAAAAATAAACCATTTATGAAAAATAAATCATGGTAAAATAAAAATACTGAAATAATGTAAAATAAACAATATTTTACGAATGGTTATTTCATAGGTTTAGTGAAATATTGGTCATACAATATAAATGTAATGGGGACGCTATTGCTGTCTTAACTTTCCAGAATATACCAAAAAACAAAAATAATACTTGTTCCCTTTTTTGGTATTTTGAACAGATTTCAAATCATTTGCTTTAACAGAATTTTTAGTACCATTTTGATCAGAAGGAGAAATGTTAATAGGGACAATTAGCATTATACAAGACAGTACTAATTATCATTGATTTGTAAGGGAAATGGAGAACGTGTATCTAGATGTTAATTGGCATGGATCTATATATGCTATAATTAGTAAAATATATTTAAAATTCATGACTGAATATGAATTGGTAAATCGCCGAACAACCAGCTAGATTGTAAAAAGGTAATGCAATAGGACTGCGCTAGTTTTCCGTACTTATTATTGTATATATTGATTACTGAGACTGCCATTTGAAAAGACAAAAAAAAAAACTTTAGTAGCGTTGAGCTCTAAAGCCAATTCACCATCAAAAGCTCAATCTTACTAACGCAAACCCTTTGAAGTTTCAACCTCAACAAAGACCAACCTGTTTGACAGGAGAATGTAGCAGTGGAAAAGATTTGGGAATACCTTCTTTCACCAAATAATATGAAAATCTGAAGTGTTGTTTTATTCTTATGTTATTCTAAATAAAACTTCGAAAATTGGTTCTAAGCATTTAAGTCAAGATTTCCTAATACTACGAAAGACCTTATAGATACTATGTTGGATTGAAAAGAAAATTATTCAAGAGTTGAACAAAATTCAAATCTCTCTTTTTTGTCTTCCTCCTACCAATATAATAAACAAATAGGTAATTAATTACTGTGTCTAAGTAATAAAGTACATACTTACCTATTTTTGGAAAATGAAACAACTCGTTTTTGATTAATCGAAAATATTTTAAGATGTTCGTCAAATAATGGTGTTGGTCTTTGATTGTTGAGTCTGTGTATGCAAGGTCCCGATAAAACACTCTTACCGATTATTTGCTAATAATCCCTTTAAGGAGTACGAATTTATACAATATCAGCTCTAAAAAAAGAATAGTAAAGCGAAAAAAATAATGTTATCCATTGTAGAAAAACTACTCAATTCACACCTATTGTATAAAACAGAAAATAATAATCGTTTTTAAAATCTCCTTAATTTAATGTCTTAGCAGCGGAAAGCTTTTTTTAGAAATTGAAAAGTATAAAAGCCAGCTTCGATTTACGCTACTATTATTTATTCCAAATAATATCTATGGCCTTTATATAAATATCCTAGACCGAAACGTTGGTAGTGAGAAAAAAGGAAAATAAAGGTGTAGCGAAGAAAATATTAATAAACCTATAGTTAAAGTAAACCACACAAACACACACACACACACACATACACACACATACACACACACATATATATATATATATATATATATATATATATTTATATATACACACACACACGCTCGCGCGGTACCTAAGTGTGGACATATACACCTTCTAGTAGCAGCATGAATGCAGTGTAAGTAACAAAAGCACTAGAATCATTCCAAATATCTGTGGACCTGCGCAAAGCCGGAGGAGGCTCCTTGGCTAACGTAACCAACTCAGTGTTTTTGTGTGCTGCACCAATCTGGTCGCATACCTTCAAAGTGAGATCATATTCTCATAAGGCGATTAGCGTCCATCAAAGAGCATTTCACACTGTGTCATATGATGCCGTATGCATCATCGCCTACATAATTACGATAGACCTACTGGCCGAAGAGCGTGGGGGAATCTACAGCAGAAAACGTGAAGCGCCAGAGGCGCATTGCCTAACGTTAGCAAAACACGAGATTGGAAACTCTTCGTAGATGGCAGAGACGCCCGGACTCATGATCATCTGAAATATGGACAAACCGCCTGATATCAGATATTACATCGTGGGTGAACGGCACAGATGGAGTAGTTGATTATTACCTTACTCAACTACTCTCTGAACATAAATACTCAATAAGGTTCAACCTGAAAGAAAAATCATCATGTACCACTTGTCCTCCTTTAGATGAAATAGTTGAACATGCTTTCTTCGCATTCAAGAAATTTACCGCGGAGAAGGATCATCTAGGTATGGTGCTGGATAAAATATCTACAACGGAAAATCTGGTACAGCTCATGTTGAACAGTCAAGAAAACTGGAATGCCGTTTCAGATTATGCTACGAGAGTCAGAAAAAGACTGAGAACCCAGGAGCGAGCGAGAAGAGGTCAAGTACCGTGAAGTATGCAGTAAAGAAGTAGGTGTTTAGCCATCCTGCCCACCGCGAAGTAATGCCTGCAAGCAGTTCCGGGGAGTGATATCTGTAGGATATGATAATGTAGGAGGTTTTTAGAGAGTAAAAATCTCACACTGATGAGGGTACAAGAGCCAACTTCATCTTATGAAAGATTTTTCCCTACAATAGAAAAAAAAAAAACGCGCGACTTGGCCATTTTGACTCAGGGGATCCTAAAAGGTATATTTCCGTTGAAAACTGAAATTCAAAAATGTTCATGATCGCAATACGTTCCCTTAGTATATATTTCATATATAGGTGAGTAAAAGTTATAATAAAAATTACCTAACAAATCATTCGGTAAAAATTTATTAAGTTATTCAAAAATCCATTTTAAGTAGGTAAGTAACAAATAATGGAACAGATAGTAAAGGATAATGGGTGTAAGATATATACTTACGAGCGATACATAAAACCAATCTCATACTGGAAGGTGGAGGTGAGTAGGAAATTGATACGGAAAGTTACTAAGTAATTTTCATTAAGTAAGAAAGGATACCGACGCTGTGAGCCCATTCGGGTACCTCTTCAGCTGACAGGGAAGAGTTAGGGGTGCTCTTATTAAAGTTTTATAGGCTGGAGTCACGTAGCCTCGTCCCTCGGATAATCCACGGAAATTGAATATTTGCCAACAAAAGCTATTCTTTCACTGATTACGGTCGATTGTTCATCCCTGTTGGGAGACAATATGTCATCTACTTCCCTTTATTTCCGAAATTCATCTCAGTATGTTTTCATAACAATGGAAATACATTTTACTCACAGTCCAAAACGTATATACAGTGATTAAAAAACACTTATTTATTATAAACTCATTATGATTATTTTGTGCTATTTCAGTAATTAATATTCAAATTACATAACACTAGCCTTTGTTATGATTTAACAAACATTTTTATAATTATCTTTAGAAACTTACAACTACATTAATATAAATACGTCTATATTAGATCTACTCAAAAGATTTAAGAGAACTGTCCGAAAAGAAATATAATATTCCAATAAACATTCAACTCAATAACAAAATAAACTGGGCTTTACTACAGCATGAATTTAGAGAATTCATAACAGGCTACAAAAGGAAGCAGTCTCAGAAAACAACGTTTGTATATAAAAACTAAAATTATGACTGCTGGAAGGAATTAGTCCGGGTGGCGGTCATTAAATGAAACAACTAAATAGTTTCAACTATTTATTGTTTGCCAACGTTTCGACCCCCTTTGTGGGTCATCATCAGGGCGCATGGTGGGAGAATGGAAACTGATGCGCCCTGATGATGACCCACAAAGGCGGTCGAAACGTTGGCAAACAATAAATAGTTGAAACTATTTAGTTGTTTCATTTAATGACCGCCACATGGACTAATTCCTTCCAGTAATTCTCAACGGTCATCTAATTACATCCACACTGATAAAATTATGATTATAGGATATATTATCTGTATGATACCGAAATAAGTTTTATTTGGGTTCCTTGACTTTATTGTATTGATTCATTATTGTGTATATATTTTATTGTAAATATTGTATGAATGTAGTATGTATGATATCTTTCAGCACTACTATTGATGTTCAAATTGGGACAGATTGTAATTATACTCAATAAAAATTGTTGTTGAAAGGTATTAGGGTTCAGTAGACATTTAAAATTAGGTGTGAAATAGTATATCTGAACTATAATAGATCTTGTTCAAATCACAATGCGATGTGCCCGCAGTGTAATAGAGGAGAACCAGAGAATACGTTATTTACGTATTTTCTTGCTAAATGGCCCATTTTCTCTCAAATTGGAAAAAGGTGCTTCGGAAAGCAACGCCTGAACGTTGACAAAGTGATAACCTGTCTTAATCGCTAAAACTGAATGGCTGTGTATAATTATTGCAAAGTAGCATGGCCTTATAGATACAAACTTATCAAAGAATTTAATTATGTTTAAAAGTTATCATATATACAAAATTAATTGTTCGTTGTTATTGTTTTGTTTTTCAGACTTGTGAAGTTATAATAGAATCAGTGAAGGACATTTGTATTTATGCTGTATACTTTATAAAATTCAACAGGTGGGCTATGGACTAAACGTTCTAAAGGATTGTTCTACTTATGTTTTTTTTATAAATCTTAAAATTGTAATATTTTTGTTGGAATATGCTGATAATATAAAAAAACAAAACAGTTATCTATCTATTTTTCTACTCAGAGATCTAGAGGGGCAAAGTTGGACAATATTTCCCAAATCGTGAAACATGTGCTATTGGGATGCAAACAGTTCGCACAAACAAGATAAAAGTTTATATGTTATTGAAGAAATTATCGGAAGCCCTAGGTGACATTCTTGAAGATAGCTAAAACAGTATTGAAACTATTCCGTTACCAAAACAAACAAAACAAGATAGATACTACATCAGAGTAAGCCATGATATGATGATAGAGTATACTAACATTATGATGAACATCTGGGCTAGAGGAAAAAGAAATTTTTTAAAACTTAAATTCAAATATTTTTTAGAATTAAAATATGTAAGGGAAGCTAAAGCTTGGACAATTGCATGATTAACATAATAACATGATTATAATTCTCAATATTTTGTATAAACATTTTTTTAACACATTCATTTACTTATTCATTCATCAAGACTTTACTTAAATTATTGATGGCAGTATATATGTGGCAAAAAAATAAATAAATAAAATACAAAATGTATAGGAAAGATTTAATAATGTCATGAAACACATCTAGAAAAAATAACTATCGGCAGCATTTCATAACAATATTCTAAATCCGTAAATATTTAAATAAGGGCTGCTTTTCAGAAATCTTGGAGATCACCAGGAATCGAAAAGGAAGAAAGTATTGAAACTAGTGGATTGGTGAGGGACAGGTGTGTTATGTTAGTCCATATCAGCAACACATGCAACAATAAGATCATTATGGATGAGTTTAAGGAATATGAAGGATTAATGTAAGTAATATAAAGGATATTACGAAGAAAGTTGAGATTTTAAGTATCATTTTTACGGAGTAGAGCTTTGAGGTTCTACTAAACCATCAAATTCTTCTTATATCCAATCCCTGCAATCCAAAATCCTTCAATGCTCCTTTACTTTGTAACTAATAAACTGATCCATAAAGACCTTAATATTCCGTACATTGCTGGTTTGGTCCGAACCAGATATCCTTCCTTTCATAACAAACTCATATCCCCATCTAATCCTCTAGTTTCAATCCTTTTTTCCACTTCAATTCCTGATATTCCTCCGACGCTTCTGAGAAAAAAGATGGCCTAAAGACCTTCTAACCATCTAGTTTAGAATATTTTTAGAGTGCTGCTGTTGGGTAGCTTCTCAACATGTCTTGTTCATGCCTATTTTCTTTTAGCCTATTTACTAGATGAGTTGTACATATCAATAAATAATTGAATTTATAAAAAAAAATATATATATATATATATATATATATATATATATATATATATATATTAAACGTACGTCTATAATAATAATGAGTTAAATTTGAAAATATATTGCAATGAGTTCATCATTGTAAACGCCATTAAAAAATAGATTGTACAATAAACACTTATATAACATTTAATTTTATTTTTGTTAAAGCCATCTAGCGAAGAAATATTGCACTAAATTTGTATTTGGAGTTTTGTGACTAACTTTTCAATCAATAAGCTTAATATATTTTATAACAATGAAACTTATAAACTAGCCTTAAATATTAGAAGTCGGTTCTAAAATAAATAGAACATAATTTTGTTTAAAAAAAAGGGAAATTCCGAAGTAAATGTCCAAGATTATACCTTTATAAATATATATTTTATTACAGATGGTTCTTTTCATCTTTACTTTTACTTAGTTTGGAAAAAGATATAACAACCGTATCATTATCAATTTAAAATTCCATAAAATCGATAATGAAATAATGAACCAGTCTAGCTAATATTACCGATGTATACTGCACAGACAACAACCAATCTATATATTAATCAAATGTAGCTTACATTTAATTAAATAATTAGAGCTGTGTCTACAATTAGCTATGCAGAGATGCTAGTTCACAGTAACTAAGAAAACATTAGTTAATCATTAGACTAAAACAATATTAGTCAATGGTGGGCATACTCATGGAATATTACCTTGTATTACAATAATTAAAGTAAAACGAATACAAAATTACGTTTTTTTGTGTACATGTTTTTATAGATTTTAGTATGATATTAGAGTTTTTTTGAGTATTGGTTGCCCCAGGAGCTTGAGTTAACGCTAAATGTCAAATATGAACAGCTATAAAATTTTGAGCAATCACCAACTTTTTTACGAATATAAACCGTTGTTAATTTCTCATGAAAACACAAAAAAACCTAACCAGTTTAGTAGAAAATAGATGCGAACTAAACAGCTTAGGAACAGAGCAATATACAAGCATTTTATTAGCCCCAAGATTTTTAAAAAAAGGAGTGAAAAATCCTTAGTATTCTCATCCTTCGAAGGGGACGTGAAAAGTTGATCCAGAGTCTGAGTAATAAATAAAGAACATAAGAAAAAATATATTAAAATAAAATACTACTATTACACAAACTGACAATAATTATCAAATTTAATTAAATTAAAATAACGATAGCATAGTAAGAAGAGTCTCCTGTGGTGTAGTGGCTAACATAAGAGCCTTCCATGCCCAAGATCGCAGATTCAAATCTGGTAGATAGCCCTAGGATTTTTTAAAGGGGGTAAAAAATCCTTAGTATTGCTGTCTTTCGGAGGGGACGTAAAATAGTAGCCTCGAGTCTGTGGGATGTCAGTTACTCTTTACCAATACATATCTTAATTAAACCTGTATAAGAAAATTTAGGACTCCCACTGTAGCATCGTCCGATTAGTCACAGCAGCATAAAGTACTTAGAAATGAATAAACAAACCTGCATTTTCTACATTAACTTAATTTTATCTAATAAAATAAATTTATAGCAAATATAATATGTTAAAGCATTCAAATATATACTCATTAAATCTCATTGAGAAAAGCCGATAAACAACTAAAGGAATTTCAGGTCGAGAAACCGACGACGAAGACCCTAAGGAAATCTAACCAATCAACGGCAAACAACAATTTTATTGGCCGAGATTAGGTTAGTGTCTATTCCAAGACTCTGGTAAAGTAATTTATTGGTAGAAAAAGAGAAGGGCGAAACCTAAAATTTTGATCGAAATTTCTAACAATAAACAAAATTTCCAACAACAATAAACTTGTAATATATTCGATACAAGCTTCTATCCATAAAATCCTAATTGAATAAATTACTTAATTTATTAAAACTTTGTTCCAATTTTAAAAACCTGATATAGGTTTTATTCTAACGATTTCCAAAAAAATAGATATTCAAATTATTTTGTGGGCAAATAACTTTCCAAATCTCTCCCGCACAAGAACTATGGGGTGCTGGATACAAATCAGTGCCAACACCGAAGGACATATGAGGCACTCAGATTCCTCCTAGTGCAAAAGCGATGAACATAAGTCGGTTTTCTAGTAAATTGGTAAGGTGATTCAAAAAGTTTTTATGAATTTAGTTAACTCATTTAAAAACATTCTGACTATTTAAATTTTAAAACACCTAGGATATTAAATACAGTTAAGTATAAGGATAATATATTAGAGTGTATTCCCAGCCTATTCAATTAAATTTAATAGAAATAATTTATAGGTAACTTATAGTTTATTTGCCTACACAGCTATATAAATTGTTATACCGTTATATACGAGGCATGTTTTTTAAGTAAGTACAGTTTTAGAATTAAAAAAAGACGAACAAAGATATCGCAATAATTATATTTTACACGAAATCCTGTAACCTTAATCTACTTTTCTACATAATTTCCATGAATTTTGAGGCACTTGTCATAACGCGGCACCAGTTTTTGAATACTCTCCTCAAAAAATTCTGCCGCCTGACTTGTCAACCACTGCATCACAAATGTTTTGACTTCGTTATCGTCTTGCGTGCAATCATCCTCCATACAGCCCTGATCTGGCGCCCAGCGACTACCATTTGTTCCTGCACTTGAAGAAACACCTGGGCGGTCGGCGTCTTCAAGACGATAACGAAGTCTAAATATTTGTGATGCAGTGGTTAACATTCCGGCGGCAGAATATTTTGAGGAGGGTATTCAAAAACTGGTGCCGTGTTATGACAAGTGCCTCAAAATTCATGGAAATTATGTAGAAAAGTAGATTAAGGTACAGGCTTTCATGTAAAAATAAAATTATTGCGATATCTTTGCTCGTCTTTTTTTAATTGCAAAACAGTACTTACTTAAAAAAGATGCCTCGTATAATTAGTTGGCATATATATTATGTTTTTTTTTTACTCATAATTATGCAGAAACCTATATCTTTTTATATACATTCATTCTTGTAGCAATGATGACAAACTCACTGTAATGAATAGAAAATTAAGACCGATTATCTTGTAGATAATTTTCAGTTCCAGTAAATAGTATTTGAAGCTTTTCTTCATTGAATATTAAATAGGTCTTATCTTTTTTTCACATTAAATAGATCAATTCAATACTAAAGAATTTATGGGTAACTTCTCTTTTCTCTCTCTCTCTCTCTCTCTCTCTCTCTCTCTCTATTATATATATATATATATATATATATATATATATATATATATATATATATATATCATTCTTAGTTTTCGCGAACTCTTTCTCAACTACTGTGCGGATTTTGATACGGTCTTCACTATCATTTAGGGCATTCTTTCTTGAGGAAAATTAAATTTTCTGCATCCAGGTCATCCGAAAATTTTCCTGAAATATGAGTACGTAGTAATGTACCTGTAGCGCTGGATTTTACAAAAGTAAAAATTCAACAGTATAAGTCGTAAAGCTAATATAAAGTCGTTATAGGCGCATATATTTATAAATAAATGTTGTTTATAATGTTTTGATGATGGAGGTTATGGGGTTCAGTACTACAGATTTTAAAAAATATTACGTACTGCATCTTACCTTTATATGTTAAGTTAACATTTACGGAAACATGTAATAAACCTATAAAATAACATTGCTAATAATCATTTATACGTTTAGACCAATTTATAAAAACAGATGTTCTACTGTAAAATAAATATGGCTCACATAGAAACAAAATAAAAGTTTTATCATCGATTTAAAAGTTCATTTCAAAATATAAAATAGTAATAGCTCGATAAAATAGAAAGAGATTAACATAACAAACAAATAATATAAACCAATTTTAATGTTTTGCACAATTTACGAGTATGTTTCTTATTTATGCCGATGGATTAAATGCACTTAATAATGAACAGAATTTATAAAATAAACATAATACTTTCTTCCTCTGTGAACTTTTTTAATGATGAACTCATAATACCAAACTCTTAATTGGTTAAACTGAACTTGTTTAATGATAAATTGCACCATATTTATAATGAACCTTTACGAAGCGAAAAATTGTAATAATAAAAATGACCTTTATTGATTTAATATGTAAGGTACAGTAAAAGTACAAACCTTTTAAAAATCTTTAAACTTTAAGAATTATTATTCTTTCAATTGTTTTAGTTTGATGAAAATTTAATTTAATATTAATTTTTGTTTTAATTTTAATATTATCTAATATAGATATAGACTTAATATATTGTATATATGTTATATATATATATATAAAACAAGAGATTGTTCTAATTAATACAATTATAAAAAAAAAAAATATTTTGTAAGATAATACACTTTTTAATTTATTGCTTGTCCAATAACATTTTTTTTTTTTTTTGTTATTTTAAAAGTTTATTAGTATAAACGAATCAGCGAATAGAACATAACTGTTCGATTCGAGCAAAGAAGCAAATTTCGATGCAGCAATGCACCATGAAATAAGATCAAATTTATTTAATAATATAACGATATAAAATTATTGATCACATAAGACCTAGGGACCAGTAACTTTTCAACCAATGAAAACGCTGAAAATCGAGTCTTTGATACATTATAGGTCCTTTTATTATGTAGTTTTTGTATTTTAATAGCTATTATCTAAAAGATTTTAATTCCTGTAGGCTTTATGGTTTCTGATAACTTTTGACCCATTCTGATTTACAAGGGGAATTGAAAAACGACCATATAAGATTATTTATCGACTAAATGTGAGCTGAGTGATGCTCTGAGGCGAGGTAGCCACCGGGATATCGATTCTTCCAGACCACTTGGCCCTGAATTACTCTTGCAGTATCTCGTTAGTAGGGGACAGTCGCGAACTCACGCCTCGGGGTGAATCCATCGTAAAACCTAATAAGATCTCCCCGAAAAAAAATCTTTTCTATGGAAATTAATACAATAGAGTATAAGAAAACATTTTTTTTTTTTTTTAATCAAGTGCGCGCAATACGTTTACGAAAAGTCGTGACTGTCACTTGCCTCGGTTGATAAAATCAATCTAAGAACTATGAAATAAATTTAGAGTTGAAAAAACTTTGAAGTATCATATTTAGTTTCATTGGAAACTTCTTCTTCTTCCTCTAACTCTTGTCTGCCGCTAAGTGTGAATTGCCATCTCGGCCCATCGAGTCCATTGGTCTCTGTCTCTTGCAATTATTTTCATCTCTGGGATGGTGAGTCCTTTTGCTGCATCCAGTTTCCCAATGTTGTCTGATATACACCTGGGTCTGCAACGAGGACGTCTTCCTTCCTGGCCTCTCGGGTACCATTCATTCGGCAGGCATGCCCAAACCAATTCAACTGCCGCTTTTCTACGATATCACGCACTGATCGTACTCCCAAATTTTCGCGAATCCTGTCGTTTTTTATACGGCCCCTCCTGGTCTTGCCAATTCTTCGGAGGAATCTCATCTCAGCCGCTGTCGTCCACCTAGCATGTTTAACAAGGGTTATCCAGCTTTCAGATCCATATAAATGTACTGAAAGGAAAACCTACTTAAAAATCCTAATTTTGGTATCTCTGATTACTTCATGTTTTCCTATAATCGTTTTAGATATCTGGCAATACATTCCATTGGCCTTCATCACCCGCTTTAGTGCCTCCTTGTCTATTTTACTATCGTTGCTCATGACTGTCCCAAGATATATGTAGGATATTCGTAGTTTCTAGTTATTCCCCATCACATAATATCCATGGTTCGAGATTTTCTCTTCCAACGCACATAATTTTGATTTTAGCTGGATTTATATTCTACCCTCTTAGCCGGAGTTCCTCGTACCATTCATTTAGTGATGTATGGTGAGCTTCCTGAGAGTCCGCAACTAGTACTATGTCGTCTGTATAGATCATAGCCTGAACGAGCACTGGTGTTAGATTCCAGTATCCCACCACAGCTCGAGAAGCAAAGAACGAAGGACGAAAAGCAAGGGACTCAGGGTGTTCCCCTGCTTTACTCCTACATACATGTGAAAAGGTTTGGTTGTTTGACCAATTAGCCTCACTATAACTTAAAATTGGAAGAAAATTACAAAAGTTGGCACTTAAGCCCTCTCAGAGTATTTCAATCAGAAAGAAACCTACATGATATTAAAGCTCATTAAATTTTTACGTCCGAGTTTAATCCAAATCGTTGAAGCCGTTTTTGAGAAAATAGTAAAAAGGTGCAAAATGCAAGGTATAAAGTGGCTCTTCTGGTATGCCTATCCTAATGAAAAGTTTCTGTAACATCTTAGACTTATACACTTTTAAAATATAAAATTTCAGTTGTATACAATTAAATTTACTACAATAAACACACAAACCTTTTTTGCTAAAACGTGTTAGTTCCAGTGAAAACTCGAATTCGAAAATGTTAACGTTCGTTATATTTTTATATAGAAAAGGTCTTCTTGGGTTAAACATCATTAAAATGTTTAATAGTATAGCATAATTCAATAAACAATTTTTTTCCTACACTTTTCAATCATACAATTTTTCGTGGAGAAAAAGTAAATAAGCACCGAAGCTGAATTTTTATATCAGGATCAAAGTGGGCTTTGTTAGGTAAAGAAATAACCCCAAGCAGAAGCGAATTCAAAGAATATTTTCTCCCTACAATGGCTATACTATAGAGGAATGCATTCAAATGGTCCCGTAGAGGATTCGGAATTTCTCGAAAAGTTCTTACTTATTCAGACAGCATTGATAAGTAAGAGCAAGGAATAAACATTCCAGCTCTTTGTCCGTGGATGGACGCGTAACTATAGAGTTGTATAGATTCCTTAGTCAGCATTTCTGTTTGGTAAAACAGGTAACAAGATATATATATATATATATATATATATATATATATATATATATATATATATATATATATATATATTGTTTGATTAGTTCACGACTGTTGATAATTTAAGTTTTCTACTGGTCTTAGGTTTCAGTCAATAAATAAACAATTTTATTTATGCAACATTTCGAGAATTAAAAACAGAACATTAAAATTTTTTATTATTTATTTTCAGATGATGTTATTATTAGGGAGACAGAAAATAAAAACAATTAGAATTTATATTAAAGATATTATTAGAAATTTGCTTACAATTTCAGATAAAATAGTGCCTTGCATAGACATATTTGTAGACTTTAAACTATGAAAACATGAGCATACCTATATGCTAGTTATAAATCAGGTATTGAGGATTTTCCAAATTTATAAAATCCGGGGTTTTCTCCTCTCATTTATTATTTTTTTTTTTATCTGAATAATAATAATCATAATAAATAAATAAAATTAAATTAAAATAAATAAACGAAAGGAAAAACTCCTGACTCCTGATGTCTTTTGGAAAATCCTGAACCCCATGTCAATGTTAGACACTATTTTATCTCAAATTTTTAAGTAAATTTCTAATAACATATTTAATGTAAATTTTAATTGAAATATCTACTGAATAACCACTGAATATTTATTCATTGTTCAATGCATTCTTTTCTGTCTCAAACAATAACATCATCAATTAATTTTGTATACAAATTTTAATGTTCTGTTTTTTTCTTTTCCACTGTTATGCCGTGAGTATGAAAACAATAACTTCTCGAAATGTTGCATAAATAAAATTGTTCATTTATTGACTGAAACGTAAGACCAGTAGAAAACGTAACATAACGAAATTGTAATTTGCAATAATCACTTAGATTTATGCCCTGTTAATCACTTAGTATTACTTATTACACCTTGTACGTTATACAACATTTTTTTTCTTATGTCATTAGCTTTTAAACGATATATTATACATCTATATTACTGATATTATTATCTAAAAAGAAAAAGAAGAAAAATATCTCTGATGTTTCTCCTTCAGTTGGTCACCTAGTTCTTTAACACTTCATCGTAACCAATTTTTCATTTGTTTGTCATCATCAAAATTAAAGTTTCCTCAAAGGAAGGAATTTCATCAATTAAATATTTAAGCCCTGTTACACCATTTAAAACTCATTAAATTTAACATAAATTTAGCGAGTTTAAACAAAATCAAGTTGTTCTTACGAAGATCAACTCAACTAAGTGGCTTTTCCTGTCGGCTGATTTTAGAGAGAAACAGACATGACTTAAAACTGAAATTTCAGTATTGTAAGACTACTTTTTTGAGCTATACTTGCCACATACACACTCACAGACCATTTTGCGGGACTTGATCATTTCAACACAGAGGCCCTAAAACGAGAATTGTAGTTGAACCATCTCCCATTGAAAATTTTCGAGAACGATTGTAAACATTTATCGTGAAAATCACTAAGCAATAATTAATTAATAACATTTGTTAAAAAATCTTATGATTCCATCATATTTAAATTATAATATAATGATAATTATAACTTATATAATAGCTTTATGAATGATTATATTTTTTTATTATTGACAAATGGAGAATCCACTGAGGAAATGCAGCAATAAATATGTAATTAGAAAATAAAATAAAACATAAGATCTTTAAGTTTTACACTTATTACACGAACATTTCAACTTATTCATACTCAACTAACAAGACTGAAAATATCAAGATATATATTTTTTAAATCGCTCCATTTTATAAATTGTTGAGTTTTTTTGCTATTAATGCTGTGAGGATTAAATCGAGAATTGAAGATTAAAACGAAACTAATTTTAATATATTTAGTTTTTATATAGTATTAATATAAATCTTTACCTGTCATATTTTTAATTAATGACTTTTGAAAAATATTTGAATGCTGAAAGTCCGCTTCATGAATAATATATCCAGAACCTCTATTAGGAAGCCTTTGATAAGAAGAAGTATTCAAATATTAAATATAAGAAATGAAGTATTTTTCTAAAAAAATGATTAGGTAGTATAGACAAAATATTGATAATACAAAGTACAAGAAAATATCCCTCTCCCTTAAAGGCAACACAAGTTAAAATCTTACTTTTTCAGAGAGGCAAGGTTCCTTTGTTATTTCAGAAGTTATCAAAGAATTCCTCCATCGAACAAAGGAACAATTAAATTTTAATTAGGGAATTGTTCAATATTCAAAAGGACTTTTAAAAGTTTCAAAAGTTCTTTATTGTCAAGAATTAAATTGAAAAAAAAAGTTTTAAATCTGTGTACGTTTAAATAAAAACATTCGAGCTTATTAACTATAGTTCGCTGTAGTAGCTAAATTTATAGTTTTAGGGCATCGTCATTCAATTTAAAAGATATTCCAAATTATCTCAATCAAAACTATGTAAGTTTCATAATTAATGTTATGGCTCTAAGAATAAGGGGACGGGAAAAAAAATGGAAAGAAAAACCGAGAATAATGCGTTTCCATTTTATAGTAAGTTTTGGGTACAGTTTATTGACTCAAGTCCAATGGTTTGAAACAAGCATGAATAATATTGAATGAATAACTTTATTTGCTTTCGGATAATCCCCATACAAATAGATCTGGCTACATAACAATGTGAAATACGAAACTTATTTCAACACAAGAGGTATGAAGATACAAATTAAAGTTTTTAGCACTAGATACATTCACAGTAATAAATTACAATACAACTTATAACTAAACAAAGCAATAACAATAAATGAATATTATAATAATGCCCAATATAACAACTATATAAATATGTCATTTTAAACAATAAAGATCGGGCTCACTAGTCTTTCTGAGTCAGTCAAGTTATGGTTTCTCAGTCTAGTCTGAGGGTCCGTACATAGTCTTGCCAGCGCTGTGGCCGTCCTGTCGGAGTCAGTGTGTTAAACAGTGGGTTCGTGCAGTACCGGAGACTATCAAAGAATTTGATATTTCTTCGGGAGATGAACTCTGTCACGGTCGGAAGTTCGAAGGTGTCGTGATTTGGTCTGTCTTCGTCCTCTGTAGAGAAGTATGCCTCACTATTCGTCTCAGTGCTCCATTTTGAAACTGCTTTGTAACAACAAAGATAACACTGCAAGATTTATTCTTACTAAAAGTCATACCAAAAGCATGTAACAATTTTAAGCTTATTACCAGAGGATCCGCCAGAACTTCATAAAAGGCTCTCAGAGAAATATTACATGCCCGTATGTAACGAACTCTATTTTCGTTTAAGCAATCTTCTAACGCGTCCCCAACACAAGCTGGGGACGACTTCTATGGGTTTAATGTATACCCTTGCTAGCCGAAATTGAAAGAGATTGCGTACTTTCCCGACAGCTAGATCCAGACTAACGTCCTAAGATAAGCGATGTTGCAGGTAGCTGTGCAGAAGGTCGATTCTTTGAGTATGGCTATATCGTTCATTTTAAGAATTTGAAGTAGCCCTCCAAAATCCATTCCATCTAGTTCTAATACTTACTGGATCATTTAGTAATAATGGATCAAACATCCCGAAACTCTCCAGGAATTTCCTTAACTGCGTGACCGAGTTATGCTGCTTATTCAATCTATCGTCATTATCTAACTGCATCAATTTTCGGAAACAATTTTTAACGTATCGGGTATTATAAAATTTCAGAATTTAATATGTCATTTAAATATTATTTTTAATACATAGTGTTCTGGAACGGAAGCGAACTGCATGAGGCATATTAAGTTTTATTATTTAATTTCAGACTAGGGACACACCCAGCCTCCCTGAATTGGTTACTCAGAACGGGGAAGAAAAAAAAGAAGGCTAAACGTGGTCTCGGATTAACCAAACCCTTGTACAGCTGTTGGCCCAGAAATAGTAAGAATCCTCCCCAAACCAAGCTACTTCATAGATTGTGGTGGAACAGATTTAGGTTCCAGCTTTTTAAAATCGTATGTTATAAATAAAATAATAACTACCAATAATTAATGTATAATTCAACTCTTTGAACTCGGCACCGTTTTGCACGCTACCTACCAGTAACCCTACACTACTATTTTGCGAAAAACTACTCACGCATCGAAGTAATATGAGTAAAACTATAGAAACAAGTAATGTATTTTGGTTTATATGTATTAGTTGTCATTGAAAAACACACAAGTTTATTTTTATAATTTTCTATAATATGGTAAATTCTGAAGCAATTCCTGATATCGATAATACATTAATATTTGCATGTTGAATTTTAAATGTAATCTATAAATTTACAAGGTGAACTTCGCATTTAACATACATCTCGAAATTTTTATCATAATTTGATCTATTTGTTGTGCTATTTAAACAGAAAACTAACGCTTAATTAATTGCTTAGTTTTATTCATCTTCGGGGTCCCTATTTTATCCCAATTTTATAGCGAGTTGAAGTGGCTTAACCCTTCCAATCATCGAAAGTATTTCCCGCCGATCATACATTTTTGACCTCCTACAGTTCAAATCCTCTGTCCATCCCCGTTGTACACGCTCCAGGCCTTCAGATTTATACAGTACAGCCCACCGAACTGCACATTTCGACAGGTCCTTTCTTATTCGATCCTCAATCTTATAGTATTCTATCCCTCCTTCAATCTATCACTCTAATTCTCTTTCTACCTTCAAATTCCGCATATTCGATGACTTAATGAATATCTAGGCTCAATAGAATTGTAAATAAGCTTTTTTATATATTATTTTTTTGTTTTGTTTTCTTCTCATCTAAAAATGTCTATTTTATACCAGTAATTATTAACCTGTTTATATTTATTTAATTTACTCTTAAGACTCTAAAGCCCTTTTTGTACATTCTGTATATTTTATTCTAAATGGACATGTCCCAGGATAATAAAGAATTTATTCATTTAAAACTAGAAAAAAATATGCGTTTCTAATAATACTTATAAAAAATTCGGTGGTCTAAGTTCATTCTACATAATTACTTATAAAATATAATGTCTTCTCAAAGGGGACAACCGAGTGCAAAGGGTTAATAAGCAATCTATTTGATCGGCCTATTTTAAAGTCTCTGATATAGGCTCACATCTAACTCCACCGATCAATAATTAGTGCATTAATAATTAACCAAAATATATTTGGAGTTCAAACCTTGCATATAGCTCTAGAATTTTTAAGGAGGTAAAAATCCTTAGTTATGCCGTCCTACAGAGGAGACGTGAAATGTAGGTCCCGAATCGGATAGTAAAAATTTAGAACTTCCACTGTAGCACCACCCGATTGGCCATTGTTGCATAAAGGGACGTTAAATGAATAAGCAAACCTAAAAAAATTATTTTAAAAAATATGGGCCATTTAATGAAAACTATTACATAAAAACGTGTGAAATAAAACAAGACTTTGCTTAAATAAAAACCTATTACTGTTGTACGTAGGGAAACAAACAATAAACTTTACATTACTTATATTCTAATTAAAATTTTATATTATTATAAGAAAGGTCAACAATTTAATCAACAACACAAACAAATATAATAATATTATTCCTTGACTCAAATGATTAAATTAAAATGGAAGGATAAATTAAAATTAGTAAAAGACTGACTAATACAAATATTAAACCTCTGAAGTCAAAATTGAATAATAAAGATTTTTTTCAATTTTTTTTATTATTATCTTTTAATTAAGCAATGTTATGTTTAAATTATTACTGTATCAACGCAGTTTTTTTTCATAATCTTTACTCTGCCAATGATTAATTGAAGAGTTCACTGTTTACGCTAATTAAAAACCGAACGATCAAATTTTAATTTTGAAAAATTAACGTAATTTGTTGGTAAAACAACAAGTAAAGCAGTCACAAAGGCAGGCAGGCAGCTAAATAATCTACTTTAACTATATTTTAATCTGTAAAGACAATCCTTATCTATTCTTCCTTAAACATTTACATTTCAGACGAATTCAGTATAGTTTTTGCATCCACTTATCTGTATATAAAATATATGATAAGGGAACCTATAGCGAACGTAAAAAATTTTAAGCAGAGTTTTCACAGGAAATACACGATTCATTGAACCTTGGGTCCAAACCATCAAGTCCCACAAAAAGGTCTCTGTGTGTTTGTGTATGTCTGTCTGTGAGTCTGTGTATATATGTGTGCATGTTATAGGTCTAGCTTGAAAACCGTAAACGATAAGCTGTATAAAACTGATTTCATGTTTAAGAAAATTTACCAACATAAGAATGATAAAATACTGTTAGAAAGTTGGAGATTAAAAAAAAGTTACAAAGTTGTACTTATGTAATGGGGAATAGTGAAAAACGAACTAAGTAATGATTGTAGATAATTTAAATTGTTAGATGCATTTAAATATTTACTCTAATTTCTTTTAATAGTTTTTAAATTTATTTTGACACCGAAATTCAGTGAAAGTCGTGTGTCGCGCCCACCATAATTTTACTTTTCATAAAGATTTCTAATAGAATATTTAACTTTATAGTCTTTTTAATTAACTATTAACTTACTCTTACCTAGCGTTAGTTCAATAATTATTATTCATTAATTTTATCAAAATAAATCACATTGGAGTCTTCTAAAAAGAAATTTTGCGGGTCTCAAAACTCATTTTTCATTTTAAACATATTTATTGATATTTAAAACTGTATACAAAAACATCAAGTAAATGTTATGGACATATCGTAAATTGACATGAAATACATGTAGAGACACCACCCATTGGCAGCACTCTAAATATATCCTAAACTAGAAGATCTCGGGGCCATCTTCTTTTCAGACGCCTCGGAGGTTTATCAGGAATTGAGGAGGAAGACAGAATGGAAACCAATGGATTAGAGAGGGATGGAGTTTTTCATGGAATGAATGATATCTGGTTCGGGCTAAATCAGTAACATATGGAACATTAAGGTCTTTATGGATAAGTTTATTAGTGACAAAATATGGAGCATTGAGGATTTTACGAAGGATTTTGGAATGGTAGGATTGGATACGAGAGGAATTCGATGGTTTAGTAAAACCCCATAGCTTTACTCCGTAAGTCCAGATAGGTCTTATGATGGTCATGTAGATGAGTCTTTTGTAGTTAAGCTTTGACCGTTTGTCAAGTAAGTGTTGAAGTAACCGAAAGCGGCGAGCAGTTTCTTGTCGTTTAGTCTAGTGTGGGGATTCCATTTTAGCCGTTTGTCAAGTAGAAGTCCCAGGTAGCGGATCTGTTCAACCGGAACAAGTGGTCTCAAACTCAAATTAAAAATTTCAACGATCGCAATACTATGCCTTTTATGTAGCTATATTCACATTTTCATATGCCATATAAAGGTAAGTGAAAGCAAATATAGGCTATAAGTGGTTTAATTTCTTACACTATTTTGATTTATAAAAAAAGATGTTATTACACTTATTATCGTTTGTAAAATACATAATAGTTTTTTTTCCTTTGTATCCCTAGTCGAATGGTATGGATTATGCACTTAGTTGATAAAATATGAATATGAAGAGGTTTTGTACTAATATAGTCTAAAAAAAAAAATGCTTAAATCAGTAATAATTAACACCTCTAACAGATACTAATAGAGTTTTATCTTTATCGACCGCAATAAATGTTAGTATAGAGCGTGATGAGGCGGCCGGGAGCAGCACTAAAACCTGATTACAAAGCTTCAACATCCCTCGTTATCCTCTTCGTCAGGGTCGGCATTGTTCATAAGTTGGGCCTTGGCACAATCAACTTACCATACCAAGTTGCCAATTGCTAGGAATTAATTAATCAACCTACTGCCTGTGTAATTTGACAACTCAATAGGTCAAGTAATCACTTACAAACATACTTCAACAAACATAGCTCTCCTCAGAGATGGCAAACACTAGCTAAGAAATCTGTATCAAAAAGCAGGGATGGTCGAAGTCCAGTTTATTCAGAAGCATCGATTTTGTTATTACCCTAGATAACCGTGTACACGGGGCTTAGATAACTACCTTATTATATATTTGTTTACCTTAAAGACATGGGTCAGGAATTCCAAAATGAAGATAAAGGAATCAGTTCTGTAGGAGGGAATAAACACGTTCAAACATTGTGTTATCTATTGAAAAAAATCTGGTGCGGGCAACACACGACTTTCGCTTACCTCCATTTTTAAAATCAATTAAAGAATTTCCAAACACAGAGAAAAAAATGGGTGAAACCATTAAAGAATTAATTAAATTGAATTCAATATAGAAACATGTGTTTTGTTAAAAACTCTATTATATTATTATCTATAATAATCAGTTAGTTTTATCGGATTTTTATTACTCTTTATTCAATTTTACAAGCTTGTGTATAAGACAATATATTTTATAGAGCCTTCTCTTTCCAAACGGTATATTATACGTCTATATTACTGTTCTTACGTTCAAAAACAAAATTGGCGCGCTGTGCTTCATTGACAAGCTGCCAGTTGCAGCATGGTCACCATGAATTTTCCTTTTCGGGAACCCAAAAAATAGTTAGTTTTATCGGATTTTCATCACTCTCCATTGCCCTTTTATGATTCCGTGAATCAGGTAATATTTTTTTCTAAAATCTTTAGCTATCCAACGGTATTTATACATCTATATTACTATTGTTGTGTCCAAAAACACAAAAAATGTATACAAAAATATTTGGTCAGTTTTCTCTTTCAGATGTTTGTCAAATTCGCTCAACGTGCATATTTAGCTGTTAATTATCAATAGTAACAAGATAATATAGTTATATTTATATAATATACAAAAGTAAAAGTACTTCAGAGGAAAAATATCTGCATTTAACCCCTATCAAACTATTTCAATCACAATGAAACCGACATGATATTAAAGCACATTAAATTTTACATTGATATAGCGAGTTTAATCAAAATCGTTAGAGCCGTTTTTTAGAAACTCGTAAAAAGGTGATAAATGCATGGTATAAAGTGGTTCTTCCGGTCAGCCGATTTTAGTAAAAAGGTTGCGGTAACATCTCGGGTGTATCGTAGTCTAAAATATGAAATTTCAGTTCCGTACGACTTTTCGTTTTTGCGCTAGAGTTCCCACACACGGACACACAGAACAGAAACTTTTTTGCGGGACTTGGTTATTTTGACTCAGAGGAGCCTAAAACCTGTATTTCTGTTGAAAACTGGAATTCGAAAATTTTAACAATCGCAATACTTTCCCTTACTATATATTTCATATATACGTAAGATTTCTTACTATCCATATATATTTTAAATTGAGGGACCAAATATTTTTTCATAAAGAGAAGAAAAAATATTCGAGTAAATACTTAAGTTGAGTTTACTTAAGAGAAGTTTATCCTTATGGTCAAATAATATCTAATCTGGAACTTCTAGCTCCCTAAGAATAATGTAAATGTACAATTTAAAATTATCTTCAGGCCTTAAATATTTTATAATAGTATATACACCATTTAATGCATATTATTAATATGAATATATATATATATACTTATACACACACGCTAATATTGGTACTTTAAAGAATTACAAAACATATGTACAAACAGAGAACAATTATGATATAAATTGAACAAAAATAAAAAAAATAGAGCTATCACTCAATCTTATAACGGCACGGTAGATTTATTTTTAATGAGATGGATAAAGAGCTGATGCTTGAAGGATGTTTAGAATTGGGGTGTAAAAACATGGGCGAGAAATTCCAAAATGAAGATGAAGGAATCAGTTCTGTAGAAGGGAATAAACAGGTTCAAGGATTGTGTCATCTATTGAAGAAAGACAATAATTTATAAATCTGAAGAAAAACACCAACTCAAAAGTAAATTTTTAATAAGTAAATAGATTTCTACAGATTCTTTACTACCCATATATCCCTTAAAGTGATCAAAAAACGAATTGGAGAAAAAAAAATTGTTAATATAGGAGCGTCCGACACAGGTTATATGAGAAAAAATATTTGCCATTAAATTTCTAATCAGGATATTGTTAGTATTTTTTCGATCCTAGCATCACTAGCAGGGCTAGACCATATCAGACATATTATAATTAAATGTGAATAAAATTAAAATAGACCTGCAACCAAAAGATATAAAATAAAAAAATGTACATGTAAAATGAAAAATCTGGCTTAATTCTTAAAAATTTTATGTATATTTGAAAGCTAATACAAATATTTGTACCATAAAAGAGATCTCTTTTCGTTTAATGACTTTTTCAAAACGCTGTTGTTTTTGCTATCGGATTCTACACGACCCGGAAAACCTGTACCGTAGAGAAAAAGTATTCCAAAGCATCATTATAAATCTCATTTATATTGAAAACGTCCTCATAAGGAAAAACGTAGAAAGTTCCATTTTCAAAGCATTATTTCTAAATAAATTCACCTGGGGTTGACAGCCCTACTACGGCTTGAAAGAAAGTCATTACTAGCAAATTACTGAAACTGAAGCACCCGAAATAATTTTCTCGTTAGCTCGAAAACAATTTTTTTCCTAACCAGTCTTTCTACAGACTTTATTACCAAAATTTGCTTTTGCAACACGACACGGCTCCGATTCACGCATCCTCGAGGTACCAATTTAAAAAACTGTTATTCTTAATCCACCACCAATCAGCCCTTTACAAAAATAATTGTTTGTTGTTTTTGAATTTGGGCTTGATTCATAATATCTAATACATACATCCAAATTATTCAAATGTTATATAATTAACACTGCATTTTATTGTTAATTTAATCTGGATAGACCTAGAATTATGTGTGATTTTATAAGCCATATTGTGAAAACCACTAGAAAAAAAAATAACTGCAATTCGCATATGTAGAATATGTGATGCTCGACACCCTAGAGTATTTAATAAATTGAAAGATTTTTAGTAGAAAAAAAATTACTTATAGGGCAATTTAAAATAATATGTTTAGAGGAGGTGAGGGCGAAATGACTACAGCCTGGCACTACGGGTTCAAATGGTTCTTTTATTGTTCAGACAGTTGAATAAAATGAAGAATAACAGAATAAAAAAAAAGGAAAGCAATATGAGGAGCACACACTAATCCAGATAGATCAAAAAACCACAGCTGGTGAGAGGTTGCAATGGATTTGCCACTGTAAAATAAAATAATCTTTCTACTATCATAAAACACAGAAAATAAAATAATAAATAAAAATGACCCTCAATTAAATATAAAGAAAACTAAAATATAAACATGTTTGAGGCAGTGACAAATCCATTTCACATAACCTCTTTGCTCCCACCAGCTGTGTGTTATAACCTCACTCCCTCACACACATCAGGCCCATCACATATGAAAAAACTTACATTAATTAGTACAAATATAGATTTGGTAGACAGAAAAAAATTACTCTCCTTTTGTCGATTGGATATATTATGATACTATTAAGTAGATTTCATATAATGCTGACAAATGGCATAATATTAATTAAAAACATGATCAAATAATATTAAAGAATGGGGTAATACGACAGAGAAATTGTAAAGTGCAATGAATTAAGAAAGGTTCATAAGAAATATGACTTCTTCAATGTTGTAAAAATACATTAAAAATATTTAGAAAAATAGTAATGCGTGCAACTAATTTCTTTTTCTGCTCGATAAAACGTTATGTATTAAAATCCACATGGTCCGATGTCTACCAAATAGAAATGGGGATTAACTAGTGACCTCATATTACACAAAAAAAACAACTAATCATCAGTGTTAGACCACATTATCGTGGAGTCCACTGGTAAAAAAGGCTAAAGTAAGCATTCTCCTCATCTTTCTCAGGGCGCTTTGTAAGGTGAGCAAACTCTATAGTAATGTTTGTAATATTGTAAGGGAAAAGTCGCGAAATTGGAGAGCTTGTATTTCGACCTCAAGAACTTCTACAACAAAAAGAACCTATCAATCAAAGCCAAAGTCCGACATTATAACACCGTTATCAAACCCGGGATACCCTATGGGACAGAGACCTCCTGCCTCCCTAGCTTAGAAAAACTTCTGAAGGTAGAAAGAAAAATACTTAGGAAGATCTATGGGCCCAACAAGACACCCGAATGATACAGGCTAAAGTCCAACAAAGAAATATACGCTGACAACAAAAGCCTGGAGATCGACATCAGGGTAAGAATGCTCAAATTCTATGGGCACATGATGAGGATGAGCCCTGAAAGGTTAAACCGGGAAATCTTACGACGATTCCACCAGCGCAAGAACACGACTGGTTTTTTCAAGCAGATCAGGGTCGACATGGATTCAGCAGGACTGAAGGATTCAGACTGTGGGGATAGAGAGACCTACAGAAGTTCACTGAACAATATAAAGGTCTTCGTGGTCAAAGAACGCCAAAAAAGGGATTATGTGTGGTCGGAGGAAAGAAAGCGCAAACATGCGGAGCTCATGAGGGAAGTATGGAAGAGAAGAAAGTCGAGGAAGCAAACCTGTACATGATATTCGCGTGGTCTTTAAGGCCTTTTCGCGCCAAAAAAAATTAAAAAATTTTTGTAATGAATTATTGCTATCAAACATGGTACTGGCCTATTAGTGGGGAAATATCAGGACGATTTCGTTAAATTGATCATCTTCACAGCTAGTGCCCATACACTACTAAAGATCCACATCAAAGGGCTTTAAAAAAAGGCAAATTAAACAAATTGTATATGATCAACTTAATGCTAAAAAACCAAACCCTGTTGAAAATAGAAGACTAATTAGTTGGATATTTAATAGCCCTGGCATCAATATAACGGGCGTATAAAATGATAAAACAAAATTAATAGAGTTTTAGAAAAATTGACACATCAAGAGGAAAACCAACCCGACCAATTAAAATACCGTTTTATTCAGAGTAGTTTTAAAAAATGAAAAAGAATTTCAGGTTTACCGGGAAATATTACGAAAAGGTCAGCTTTCATGATATTTCTTTTTTTCATATTTTTTATATCTTCGCTAATGGCTATTAAACTTTTTAAAAAAACTTTATTAGTAAAAAGTGTAACGTGTTTACCATTTTTTTTCTCTATGTATCTCAGAAGCAACATTGGATTTATATATTGTCAATAAAGCACTGAATTATTCATGAACTTTCATATTCCATTCATGTAAATATTTAGTTAACTTTTCATATTAATATTATTTCTCGGAAAAATTATAAAACTTTTTTTAAAAATAATTTAACAACCATATCTTTATACCTATATTTTATTGTCATACATCTCATTAATTATTAATATATATATATATATATATATATCTTTGAGTGTTTATGTGTGTAAAAGAAATGTTATTGAATAGAATATGTTAAAACAGAGAAAAATTATGATATAAATTGAATACAAATAAATTAAATATGACAAAAAGTCATACTTAAAATGGAACGGTAGATTGATCTTCAAGGAGATGAATACATATCTGATGCTTAAAGGGTGTTAAAGATTGGGACTTACGGGTAAAGACATGGGTAAGGAATTGAAAATGGAGAAATAAAGATAAAGAATGTAGTTCTGTAGGGAGGGAATGAGTAGATTCAAGGATTGTGCCATCTATTGAAGAAAAAAATTAATAAGTTTGTAATATATAATATAATAAATACCAACTCCAATGAAAATTTTTAACATACTTTTACATATCTTTTACTATCCCTATACCATTAAAAGTGAGCAATCGAATACTTTTTCATAAAAAGGAGAAAAAAAATTAAATAAATATTTCGTTCGGGACAGATTTTTCCTACGCATATGCGTCATTCAGATTTTAAGCAAGACATTCCTTATTAGATCACATTCAAGAAATTAAGCTAGGTTTTTCGTTACATGGTGCAATAAAATACAGGGAAAAAAACTCAATTTAAGCACCTCATTAAAAAAGAACTATGTTTATTTCTCAAAATACTAAAAGTAAATACGGTATGTTCATAATTTTGAATAAAAACTAAAAAAGAATATTATGAGATAGGACAATTTCATACTGTCCGTTTCTTTGAAGTTTAAAATGGCTTGGGAGCGCCGACTGTCCGAAATCATGAGGAAACATACTCCCGGCTAAATAGGAATTTTTTCAAGCTTTTAGGCTAAATTTTAGTCACCAATTTAACTCTAGCTGGTTGATCCCTGGGGATGCAAGAATGAATATTCAATCTGCCACAGTTGGGCTCCAACGAAATATTAGTATTGTAGTTTATTAGTGTCTCCTCGAAAGACAAATTCTGATGTACGGTATCCTTAGAAATAATATTGACTGAGATGAATAGCATATTTTTAATTTTTTCAAGGTCTACTGTACAATACTACCACATAACAAGGATAAAAAATTCCAATGGTTGATAATATGACAGTATTATATTTCTGAACCCTGTTTACGTAAATCTTAAAGTATAACGACCTTCACAGTTCCAAAAATCTTTCTGCGAAGAGATCGATAATTCAACTTCTCCAACGGAAACCAGAAAGATTTATCCCAAGTGGTCCAACTTGAGCTCCACACTTGATTCGATTGTCCCCTCGTTCCGCCCGCTGGTACGTACCCCCTTTGTAGGAGGCAATATCGCTCCAGAATATTGCCAGCCAACAAGAGTTTCTTCCACCAGGCTGCTGGCCCAACTGGAATCCGCCAGCATATCTCACCGAAGCATGAAAGTCTAATTCTTGTGCCTCGCTAACAAAGGAAACTAAACTCAAGTATATTAAATAACACAATCATAATAACCATCGTGAATCTCTGCAAATTATTTCACAATGGTTAATTATTCCAGAATAACTATATTATGGTATTAAAATTCATGTAGCTGTGTAGTTAATTATATTATAAGTATAGATATTAATAAGTCAATGAGGAACGAAAAAGAACCAGCAACACTATCAATGTATATTCAAATATAATGACTTATCACCACTGTTAAATTAACGCGATATCTCCGTTATTTCTTAACTGATTTCAATGGTTCGTTTTGTTGAGGACTTTCTTTCTTTTTTGATCAATGAAAATTGGTACTATAATAGGTGGAAATAATCAGGGGTCAGTCTTTTTTTAAATAAAATAAAAAAAATTGCTGACGTTTTGGCTCAACATGCCCAAGCATAAACTCAACCAGTTTAAAAGCATAAAGCAGTTTATGCTTGGACATGGCTCAGTAATGCCCTGATGATGGCTTACAAGCTTGAGCCGAAACGTCGGAAAAATTAAAATATTTAAAAAAAGACTGACTCCTGATTATTCCCGCATTTAATAGTTTCTGAGTTCTGCGCATGCGCATGTGTATAGCAGTCATCTTTCAAATCGGCTCTTGGATTTCATGCTTTTTCAGTTTGAATTCTCTTCAGTGCAATCTTGAAAACATCACCAGACTACAGGACAACAACAGCAGTAAATATTGGAGCAAACAACAGTAAGTTTTGTTACAATTTACGGTGTAAAGTGAATGCTGGGTAACCTCTTCACATCAGCTGATTGCCAATAGCTCGGCAAGGCCGGGATTGGTTTTCTTTTCTTTAGTTATTGTTTTATTACCAACATCTAGTTATTTTCTTATTATCTTCTTCACATGAAATGCGATATTTTCACCAAGTGATGTCCTCCAAAGCATCAACTAAAAGATCTAGATCTAGTGGTTCAATCACGTCTCCCATAAAACAAAGACCCCGCCGTGATACTAATAAAAAATTAAATCAACAAGCAACCCCTTCAGGTTCTAATACAGAATCTGAACCACAGCCTGGCACATCGTCACAGGGGATGACTGACGAATCTCCGTTTTTCACCCCAAATCCTTTTCAAATCCTACATAATGAAAAAGAAAACATGGAATCTGCTCCTACACCCAGTGAACCACGGCCTCCACCGATATTTGTCAAAAATATTAAAAATTTCCAGTTGTTATGTGCGCAATTAAACAAGATTACAGAATCCACCAGCTACTACTGTATGAGTAGAATCAATGACACCAAAATATCACCAACCACCGCCGAGGCATATAGAAAAATTGTGAAATACCTAACTGAAACTAAAGCGGATTTTCACACTTATCAGCTACGGCAAGAGAGAGCTCTTAGAGTTGTGATCAGAAATCTACACCCTTCAACACCAGTTGACGCTATCAAAGAAGAACTCATGGAGATGGGTTACAAAGTGCGACAAGTCACTAATGTCATAAAAGATAGAGTTCAACTGCCTCTATTCTTCGCTGACTTGGAACCATTAGCAGGAGTAGAAAAAATTTATGATCTAAAAAGACTGTATTATACAAGTGTAAGAGTCGAAAAACCTTATACAAAGAGAGAAATTGTTCAGTGTTACAATTGTCAGGCGTGTGGTCATACCAGAAGTTACTGTCACCACATACCACGCTGCGTGAAATGCGGAGAACAGCACAAGTCTGTGGAATGTACAAAACCGAAGTCAACACCCGCTGTATGTGCTCATTGCCTCAAGGACCACCCGACCAACTACAAGTTGACGTTGCACTCATTACTGAAACTAGACTAACCACTAAACAGTACTTCAAAATACCTGAATACACAACATACCGGACAGACCATCCAGACGGCAAAGCCCATGCCGGTTCGGCTGTTATTGTCAACCGATCCCTCTCCCATCACTTACACCCACTTCCCGCCCACGATTTCCTACAAGCCACCTCTATTATAATCAAGACCTTTTCCTTTCCGCTAGTCATCGCATCAGCATATTGCCCTTCTAAAAATTCTATTTCTATTACCCAATTTGGTTCCTTTCTCAACTCATTGGGGAATCACTTTATTCTGGGTGCAGACTTAAACGCGAAGCACCAACAATGGGGTTGCAGAACCACAAATACTCGTGGACGGACATTGCAGTCTGCACTCAACTCCAGACGCCTTAATCTCCTACCTCCCGATTCCCCTACCTACTGGCCAACAGATCCTAACCGTAATCCAGACATCCTCGACTTCTTCATCCACAGCGGATTAGGCTCCCTGAACTATTCCGTAACTCGCCTTGATGAACTATCCTCTGATCATAGTCCATTAATCCTAAATGTATCCATGACTCCTATTCCGAAACCTTTCCCACCGTCATTCATCAGAGGCCCCATCAACTGGAACCTCTTCCGCGAAATCCTCACCAATGATATCGACCTCAGAGTAACTCTCAAAACCCCTTCTGACCTTGATGATGCCGTATATTCCTTTACAACCTTGATTCAACAAGCTGCCTGGACTGCCTCCTTTCCTAAACAATCCCAAATTATTCCTTACAAATGCCATTTACCACAACACCTGACAGACCTCATCAACACCAAACGCCGAGCCAGAGCATTATGGCAACGCACCCGCCACCCAGAAGATCGCCGCTCTTATAACTTTTATTGTAGAAAATTAAAGCGGGAGTTGGCGACCTTTCGTTCCCAATCCTACAATTCCTACCTCTCCTCTCTCTCGACTCGTGACAATTCCCTGTGGAATGTCACGAAGAGAATCCTGAATACTCACACGATTTCCCATCCTCTCCTGCGCGGTGATAGTTCCTGGGCTGCTTCTGACAAGGATAAGGCCCAGGAATTTGCACAGCACCTTTCCAAAGTTTTCACTCCTCCTCCTGAGTTGAATCCAAACCATACTTCAACAGTTGAACAGTTCCTTACTTCGCCAATACCACTCTCCTTACCTCCTAAAGCAGTTAATCCCTCTGAGGTCAAATATCTTCTTAAAAAGCTTCCTCTCCGTAAATCCCCTGGATATGATCTCCTCACGCCACAGATCTTAAGACAACTTCCACAGAAAGCCATTACATTCCTTACATATCTTTATAACAGTATCCTACGCACTACCTATTTTCCTCTCTTATGGAAACATTCAACTATCATCCTTTTCCTGAAACCAGGCAAACCTTCCAACAGCACGTCATCTTACAGACCTATTAGCCTACTTCCGATCCTCTCAAAAATTTTCGAAAAGCTCCTACTAAAACGAATCCTAGATAAATTTAAAAATTTTCCTTCGCATCAGTTTGGATTTCGTTCTCAACATTCCACAGTTCAGCAAGGACTCCGAGTTGTGGATCACATTTCCTCTGCCCTTGAGTGCAAGGAGTATTGTTCGGGTGCCTTTCTGGACATAGCTCAAGCTTTTGACCGGGTGTGGCACCCGGGATTGCTCTTTAAGCTCAAAACCCATTTACCTCAATCCTTATACCTAATCCTCCGATCCTATTTATCAAACCGCTCCTTCCGAGTTCGCTGTGGTTCCGAATTTTCCAAACATTATACTGTTGAGGCCGGTGTTCCTCAAGGCAGCGTTTTAGGACCCGTCCTCTACATCCTCTACACCGCCGATATCCCTACCGATCCCGATACCTTTCTGGCAACATTTGCTGACGACACAGCCATTTTATCATCCAATTCCGATCCTGAAGTAGCATCTCTAAATCTCCAAAGGCACCTTTCCCTTGTCGAAGACTGGTGTAAGGCTTGGCGAATTAAGGTGAACGAAAGCAAATGTACACACGTCACCTTCACCTTTCGACGTAAATCCTGTCCAACAGTTAAATTCAATTCCATACCGCTTCCTTCCTCAGACACAGTCCGGTACCTTGGCTTTTTACTAGACAAAAGACTGACGTGGAACCCACATACGAGACTTAAAAGGATAGAACTCAACCGCAGATTCGGCCGGTTATACAAATTACTAAACAGAAAATCTCATCTTACAGTCGACAACAAATTACTAATATATAAGACAGTACTGAAACCTATATGGACCTACGGACTTGAACTATGGGGGACAACTAAACATTCTAACATCAAACGTATCCAATCCTTCCAATCCAAAGTCCTCCGAACAATAGTTAATGCTCCTTATTACGTTACCAACTGTACCCTACACCATGACCTTAATATTCCATTTATTTTAGATCTGGTACCATCCAAATTCTCCAAATTCCATCAGAACCTTCTTCATCATCCTAATCCTCTTGCTCAATCGCTTTCCAGCTTCACCCATCCCTACAATCCTCCTCGAAGATTGAAACGGCAGTGGCCCCGCGACGTTTTGTAAACATATATCTGGAGTTCTGACACTGGTCAGATCCTCCACTCATGTACTGTATGTTTGTGGCTATTCCGCTCTGGCTCGGCCTCCACTGGCATACACCAGTGAAGCGCTGAGTGGGAGGCGCTGGGATCTCTTGGATTCCGCTTCTCCCTCCACTTGTGGGGGGAGCAGCCGAGTCTAGGGTTCCTTTGGCTGATTGTATATATTGTATATAGTTAAGTATGCTTGTATGATTTTTATTTATTTCCCAACTTGTATTTATCTCTACTACAGGTTGTTGTTTTGATTTGTTTCTTGTTGCTTTTTTTTTTGTATATATTTGAATTTATTTATTTCCGATTTTATGTAAATTGACTTTATCATTATTGGCTGTATATATTGTATGAATGTGTACTACATCTCTATTACTACTGTTCATTATGCAACAAATTGTAATATTTCTCAATAAAAAAAAATAAAAAAAAAAAAAAATAGTTTCTACAGTCGACTATACATCCTCACTATAGTTCAAAAATTGGTACTCTTTAAATTTTACGGCCGACAGACGGATTTCATGATTTATTCGTTATGTGTAACCTACAATTACTTGCAACATTAGACCTATTTTGAGGAGCGATTATTTTGTATTTCTTTTTTGTCAACTAAAAAGTTCATTATAGAAGACAATAAACCTAATGATTTTATACTGTACCTCATATTTATTCATGTTTTTATCTGTCTAATAAGTTAAATAAGCATTCCCAATTTTAGATTAAGTTAGTTTTTCATCTTTAAAATTAACCGTGCTATGAAAGAATTACATCTCATATGAGTTTTTTTTTAATTTTTTTTTTGTTTACCCCTACCTCGCTTTTGAAGGCTATACGGGGGTTTCACGGGTCCGGGGGATGAGGTCGGGGATAAATGCTGAGATAAAAGCCCCCCACAGACCGAGACTCGAACTTGTGATTATTTTGTTCCAAGTTATTGGTTCTCTGTTGCTAGGCAAAACGTGAAGAAAACAATGCGCGCTAACCTACTCAGCTACCCCGCCCCCATCTTTTATAAGTAGTGACTTGACCATAATTCTTTTTTTTTAATAATAAGTTGTAGAGTACTGATTCTAAAACTCCATAAATCTTCTTTTTTTTATCCCCTCCTCCCAAAAAAAACTTAGTTATGGGGGCATGTGTAGGTAATTTGCTTAGTGAACTATTCGTTTCCCTATTTATTTCAGAGGGCAGGATTGTAGCAGGTACATGTATATATTTACTATTATACATTCAGTAGTGTATATTTATGTACCTGTCAACAAACGCTTGTGTATTGAATCAGGTACATTTCTATTTTTTAGTGCTTCTTTACTGAATAACAGGGCATATTTTTTATTATTAGTATTTTTTAGATAATTAGACAACATGCCAATTTATGTTTAAAGAAAAAAGTTAATAAGCTGGTTATGAAACGATAATCTTATTTTCTACTCATTAACCAATCTAATTAGCTGCTTCCTGTAATCCTTTTTACCCTAAATGGCCTCCGTGAAAAGCAAGAGGACCTTTTAAATTCACAAGGTTCCATTAGGCACACGACCATTAGCGCTGAATATGTTTTTGTTTTTTTTTCTAACGTATCTCTCGAGTTTTCAGCTAACTTAAAACATTTTTCACCGAAATGCTAACTGAATAGTAAAAATTACATGATTTCAGTACATTATCAGTCAGTATATTTTAAGATAAAAAAAATTAGTTTTTAGAATTATTATTAATAGAAAAAAATTAGAGTTTTTTTTTTTTTAAATCTGAAAACATTTTATCTATCTAAGGCTGTTTTATCAATGAATTTTAGGTTTTGTAAAAAGCTATAAGCAAAATGGTAATCAGTTGGTGAGAGGTCCGGAGAGTATTGCGAGTGTAGCAGAGTCTCAAGCTCTGACGATTTCCTTGACGCCATGCTTAAGACGTTCCACCAAGGATTATCGGATTCAAATTGACTAAATGTGGCTTCATTGTAGCTAATTTCTAATATCATTTCAGTTTCATAACTACTCAGTACTGATCTTGACCCTAGAATTTAAAAATATCTAGTCAATCGAATCACTTACATCTTAAAAACTTACAGTATCTGCCATTTTCGATTTACAATCAAACTAAACTTTTAACATTCCGGATTTAGTAGAGTCACTCGATATCCCATTATCTCAGGAACATAACTTAGCCTAGGAACAATCTGTCTATATCGACGGAAGGTTTAAAACGGTCCTGTAAAGGTGTGATAAATGGGGCCGGCCATGAAAGGATTCGAAACAAAAAGAATCTAAAGTAAAAGGCTAAAAAGATTAATCTTAATATAGTTGGCCTAAAGGTGGCTACTAGTCCGGGAGTACAATGGCCTCAACGCCCATTAACGATAATTATCCAGCTTCTTCTGTAGTATTCATTCTGTATCGAGATGGTTCAGAGAATTAGGGCCTGTTGATTGGATGATTGGCTCTACTGGCGTATCATCACGAATATAAATTTTGAAAATCACTTAAATTATTCTATTTCGAATAAATAAAAGTATTAAGGAAATCTATTATTAAATAAAGTAATAATAATAAAATGTATTTATTTATAAGTAAAACATTATGTTTTGTATAATACGTATTTTGTTTCATTTCAATATAAATACTATTTACCTAATTTTATATCAAAAGTAGACCAGCCCCTTAATTCACTGGTATTTAGGCTAAAGGGCTTAAGTTGTCAATTTTATGATTTTTTTTTGTTAATCAATCCTTAATGGACATACCGTCTTGTACTATTTTTACTTTCACTTACTATATATAGTAAGGAAAATATTGCGATCGTGAAAATTTTCGAATTCCAGTATTCAACGGAAATACACGTTTTAGGGTCCCCTGAGTCCAAATAACCAAGTCCCGAAAAAAGGTCTGTGTGTCTGTGTGTGTGTGTGTGTGTGTGTGTGTGTGTGTGTGGTAACTCCCGGGTGGAAACGGTAAGTCCTATGAAACTGAAATTTCATATTTAAGAACTATACGCCCGAGACAAGACTAAACTTTTTTCATCAAAATGAGCTTACCAGAAGAGGCACTTTATACCATGCATTTTGCACCTTTTTTCGATTTTCTCAAAAACGGTTCTAACGATTTTGATTAAACTCGCTATATCGATGTAAAATTTAATGGGCTTTAATATCGTGTAGGTTTTATTTGGATAAAAATGGTCTGACAGGGCTTAAATGCCGATATTTTAAATTTTCTCCTTCTATAGTACCTTTAATTTTTTAGATTCAATAATAATAACTAGATTATCTTGTTAACGCTGATGAAAAACAGGTAAATATATAAATTGAATAAATTCGATACCCAACTAAAAACGGGAGAAAATAGAAAAAATATATTTTTTAATGCAATTTTTCGTTTTTGAACATAAGAGCAGTAATATACATGTATGATATACCGTAGGAAAGCTAAAGATTTTAGAAAAAATATCATATTATACACAAGCTTTTAGAAGTTAATGGAGAGTGATGAAAAGAAGATTAGACTAACTGATTATTTAAGATAATAATATAATAGATTTTTTAATAAAACACATGCTTCTATATAAATTCAATTTGATTAATTCCTTAATAGTTTCACGTATTTTTATCTCTAACTGTATTTGAAAATTCTTTCATTGATTTTAAAAATCGAGGTAAGTGAAAGTCGTGTGTTGCCTGCACCAGATTTTTATTATAATTTCCAATATTTCTTATAAGATAAGTTTTGTTTGTCATGCATTTGAAGAAGAGGTCATTCATTAATAAGAATTACTCCTAATCCTAAATGCATGGTTTTAATTTTAGTAGAGTATGGATAATTTTCACTTATTCTTAAACATTTATTTTCGAATGATAGTAATTTTTTAAGTTTGATTTACACCATCACATATTGTTGGTACGTAAATCCAAATTGTTCACAAATAAATATATGTTTATGTAAAACAAATAAATGAATTATTTTTAAAATAATTTTCTGCACAATTTATAATTTTTAAACTTCATATGAAATACTTCATCGGGAATCGGGTAATAATGTACAAATAAATAAAAAAAAAAAATCATCACAATACTCCAGGTTTTATTGAAAAATGTTTAGTACAAAGACATTCTCAAGATCATATATATCTAACATCGATTCACGTAATCGCCATTAGCTGATTTCTATGTATACTTTCTTAATACTTTGCAATGACGACCTGCACGACTTCAGAAAATCTGAATCATGATCTTTCGAGGCTATTATTATTATTATAGAAGCCGTACCTATAACCTATAACACGGAATATCAGTTAAGCATGTTGAAATCAATTAATTGTAATAAACATTTTCCGCAGTTGAAACATGCGATAAAAATACAAATTTATAACAGTGACTGATACAAATAACGACTGGCATAAACTTCTTTTTCTTTTTAGGTATTAGCCAAACATTTTGCGACTAGGAGAAAGGGGTTGATATTTGAATAGTTGGACTGTAATCAACCCAAAGAGCAGCTATCCCTCGTGTTTCAGAACTAAACAATAGACACAATGACAGCGTAATCCAGGAGCAACATGTGTTCCAGGAAACACTCTACCTAGAAGCTTCTATGTTGACTTGTATCCTTAATCCACCGCGAGCACTATATCTACAGGATTGTCTCATATTTTATGAAAGAGATCTTTTAAAATTATTATTAGGTTAAACATCTCCCCTGATCGTCTTAGTTTTAAAGAACTTTTAGTGACAGTGATGCGACCTTAGGGTGTGAAACCCTCCTGGGTAATACCCAGCCTCTATAAAGAGGGTATCCGAAAATTGGGGAAAACTTACCAGCTGAGCATTATCTAGGACTAATCACCTCCTCGCACGATCGTTGGCCACGAAAATGTACGAATCTTTATAAATACAGAACCCAAGAACCTTCATGGCTAATAGAGATGCATTTTTTTTTCTCTTAATGTATATGTAAAGTCGGTTTGAGGGTGAGGTGATTAAAATACACAAATAAGAAAACTTATTTTTATGTCACATAATGGACATGGGTAATAATGATGAATGACTTTCATTCACAAAAAATGCCAAAAAAATTAAATACAATAAAAAAAAGAATAAGCTACGACATTAAAACTGCAAAAAATAAAGTTTAAAAAAATGAACATCTTAAATGCATAAAATAAAACTAGTTTTAGGAAGTAATAGTAAGAAAAAAATATAGTAAGTAATAAAATCATAATAGACTTATGGTAAATTATAATAAATAATAAAAATTAAACTGATATTAAAACATTATTATCTTAAAATGAATATAATTATTTGTTTATTTAATACTAATTATTGATAATTAATTATTAATTTTGACCGTCATATTACTTTATATTTTTTTTCCTATCATGTTTTTAAAATTTGGTTTTAATAATTTTTTTAAGGCAGAAACGTTGTCAATGTTTGGTTAATTAATCTTAATATCGGTACTTCGTCATTGATTAGAAATAAACTGAAAATATAAAGTAGCGTAAATAGAAAAACCTAAATTTTCCAAATTCCATCAGAACCTTATTCATCACCCTAACCCTCTATCACAATCCCTATCCAGCTCCAACCACCCCTACAGTCCTTCTCAAAGCTTGGTAGTGGCCTCGAGACGTTATGTACACATTTATACTGGAGTTCTGACACTGGTCTGACCCGCCACTCATGCACTGTATGTTTGTGGATATTGCGCCCTAACTCAGCCTCCACTGGCTCACACCAGTGACACGGCTGATATATCGGATTCCGCTTTTCCCTCTACAAGTGGAGGGAAAAGTCCTAGTCTGGAGATCCTTCAACAGTTTTTAAAATATTTTATATATTTATGATTGTGTGTATAATGTTTATTTATTTGTCAACTTTGGATTTATCGCAAAAATAGCTGTTTTTTTAGAGGAATTTATTTATTTTATATTTTATGTAATTTGGCTTAATCATTAATTTCTGTATATATTGTATGAGTGTGGTCTCATATCACTATTACTATTGTTAATTTTGAAAAAAATTGCAATATATTTTAATAAATATTTCTTTAAAAATATAGAAAAACCTATTTTTTTTTTAAATAACTATTATTCTTTTCAATATTTACTTATTGAGATAAAATGAACCATTATGCAATAATTTCAATCTTAAATAGAGCTCAATAGGACTTAAGAACAAGTTTTCATATAATTTTTTTAATGTTTCTATTTTTTAATTCTCGCATTACACTTGAGAATTAATAGGCATACATACCTGAGCCCATGTAAAGATACGGAATGGGGTCATATTTTCCCCCCGGAGAGAGGCAAGAATCCCCAAGAGGAGGCAATTTGAAAAGAGGATTTTCATTTGAGAGGTAATGAGAAAGTCCCCAAGCCCCGGGAGCTCTGATCGAAAGCGCAATTAATTATCCCGATCGATGAGGCACTGATTTCTTCAATGGCTACAACATCCCTCTTGTCTTCAAATTGTAATCTCCTCATTTGTATGTCATTATTCTTTTTTCTCGTCAACATTATTAAGTAAATCAATTTACATTTAACCATTTAATTAATATCAATTATATTGAGCATTGATTCATATACATAAAAGGAAAATTATATTCTTATGCATATTTATATTTATTTTATAATTTCTACTTTTACTTACAAGTGACGAATGACAAACTTAATATATCCCTAGAATCTTATGCAATATTTTTGAAAAGAAGGGACCAATAGATTTTTTTTTTAGATTTTCTAAGAAACTACAATGCTTGTTATAAATAAAAACGTTTCCATTATATTTATAGTTTTTAGAAGTTGACTTTTATTGCGAAATTTATTTAAATTAGGATATCACCTGAATGTTAAGTGAACTGCACAATAAAGTTTCATGTAAATGTACTGAATTTTAGTCATAATATATATCACTATTAAGGTGTCGGAAATTAAATTGGAATATGAGTAATAAAAAACGAAAACCACTCAACAAACGACTTAAACTAGTTTATTGAATTTTTCACTAAAACGTCAAAAATAAAACACATTTAAAATGTCAGTTATTTCAAGCCAACTAGTGATAAAACATGAAAAAAGATTTCTTCTTGAAAACATTTAAGAATACATTTCTTATGTATGATCTTCTTGTTTTGAAGATGTACTCTTTATGTGTAAATTCATTATTTACAGAACAAAATAAAAATAATTTTATAGATTATAAAAAATGCTATTAATATTATATGATGTCCATGATCGATTTAAAAATTAGTAAAATATATGTATTTCCTATTTGGCGGAATCTCTCTCTATCTTTTTTCTTCTTTAAGATTGTCTTCGGGATTGATGCGGTATGCTGTGTACTGTAGCAACTCAGCGAAGTTGAGCAGCAGATCCAAATTGGAATTTCCTCCTCGTACTGAAATTTAGTAGGAAAAAATTGATATAATCAATGAAGAAAAATATGAAATAGCCTTTACCTATATGTTAATTTTCCCATCGTTTCGACCCACATTTCAAGTCAAAATCTGAGCTTCTCATGGAACAGCAACTAGGAAAGGACTAAATTAGTTCATAGTCTTATCTTATCTGTTGTTCTTTAAGAAGCCCTTTGGGAGATAATGGCTCAAAATGAGAGTCGAAAAGTTGGCAAATCAATTAATAGTTAATGACTATTGCATAGTTTTCATTCTAGGCCGTATTTTCCGTCTATGATGAAAAAGGTACAAAAAAAAAATACAGATTAATTAATATGCTATCTATGGTGTAGTGGTTTAGGGGTCAGCTGTAGTGTAGTGGATAGTTTACAGCCTTCTATCACGAATGTTGCGGGTTCAAACCTGGCATATGACCTCATGTTTTTTTGCGGCTTGTGAAATGGTTTCGTGGTTTAGGGTCCAGGTCCTACATTATCAATAAAATTATTAAAGTACTATGGTTTATTTTCTTTAGCAAGCGGCATAGAAGAGATAATTAATAGAGTAGAAAATTCGATTGTACAATAACACCAACTAAAAGTGATAAATAATAATTTGTTTGAAAAAAAATAAATAAAATAATGTTCAAAAAAATTAACATAGGATGCTTACCGCTGTCTCCGAATGGGTATAAAATAATATAACAAAAAAAAAATAAAGAATAGCCTTAAACTGCTCCTGGTTATTACGGTACTGTTCTTCCATCCATGTATTTGGAAAGAGTCTTCCTACAAGAATGGCTTAAAATTGGAGGATTCCTCTATCTCAACGGTATATATCGTAGGCAGCGACACTGTACGTTCACTTATATTGGATTAAGTTCAAACTTCAAGGCACCGGGTGGACGGAAACGGAGCGGGAAAATTAAAAACATGTTACAAGGTAGTAAGAATTCCTTGGTTATGCCATTCTACGTGGAGGACTTAAAATGGTGGTCCCGAGACTATGCAATGTCAGGTTCTGTTTAAAGATCTCTATCCTAATTAAATCTAAATAGGAAAATTTTAAGTGCCATATTATAGCATCGTCTGATTTATCACAGTAGCATGTGACAAAAAAAAAAAAATAATAAACAAACTAACAATTATTATATGTAAAAACTAATTTATGAGTTTTAATACGAAAAGTGTGTAACGTGTTAAGAAGTCTTACGAATCCTGGTTATTGTCCCGGTCAATGGTGCGAACGCAACCTTATAGGAAGCGAGGACGGAAATAAACAAAATATAGATGAGGACGAAGATGGGAGAAAACAAACCGGAAGAAGAATGAAGGGAAGGAGAGAAGCAATGTTTATAGGAAGCCATAGCCGAGAGCCAGTATTAGGAGAGAGATAAGGTCGGCCTTATGCCGAGGGCTCTTTAGGGGGAGTTCATTCATGCCAGGGTCATCGACCTCTTTCCTCTCTTCGCCTACTCCAGATTACCAACCTCTGGAGTAGCACGTGTGTGTGTATGTATAGTTACACGCATGAAAATATGTGAATATGAATATACATCGAAATTAACGGTTACACTATACCTGAGGCATAGCATATATAGGACCCGCGAGCTGGGATTCGTGATAACTCATGTGATCCGCGAACAATTTTGCGATATCATCATTAAAAAAAAACACCTGTACCTGCGCAAACTCTTGAACTCAGTGCTTATAGAGATTCGCACTGGTCTCTAGACCAACGTGCAAAGAGGTGATTGGACCGAAATCAGGTTGTTACCACTTTATAGAAGTCCCCGAGGAGGGTCCCCATACAGATACTAAATAATATTATGATACTGCACAGTTTGAACCCCTGAACACAAAAGTAGTGTTTTATCTATTAGAGCACGCCGCGTCCTACCACCCTTATAAGCAAAGAACATCTTGTAATATTCGACTTCGGCCTGAATATTTGTACATTTTACTTTTACTTACCTATATATGAAATATATAGTAAAGGAAAGTATTGCGATCGTGAAAATTTTTGACTTCCAGTTTTCAACGAAAATACACATTTTAGGGTCCCCGGAGCACAAATAACCAAGTCCCGCAAAAACGACTTGTGTGTGTGGTAGCTCCCGGGCAAAAACGAAAAGTATTATGTAACTCAAATTTTATATTTAAGGCAACTATACGCTCGAGATGTTACAGAAACTTTTTCATCAAAAACAGCTAACCAGAAGATCTACTTTATACCATGCATTTTGGACCATTTTATGATTTTCTCAAAAACTGCTCTAACTATTTTGATTAAACTCGCTATGTTGATGTAAAATCTAATGAGCTTTAATATAGCGTAGGTTTCATACTGATTGAAATAGTCTGACAGGACTTAAATACCGATATTTAAATTTTCTGCTTTTAAAGTACGTTTAATTTTGCAGATTTCAAAAATAAAGGAGAAGAGTGCAAACATATTTTTTAATGCTATTTGTGTTTTTTATAATAACAGTAATATAGACGTATAATATACCGTTGGAAAGAGAAAGATTTGAGAAAAATATTATCTGATAGACAAAGTTGTAAAAGGTAATGTAATGTGTCGAATAGGGAATAAACTAATTACTGATTAACAATTTGATATAGTTATATTATTTAATCTAAATCATATGTTTTCAACGAAAATGAATACACGTTTTATAAAGGCCAACTTCAAATATAAGTACATTTAATAGTTTTTTAAATTTATTTTAACAGTCGAGGCAAGTGAATGTCGTGTGTTGCCCGCACCAGATTTTTCGATATCAGCATTAAAAAAAAAACACTTGTACTTCAGCAACCTCTTGGGCTCAGTGCTAATAGAGATCCATATTGTTTTTGACCTACGGCCGTGCAATTAGGAGATATTATTCATCCGCCAGGTTTTCCACTTTTTAGAGGCTAGGTGTGCCCAAAGAGGGTTAAACCCAGAATCGGCCCTCTACTAAAATTAAAGAATCAATAATATTGTAGTACTACTGGGATTCGAATCCCTATACAGTAGAGTAGTGCCCAATCCACTAGACCGCGCCACTACCTGGTTAACTTCTTATAATTAATCGACTTTATACTGAATATTTCTAATTCTATTTTTTATAAAGAGATATCGTTATACAAATTAAAACTATTGATCCCACCAGTGCTTTCAGAAAGGAATGGGACCGAGGCCGTGCGGTCTATTAGTACAAAAAAAAAAAAACACCTGATATCAAATCATTGGATTGGTTTATTTTAAATAATTCATAAATGAAAATTCATTAAGTGTTGCACTTGACGTTTATTTTTTTGGCCTGGATATGTCTTTTGGCTGTGGATATATGACTTTAACTTTAGTGACAGCCCTAAATTTTTTTAATTAAAAATTTTAAATTTAAGTATATGCATATTTTTGGCTATACCGTATATCTGTGACGCGTAAGACCAAGTATGGGCTTGCTAATTATGTTCAAGTATTTCATTTCATGTGATATGTTTTAATTCTCAACGTCTTGAAATTAGGGTGTAAATAGTTCTAGTCTTTTTTTAGCATTATGTATTTATTATTTGATGTGCGAACCCCTTTTCATTCTTCTATCGAATATGAATATAGCGTATTGTTTCTGTTGGTGGAATTTGAATATTTAAATGATACACAGAATGGAAGGTTTCTCGTCGCAGAGCGAAAGTAATATGTTAGGATTTGTCTTAGATAACCTTTCCTTATTTATCTGGCCTGTAAAACTTTATTCTTTATTATGAACTAAAAAAGTTGACTTCCTTGCTATGGTTACTAAATCGATTTTTATCTGATAAATTGAGGAATGTCATGGCAGTTTGCATGATTGAATCCCACTGTAGTTTCGTCTTACTAACCATAATAGCATAAAGTGAAGTTAAATGAGAGAGAAATATTTTATTTCATTAACAGTACAACAAAACAGTGCTGCCCAACTGTATTGGGTTGCTACTATACACAGCGTACTTATCAATCCAATGACCTGTTATATTTAGTTGAAACGTTATAAATATTACCTTAAATTTGTTTCATTATTAATAGTTTTATGTTACACGTTATAGGGCATAACATAGTTTACAATTTACAGTACAATCCATACAATAAAATATTTTAAAAATACACACCTAATGACCAACAGTATCAAAGCATATCAATTACTAAATTTAAGTAAAAAGATATGCCACGGATAATTAAAAAAAAACACTAAAGAGAAATATAAATATAAATAAATAAGGTAAGGTAGAAATCGTAACCCAACTAACATAAGAAAATATATTATCGGTAGAGAAAAATGTATTATAATTTAATGTAATGTATATTATAATGCGTGGAGATGTAAAAACAGTGTAGGCAAATGTTTCAGATGTGAACACTTTTAAATATCTTCACAGAATAAGCTACTATACAGAACACGGTTTAGAAGCACATTTTTTACATATTATGAACCTATCGTTTTTTATTTGCATCCAGTTTCTAAATATCTCTCCCTTCGACATTATTCTGGGACATAAAGACTTATATCTAGGGGTGGCATCTTCATGGAAATGACTGAGGCCTGTTCCAGACGACCATGTTTCCATAAGCTGCCGAAGTACTCCGAGGTACCACCATAGTGCACCATGTTTACGTATGGCCTCATTTGCATTAAAGAGTTTCCTTCTCACTTATCGATGCTAAGTCAAGTGCTTCATGCCCCCTCCCCTCTAACTACATGAGGTTTGGCAGAAGGGAGAACGGTAGGATATCTTCATCTAGGACGCGTGTTTGATGATCCCTTACAAACTCGCTTCGTTTAACTCTAGTGTTGCAAACCCTGGTATTTAATTCAGCTTCGCCTCTGGAAACATGGTTTGAGGAAATTCCCTGTAATTCTGGTAATTTATGCCGAAATCGAATAAAAAAAAACAACTAACAATAAGGCTAGAACATGCTTCATATCTTCTGTCTTTACAACTTATTATCTCAAAAAAGTAGAAAATGGTTAAAAAAATTCTCGAAAAATAATAAAAAAATAAGACTTTCGGTAATTTAAAAGTATATTAAGGAAAGGAGACTCATCTTTGATTATTTTTTATTCATAGGTTGTCACAGCCCTACTTTCTGTAAATTTTGATCTTGAGAACATAGTCCTTTTTTGTGTGCGAACTTCCTAAAATGGCTAAAACTCGTTTTTCGCTAAGTTTACGTTAAAATATCTCAAAAGGGAGCTGAGTGAAAACTTATGAAACTAACACAGGTTACACATCTATACGAGGTTTGTACGTTACATAAACATGGTGACAGATTGAGTTGGTTTTCAAGTTATCAAATTTTCTTCGCTGCTAAAATAACGTTTTATTTAAAAATTATTCACTAGAAGAAACCTCAAGTTTCCATAAAGTGAGACATTGGAAAGAAAATAAGGAGCTAAGAGAAAAAAAAAAGTATTAACTCCTATAATTTTTCATCTTTCAGAGTGAAACTGTGACTAGAATGTTGATGAGAGTACTGTATACAATTTTGGACCTTACAGCATATTACCTAAATAGGCATGAAAATTGTTTAAAAACTTCACTAAAATTTAAATCAACTCAAACTTATAGCGGACAGTAACAAAGAGAGGTTCTTTGTGCTGAAACCCTAAAAGTATTTTCCTGAAAAATGGTTAAAAAATCATTAAAATAAAAAAATATTGAGCGGCAAATTTAAATAAAAGATGGACTATTTCAAATGGATTATCGTATAAAAAAAATCATAAATCCATTCGAAAAAAATATGATACGCCTTTAAATAATTAACGACTTTATTTTAAGCTCTTACTAAAGTAACCATAATTATGCTAGAAAGGCATTCCGTTTGGCGGACGACACACCGTAATGTATATTTTTTAAACTACCAACAAATCTCTTCATTTCTGTTTTTTGTCTCTAATTAGGTTTGAAGGGATATCGTACTTTATTTTGTATTGGTCATTTCAAACATTCACATTAAATACAGTTTCTCTTGGTATTTAATTAAATTATAATAAACTAGAATTTATCATTACACTGACGAAATATATTACTATAACAATCATTACTTCATAATATTATTAGCAATTATCAATTTTTATTTTAGCATATAAACTATGTAGAATAATTAAAGTATAAGATCATTCTATAGTGTTGCTTTCCAAGAAAAAAAAAAACATTATATAAAAATATTTTATATGTTTTTATACTTTTATTGAGTTCTCGAATAGGTAGTAGTTTTTATTATTTTATTTTTTATTCATGCCGTTTGTAACATTCAAAATTTTAATTTATTGTTTATTTGATATGACTCAAAGTATAATTAAATTTGAAAAGTCAATAGAAAACTAATTTATTTGTTTTTCTCAAATGCAACTGCCCACCTTTTTCAACTTCACCTTTTCAATTTAATTAGCAGGCGCACATGTTATCAATTTTAATTAACTAACATGTCCAGAGCAGATGGCATCAACAATATGTTTTTTTAATTATTATGCTTGATAATTAATTTTCAGGAAAAACAATTTTTTAAGAAAATCAAATTTTGGTAATTAATTGAGAACAACGTCCAATAAAAAATATTATTAAATAACTCGCGATCACATACTTATAATAAATTACAAAAGGTTAATCATATTTAATATTTTAACAGTAAAAATGAAAGGATTAAATAATTTATAAACAGTATTGATTTTTTTTAAGAGTAATTTATTTTATTTTATGTTATTTATTGAGGCTCTAGACCTAGTAAGTACCGAAGTTCCCGAACATAATTTATTTTCCCCTGTGAATAATTTGTTCAAAAGCCATTGAAATAGGAAAGAAGAGACTATTTTTATATGACAGAGACAATACGTTTCCAGAAAAAGAAAAAAAATTAATGGGAAAAAAAGGATTCTCTTGTTCATTATATATACACCTATTAAAAGTTTTTCGTTCCCCCCGGTAAAATTTTACTTCTGGTACTTCTCAACGTCAAAGCATTAATTATTTCTATTCACTTAGGTTTTTAAATATTTTCACATCCTCAGCCAGTTTTTTCCCCAACCTCTTGGAGCGATATAAATCTATTCGATTAATTTATAATATTCAATATTTAGACATAAAAATTAATAAGTTTCTTATTGCCATTAGTTACAAGAAGTTAATTTTATGAAAAATGTAGTATAATCTAGTGGTTAAATAATGTACTTGAAACATGTAATCGTGTTATAAAGAAGTCTTGTTATAAAGGTTTATATGAAGCATTATTTCAAAAGTCTATCACTAGTTATCTCAAAATATCTTATTTATCCCATAATTTTCATATTTCAATTTCAAAAATACAAAGAAAGAATTTCCAAGAGAATTTTCTTGAGACTTGTTATTATACCATCCCCAGTCAAAATAACAGAATAAATAATTATTCTGCCTCAGCCGGCATTCGAACCGTAGATCCTAAGAACAGTGGAGTAGTTCAACTAGTGCTACAAGACCACTCTGCTCCTCTTAAACAATATTTAAAAGTTCGTTTGATTATAATTAACAATGAATAAAAACATTCCTACCAATATCCAAAACATTTCTATTAAAATTACAAGACAAAATTTATAAGTATAAATAGCATCATATGGTAAGTGACGTGGTAAAGATAGAGCCGTTGGCCTAAAAATAGAACGAATCTCTATGTATATGTACTTGGCTCAAGAGGAATTGTAGAAGTACAGGATTTTTATTTTTATTATTATATTTTTTTCTTTGATCAAACAAATGTGAATATAAAATATAACCAATGAAGAGAAGAAAGAAAGGAATATCATTAACATTAAAGGTTTTTAGAACATAATTTTAAAACAAAAACCTAATTTTAAACAACTATTCTAATAATATTTTATACCTACCCATATTTCCCTCCTTCTGAGTAGTTAGTAGCATTTGCCAAAATTCAGGAAGACCTTGATAAAATCAGTGCCTGGGCAACCCTAAATAAATTTAGGCTAAATGCTATTAAAACTCAGGCCATCCTAATAGGTATTAATTCCCTCCTCAGAGCCAATACTATATTTCCGAGTCTAATCTTAAATGATCACCCAATCACCTACAGTTTCACTTTCAAAAACCAGAATATTACCATATATCAAACCCTTTACTGGAAGCCCCACATTGCTTCAATTTCCAGACGATCTATAAGAACTCTTAAGTACTCTTATCGCTCCCGTCATCTTCTCCGACTTCCCACCCGTAGGATGCTGGTTTCCTTGCTTATTTTTCCGAACTTAGATTATTGCTGTGTGGTATATGGAGGCATCTTGGCTGTACTTTATGACAGACTCAAGCGGATTATGAATATATTTATAAATTCATCTTAGGTTACTCGAAGAGGTCTATATTGTCTTGTACAGCGAATTGAAGTGGCTCCTATCTTCCATACGTAGACAATATTTCCTCGGAAGATACCTCTACCAAGTCATAAACTCCCAGCATCCTCCATACATTCATAGTATTCAAATCCTCAATTCACTTACTTGAAACCAAATCACGCCATTCTGACCTCTACATTCCTACCCATAGAACTAAGTCTTTTTATCATTGCTTTTATATCCCTGTGTAGCCCTCTGGAATTCCCTACCTAATCATATACGCCATTCTTTTCCCTTCTCTCATCCAAATCTCAAATTTTCCAACACTTTATAGCATCCCAAAGAGACGCAAAGTAAATATAAAATTATAAATCTACTATCCTACATTCAACGTACGACAAAATTATTATTTTACCGAAATCCTAGAGTTATGGAATAATTCATTTATTTAAGAATTGTTCAGCTATGTCAATTTATAGAAGATTTTTTGGTTTGTGCATATTCCATATAAGTATTTTGTATATAATTATAAAAATGTTTTTTGAATTTTTTTTGGTACACATTTGTGAATAAAAATTTAATTAATTTTTATTACAATTAAGATTAGTTTGAATGAATAATTGTATTATTAGGTTCCTTTAATTAAAATGATCCTTTTCATTCAACTTATTTTATTTTCTTATTTTTTTGTCCCTACGTTTCGGCTCTTTGCCATTCTCAAGGGATCTACAAAAAACATTTATTTTAAAATTAAAAGATACACAACATTATTTTTTAAAATTCTTATAAATCAATTTACATACCTCTTTATACTCCTTTATACACTCTATACAATATATAGATATATATTTTGTCATAATTGAGTAAAATAAAAATTAAAACTATTATAGGCTGACCAGCCCTGTCCTGGTTGTTATCATCTACTGGATTAAAGAAATCTATTCCCTCACTCTTAACTATTGATATCAAAACTAATATACACACATATATTGTTTTATTATCTCCTCCTCAGTCAAGTCTACATTTATTTTCACAGCCAAAAATTTTTTCTTTTAAAATTCTTTAATAAATTATTACCATACATAAACATATACATACACACACACACACCACACACAACACACACACACACACATACACACCCACATACACATACATACATATATATATATATATATATATATATATATATATATATATATATACATAAACACATAAACAAATATATTAATATCCAATTAAAAACAAGATAATTTACCTAACCATAAAATTCCAAATATTATTCTATTATATTGTTATTTAAACTTTATTCCAGAAATTCCATTTATTTAAATTATACTACTTATTAATTTTGCTCAAAATCTCAGCATAATGGTCATTCAAATTCTTTGTGTCTGTTTTGTAATTTATACTGTAGTTAATGTTTTCTGATATATATATTGCCTCAAAATTTTTCTTCTAAAATCATTACTTTCTTTATGTATTACTATAGTATTTTCAAAGTCAAATTGGTGTTTTTTATTTATTACATGTTGTACTAAAGCAGTCTTATTACTATCTTTTTCTTTATTTTTAACATCATTTTGGTGTTGATACATCCTATCCTTCAAGAACTGTTTTGTTTCACCAATATATACTGCAGGACAATTTACACATGGTATTTTATATACCATTCCAGATTGGGAGTTTTTTCCTATTTTATCTTTTAGCTCACTATAATAATTTTTTATTTTGTTTCTTGGTTTGAAGGCAAAAGTATATTCTTCCATATCATATAATTTGAAGGATTTTTTTATTTCTTCAGAAAGTCCCTTTATATAATTGCAGCTTTGGAATTTTTGGGTTGTCTTTAATTTGTTTATTTTTTCACCATTGCTATTATTTTTATTTTTAGTTCTAATATTCAATTCCCATATGGTTTTTACTATTTTTTTGGGTAAAAATTTTCTGAAAAAATTTGAAAAACCTTTTCTTTGACCTTATTTAATCTTTCATTATCTGTAATTGTGATAACTTTTTTGCAAAAATTGTTTACTATATTGTACTTCATATGATACGGATGACATGAAAAATAGTTAAGAATTGTGTTACTACAAGTTTCTTTTTTGGCCCATTCTGTGCTGATTCTTTCCTTTTTTCTAATCAACATCATATCTAGAAATCTTAATTTGCCTTCTTTTTCTATTTCCATAGTAAACTTCAATCTTTCATGGTAATTATTAAGAGCTTTTAGGAAATCCCCTACTACATTCTTTTTTATTATGCAAAATATGTCATCAACATATTTTACTAATAACTTTACTTTTATACCTGAATTTTTTAAAGCATTATTAATTAATTCATTCAATACCATACCTGACAAATATACTGATAAAACCCCACCCATTGGTAAACCAAATAATTGCCTATATATTTCACCTTTATATTTGAAAATTCCATTTTCGCAGCAAAGTTTTATCCCTTCCAGAAATATTTTTTTTTTTTTTGTTTTTTATATCAGTATCCAATTTTATTTCTTCCCATTTATCTTCTATTATTTTATACATTAATTTTAATGGAATATTTGTAAACAAAGATATTACATCATAGCTGACCATAATTTCATCATTATCAATTTTTATATTATTAATTTTGCTTTTTACCTCCATAGCGTTTGCTACATCATACTCTTTACTTTTGTAAGAATTTTTGAAACTATTTTTAAAATACTTTGATAAATTGTAAATTGGTCCATTTATTCCATTTACTATTGGTCTTAATGCTCTGTCCTCTTTATGAAGTTTTAACAATCCAAACATTCTGGGATGGTAACAATGTTTATTTATTAACTTTTTTGTTTGATTGTCTTCTATGAACTTATTCTTTTTTAATTTTTCTACATATTGCTTTATTTGTTTACCAATTTCGGGTAGTGGATCTGTTCTAATCCTTCTATATGTGTTTTCTTCATGGAGAATATGTTTCATTTTATTATCATAATCTTCATGTTTTATTATTGCCACTCTTTTAGTTTTATCAGATTTTATTATTAATAGATCAGAATTTTTCTTTTTTAAATTTTATCAATGCTTCTGATAAAATTTAAAAAGAAAAATTCTGATCTATTAATAATAAAATCTGATAAAACTAAAAGAGTGGCAATAATAAAACATGAAGATTATGATAATAAAATGAAACATATTCTCCATGAAGAAAACACATATAGAAGGATTAGAACAGATCCACTACCCGAAATTGGTAAACAAATAAAGCAATATGTAGAAAAATTAAAAAAGAATAAGTTCATAGAAGACAATCAAACAAAAAAGTTAATAAATAAACATTGTTACCATCCCAGAATGTTTGGATTGTTAAAACTTCATAAAGAGGACAGAGCATTAAGACCAATAGTAAATGGAATAAATGGACCAATTTACAATTTATCAAAGTATTTTAAAAATAGTTTCAAAAATTCTTACAAAAGTAAAGAGTATGATGTAGCAAACGCTATGGAGGTAAAAAGCAAAATTAATAATATAAAAATTGATAATGATGAAATTATGGTCAGCTATGATGTAATATCTTTGTTTACAAATATTCCATTAAAATTAATGTATAAAATAATAGAAGATAAATGGGAAGAAATAAAATTGGATACTGATATAAAAAACAAAAAAAAAAAAATATTTCTGGAAGGGATAAAACTTTGCTGCGAAAATGGAATTTTCAAATATAAAGGTGAAATATATAGGCAATTATTTGGTTTACCAATGGGTGGGGTTTTATCAGTATATTTGTCAGGTATGGTATTGAATGAATTAATTAATAATGCTTTAAAAAATTCAGGTATAAAAGTAAAGTTATTAGTAAAATATGTTGATGACATATTTTGCATAATAAAAAAGAATGTAGTAGGGGATTTCCTAAAAGCTCTTAATAATTACCATGAAAGATTGAAGTTTACTATGGAAATAGAAAAAGAAGGCAAATTAAGATTTCTAGATATGATGTTGATTAGAAAAAAGGAAAGAATCAGCACAGAATGGGCCAAAAAAGAAACTTGTAGTAACACAATTCTTAACTATTTTTCATGTCATCCGTATCATATGAAGTACAATATAGTAAACAATTTTTGCAAAAAAGTTATCACAATTACAGATAATGAAAGATTAAATAAGGTCAAAGAAAAGGTTTTTCAAATTTTTTCAGAAAATTTTTACCCCAAAAAAATAGTAAAAACCATATGGGAATTGAATATTAGAACTAAAAATAAAAATAATAGCAATGGTGAAAAAATAAACAAATTAAAGACAACCCAAAAATTCCAAAGCTGCAATTATATAAAGGGACTTTCTGAAGAAATAAAAAAATCCTTCAAATTATATGATATGGAAGAATATACTTTTGCCTTCAAACCAAGAAACAAAATAAAAAATTATTATAGTGAGCTAAAAGATAAAATAGAAAAAAACTCCCAATCTGGAATGGTATATAAAATACCATGTGTAAATTGTCCTGCAGTATATATTGGTGAAACAAAACAGTTCTTGAAGGATAGGATGTATCAACACCAAAATGATGTTAAAAATAAAGAAAAAGATAGTAATAAGACTGCTTTAGTACAACATGTAATAAATAAAAAACACCAATTTGACTTTGAAAATACTATAGTAATACATAAAGAAAGTAATGATTTTAGAAGAAAAATTTTGAGGCAATATATATATCAGAAAACATTAACTACAGTATAAATTACAAAACAGACACAAAGAATTTGAATGACCATTATGCTGAGATTTTGAGCAAAATTAATAAGTAGTATAATTTAAATAAATGGAATTTCTGGAATAAAGTTTGAATAACAATATAATAGAATAATATTTGGAATTTTATGGTTAGGTAAATTATCTTGTTTTTAATTGGATATTAATATATTTGTTTATGTGTTTATGTATATATATATATATATATATATATATATATATATATATGTATGTGTATGTGGGTGTGTATGTGTGTGTGTGTGTGTGTGTGTGTGTGTGTGTGTGTGTGTGTGTATGTATATGTTTATGTATGGTAATAATTTATTAAAGAATTTTAAAAGAAAAAATTTTTGGCTGTGAAAATAAATGTAGACTTGACTGAGGAGGAGATAATAAAACAATATATGTGTGTATATTAGTTTTGATATCAATAGTTAAGAGTGAGGGAATAGATTTCTTTAATCCAGTAGATGATAACAACCAGGACAGGGCTGGTCAGCCTATAATAGTTTTAATTTTTATTTTACTCAATTATGACAAAATATATATCTATATATTGTATAGAGTGTATAAAGGAGTATAAAGAGGTATGTAAATTGATTTATAAGAATTTTAAAAAATAATGTTGTGTATCTTTTAATTTTAAAATAAATGTTTTTTGTAGATCCCTTGAGAATGGCAAAGAGCCGAAACGTAGGGACAAAAAAATAAGAAAATAAAATAAGTTGAATGAAAAGGATCATTTTAATTAAAGGAACCTAATAATAAAAATTTATTTTATTGGTCTCAGCCATAAAGGCATATTGAACTACCTATTCACTGTACGGAATTGTTATTATTAAGGGACGTAGTCCTAGAATAATGTTATTAATAATATTATGATTATTAATATTTTGAAAGCCCTTGATGTTGCAATTACGCTATAGTTTGCACTAGTATTAAGTTAAAACTGTTTATTCTTCCATGAAAAAGCGGAAGATCCTCATTCACTTAATCTCGAGTGGTTGGTTATAAGCAGTGCTGTAATTGAAGCTCCGAGATTACAGGGATTATAGGAAGAGAGGATTAATAGCAAGTTGAGAAGTCTTCAAGAGTCAGGAAGAATATTGCATTTAAATTAAATTTCCTCTCAATTTCTATCCTATATTTAATAATGAATTTTAAAAGATATTAAAGCTAAGTCCTCAGTCACAGAAAAAAAAAAACACCATTTCACCAAAGGATCACGTTTTCCAACGATCATAAACAATAATTGAATTTCAGCTTCTTTTTTTTCTTTTTTGTTATTTCCATTACAAAGATACCTTCGTGATGCTTAACAATAAGAAACCTTAGGGATTTAAAGGAACTTGACTCTCCAACTTAGTTCAAATAATATTTATTAAAATCAATATCAAAAGCCCTTAGGGGTAAATACTACTAAAAAAAACAAATAAAACTCGTATAGCATCCTTAATCCTGTTCGATTTTTTTTCTTGATTGACTTTAAGAAGGATCATCACAAAAAAAAAGAAATCTTTCGCATTAGCCCAGAATCTGCCTTTTTACAACTCTATTCTCATTTATAGGATTCTAAAAAAGAAATATATCTGGTAGGAAGGGCATAAGACAAAATTCGGATTAATAGCATACATGTCCAAAATAAATACATTGAATAGATGAGCTTAATCTCTCTGAAATGAGCTGAACTCTCAGAACTATACATGTAAACAACAATAAAGACTTTGCAACATACAAAGTTCAAAATAATAAAACGTATACATTATAACAAATCATACGACAAATTGTATTTGCAATTTTTGGAATATGAAAATAATAATAAGACAAAATAGAATTGGTTTGTTATTTGCAATATCAGCATACGATGGAACAGCCAGAGGTATTGAGGTTAGGTTTAATACTCCTTGCATCTCTTTTTCCAGACAGTGAGTGTCGCTACGAAGATGCTCAAATATTAATTTGAGAGAGTCTATCCTTCTATAGATGCCTCCTTTTATTGCGTCTTTAATCTTCTACTGTGCTAAACTTATAAAAAGATTTCAATATTTTTGAAACCTTTACAGAATTAAAAACGCTGAAAATTATTACGTAATGGTTTATCATTATAGTATAAGTAGGCAAGATTTTAATTTTTTACTTTTTCACTTTTTATTCGTCGTGGTGACCTGATCCTGAAACTCAGAACAATTTTCCTCTGTCTTCAAAAATAATTGTGTTAATGAATTATATCACTTTTAATCAGCCGCTATTTTAAAACTAACCTATATCAATGTCTAGGTGTTAGGATGATTGATGGATGCGCTAGTATTTTTGTGCCTAGTCTTAAAAAAATCCCTATTAACTTCTGAAACTCTTGTTAGAGTAACGGCGAAGCATGTATACTATCCCACATGACAGCTTAGTCTTGATGGTCAAGTAGAAATTTATAATCATTAATCTTCATAAAACAAAATTAGTGGACCAACTTTGTTTTTTAGGTTCTATTTACATAATTACAAATAAATAATATGACTTAGTCAAATTTTGTCACAAAGAATGAAAAATATATAGGAACATTAAAAGAAGCCATAAATTCTCGCTTGCTAAATAAAAAATAAGATGTCAAAGAAAACTCGGTATTATAAGCAATCAATTAAAAGTCTTTTTATCTTCACTTTTAACATGAAAAGAATAAATAGGATCGTCAATATTTGTTTGAAAAAATATATATTAAAAAAATTGTATAAGTACGTATTTAAATTCCACTTAAAAAAAAAACCAATGTCTAAACCTGTCATACCACTTTTACTGAATGTTTCTTTCCTTCGTACGGATATTTTTAATTCAAAATATCATATTTTCCAAGTAACCAAATAGTATTTTCTTTAGATTCAGAATAATTATTTGAATATAGGACATGATTTTCATAGTATTTATATTATTCCATTGTATTTCTATATCTACGCAATATATATATATATATATATATATATATATATATATATATATATATATATATATATATATATATATATATATAAAAAATAAGGTCAGTTTATTCCAATTATTACACACTTTTGTCGTTTTAACATTAAATAATCAGATATTTCAAAGCATTTACCATGCCAAATATATACCTAGGGAAACCCAAACGGGGCATAAATGTTGTTTTATGAACGGATTACTGATTCGGCTGGAAAGTTTAGACTGCTTAGTAGCGACAAATAATGCTATACACTAGGATCTGCTTTAGAGCGGTCAATTTAGAATACTAAACTTCTCATATTGGAGAGAGTTTATGTAATATGTACGATTTATAACTGATTAAATAAACCACACCTCTAAAACCATTTTCCACCAACTTTCATTTATTTTATAAAATTATATGAAAAGCGAATTCAAGTTGTTAATTGTCTAGATGAAAAGACAGACTCTTAACCACCGACTGAAAGTACTATACTCACTTTTATCTAAATCTTCAAAATTAAAAATTAGACAGAAACTGAATACATACACATACCTTCTTAAGCCAATATGGACTTACGCTTCACAGATTTTTGGTTCAGCAAAAAAGACTCACATACAAAAACTGCAATCATTTCAATCCAAAATTTTAAGACTGATAACGACAGCTCCTTGGTACGTAAACAACAGAATCCAACATACGGACTTACAAAAACCAAGAGTTGACCAACATATAAGAACACTCTATACTTGTTTTCACAGTAAACTTAACGGACATGACAATAGACTGATTAACGACATGTCAATAGTTGAAATGCCAGTCAGAAGAAGGCTAAAGAGAGGCTGGATGAGGGACCTCCTCGGATAAAATAAAGCCATGGAAGGGGTGCTGCTGGGCATTTTCCTTCTTCATGCCTACCATGCCTGGACTCAATTTCTAGAGCACATTTGCTGATTGTCAGATACATTCCGACAGGCGTGAATATAGATATAAAGAGAAAAAAAAAAAAAGTTGTTAATTCAAAGATACAAAAATAAAAATCTGGAACTCATTATACAAATAAATCTTAAAAACCGACCTTCAGGTCAATCTATTAGAGAGAAATACTCCAGAAACACTTAATAAAAACCACCATCTAAATCTTGTTAAGATATTTATTTCTTTTCGTGGAGCATTTGCCGGGAACGTGTAATAATAATTCAAATATAATACAGAAAAAACAAACTCTGATGATGAGTTTTTCACAACTATAAATTTTTAACGATTCCTTACGATTACGGCACATGCTAAATAGAGATTAATACCAGATATCCTCGGATAAGGACAAGAGATATATTTTTCGATTGATATTTTAACGAATGTTCCAAAGGTTCAAGGTCCTCAACAGCAAACATTGTAATTGAATTCGCTTACAGCTGTTGGGATTCCTAGTGGTTCAGGGTTCACACCATGGTGGATTTAATCAAATACAGAAAAGGCTACGACAGAAATAGCATTCATGGAAGAACATAAAATGCATATGACAGGCGCTGAGTTTTAACCTAAGGAACGGAAAAACTTAAAAAGAAATGTAATCTATAAGAAATTTTGTAAAAAATAAATAATTTGTTTTCTTTAAGGTTAACTTTAATCCCTTATCCTATTACATTCAGTGGTACTATAATTCATGATAGGTGTATATAACAAATCATTAAGACAAAAAAAATGGGAAAAAATCCCTAACAATCATATGAGCATTTCTTTCAGCGAATATTTTCCTTGCTCGTTAAAAGAAAATATAGCATAAAATCAATATGAAAATAAAAGTAATACCCTTAAAAAATGACTTAAATTATATTCATTTTTTATCATTCTACAAAATTAAATATTGGACTGAGATAGATAAAACCAAATGTGCATAATATTTCTCTCAGATATATGGTATAGCCAAAATAAATTTTCTACTGATAGAAAATTTAGCAATAATAAATAATTACAATCATTTAGACTAATATACACGGTCACATTTACATAATGAAAACATAAAGCTGATTAAAAGTCCATGAAACGAAAAAGGGCACTAAAAGGACTTAATGAGAGATTTCCTTCTTAAACTATTTAAATTTTAACGTAATAGCCTTAGTTAGGGAATTGCGATGAACTATACTTATAAATATGTCATAATTTCTTATCTTAAGGAATTTCGACATTAGATACAGCAGATTAATAAATGTGTTCAAGGGTAGAGAACTCCTTATTTCTTACAGAAAAGAAATATATATGAAACAGCCCGAATTAAATTTCCTAGAAATCCTTGGTGATAAATCTAGGAACTTTACACTCTGAATAGAAAAGGGGTGCAATCTGTGAATAGCTGATTGGGGTATATTGGCGTTAACCCGTTCCTCCTCCTGCTTCTTGGAAACAATTTTAAGCAAGAATAAGCAAAAAATACTAAATAGCCACCCCAGACGTCTTTTGGCATAATTATATTTTGAGAGTAATTTTAAAATTATCATTTTGGACAGAACATTTCTTGAAAATTACTTCATTCAACGTATATTTGCAAAATAATCTTTTACCCCGCATAGAAGTATAATTAAAATGATTAGATAAATTCAGAGTATCGATATATCTAAACATCAGTTATCAATACTAAAGACAAAACATGAACCTTATATACTAAAGAGGATTTATAGAATATTTTATTAAAACAGTAGGTAAGTTATTTAAATACAAATTAATATAGTCGGTTTTCCTATAATATTGTGATTTTTTCAGTAATTCCAGAACCACTCCATAATTTTGGTTTTTTGATTCATGGGTTTTGAACGAGGCGTTACTCCTCTTCGTCATCTCGTGCTGTTATGGAATTAAATTACAGATTAGTGCATTCAGTGACGCCGTGGAGAAGAGAGAATTTTTCCCTCTCCGCAATATGGGGCTTCCATACTGAACCCCCGTCAATTCCAATTTTCAAGTCCTCCATCAATTCAGTGACGATTCCATATTCTCTTTTGTCGTACCCTCAAAGTTCCGCACCCTCTCACCGCCATGGGGCAGCAATATCCCAAGCACATTTCAAGCATCTGTTTTACTTCCTTCCCTAGAGGCTACGCTAATGAGCTGGGTCTTTGAAATGCTAGTAGTTTTCTTAAACTTTCTAGAAACTGGGAACTAAAGGATATCTTTTCCCAACCCGAGTATGAAAGCCAGAAAACGAAATAAAATTATTTTAATATATATAGCCTATATTGTGGACGTATTGTCGAATGTTGCAATTATAACAGGTGAAAATAATCAGTAGTCAGTATGAAATTCGAACACACACCCTTAATATAGTTTACTCTATGTGGGACCTCAACTTCATCATCGCAAACCATGGAAACAATCACATCAGACATGTGTTCTTCACCCTCTAACCCTATCATCGCTCAACACAACTACAAGTTTATCATCAGTTTTATCTTCATGACATCCGCACCCTGATTCTTCCCTCTCTCTTCCCACACCTTCAACACTAATCACAGCGACATAATCGGTAAATAGCACTTTAACTAAGGTTATTTTTTTTTCCGATTCTAAAATCCACATATCAAGGTAAAAAACAATCCTTTTAATCGTTTTCCTAAATTCAAACAATTATTCCACAAAGAGGGGTCTCTAGTTTTTCTAAAACTTTCACTCCTATCCCTTATTCACCCATCTCATTTCTAAAACTTTAAATATTTTAATATTTAGCCTGATTTTATTTTTTTATTCACACCTGTCTGATCGACAATTAGCTAATTTAGTGGCAAACATTGGATGTAGTGACGTGACTGATATAATGGATAGAGAGTATCCAGCGACACTCCTTCAAGTCGTGATTTATAACATAATGTAGTTATTTCAGGAGGTCTATCATTCAGCTTCTTTTCAACCTTCTACTGGTGTTGTCATGGGCAATACAAGGACAGCCATGGAGCACACTGTCAACTGATCATTATTGGCCAAACTCTGGGTATGGGCTTGGAATTTCTGTAAAAAGTATTTTAGAAGAATGAAATTGAAAAGAGGCTGGATGAGGTTCAAGCTGATGACTACAGAGAATAACAGCGCTGGACGTAATGAATATAAATCGATAAAATAATATTTATCGAAATCAACCCTAGGAACACTAGAAAAATAATCGTATAAGACAGAATATTCAAGAAAAGTTAATTGAATCGCTAATTAAATACTAAAATAAATGTTATTTTCTTTATCATTTGAACAAAGGAAAGAGGAAAACGTGAGTAACAGTGGAAACCGATTAATGTATAATTATCCTAATGTCACATGTAGATTGTGTAATGTCACTTAGTGTGTAATTCATTGTAGATTTATGATTCTAGTCGTGCTGTTATTTTGACGATCTTACTTAAAGTTACAGTTCGAAAAGAAGAAATTTATACCTTTCAACATAATTGTAATTAGTCAGAAGTATTAAAGATAAAATAAATAATGTATGAATGTTTTCTAACGGCATTGTTTAAACCGCGTAGCTTATCATAAGAAATTAAAAAACAAAAACAATTATTATTTAAAAAAACGAGTTTCATTTAATTCTTACCTTACTTATTTATTTATTTTTTATCACGCCAGGAGTACCTTCGCTAAGAGGTTTGTTCACTCACAAGTTCAGAAGAATCCTAAAGGAGGTGTTAACTAATGAGGTTCAATATTGCAATATATGCCCAAAGGCTTTTCTATAATTCTTGTTGATAAATAAATAATAACATTTAATTGTTATTAATACATAGCGGTAACGATCCGCTTGGCCATTGATATTTTAATTTTATCACTTATAGGCCTCAAAAATTATTAAACTTTTGGTATGATTAAAAAAAAATCTTATTCCAAGATCATTTTTAAACTAGTAATTTTTATTAAATCGATATCAATGATAAAGAATAAGATTTTATCGCTTATTTCATTCAGTAATATAGCGTTTCTCATAAACTTTAATTCCTTCCATTAGTAGTGGCGGATGACGGGCAGAACTCCTATAACAAGGACGATATAGTTTTATGGCGGTAAAAAATATAGCCTTAATAAGATCATTACTGGCTCGAATACGGGCTGGAGGAAACTTCCAGAACCAGCCCGCTGTACTCCATAAACATATCTACCAGCTCTCGCTACTGGAACTACCCCCCAGCTGGATATACCGAGCTCAATAAAATGTCGCTACATAAACAAGTTTTTGAAGTTACAGTACGAGAATTTATACTGTAGTTGGCATCATATAGGCATTAAAAATTTCATATATAAAAGGTAATTATTTATAAATAATTTATTTTAAAATAAATTTGCCTTATAACCAATTAAAGAATCGAAAGAAACACCCAAATAGCTAAGTAATTTTTTATTTAAATTTATATGTTATTGAATTTTACAACTGAATTAAACATAAAAACAAGTAAAAGTGTTGAATTATAATAAAGGGCGTAAAAAGGCTTGTAAAGAAACTATCCAAGGGTAGAACTTCAATGTCTGTTTAAGTAAGTAGATCCCGAGGCCATCTTCTTTTCAATCGCCTCAGAGAGTTATTAGAAATGTGTGAGGTTGATAGGTTGTGGACAAGAGGATTTATGTGGGTTGGGAGTTTAGAATAGAAATCGGTATATCTGGTACGAGAAAGGTCTGCAACAAATGGGATATTAAGGTCGTTATGGATGATTTTATATAAGACGAAGTAAGGAGCATTTAGGATTTTGCGAAGGATTTCGGAATGTAAGGATTGGATGCGGGAGGAATTAGATGGTTTAGTAGAGCCCCAAAGCTCGATTCCATATGTCCAGATGGGCTTGATAATGGTAAAATATAAAGCGCTTTTTGTAATAAGTTTCCAACGTTTGTCTAGTAAGTGTTGTAGTAATCGGTATCTACGCTCAATTTCTTGTTTAAGTCTTGTATGAGGATTCCAAGTAAGACGTTTGTCAAGATGGAGTCCTAGGTATCGGATTTGTACAAGAGTGAGTGGGGTGTTATTAAAGGAAACAGTGGGGTAGATCATCGGTTTGCGACTAAGGGTAAAGGTAATTTGGTGGGGTTTGTTATGATTTATTTAGATTCTCCAGTTCTGACACCATTTCTCGATAGTTGTGAAATGGACTGAAGGATTGTAAGCAAAAATAATCAGTTTTTTATAATTCTTTCTTATATATAAATAAGACGAACTCAAGGCCAACCCAATCTTAAGAGTATTATATTAAATTAAAAAAAAAATTAAATAAATAATGAAAGATATATAAGAAAAAAAAAGAATAAAGAAAAAGTAATAATGATCGATCGAAGGATGACTTGGGGCTCCCGTGTCAAGATGAAAAGAAAGACTCTCAACCAGCGACTGCAAGTACTATACTCTCTTACATCTAAATCATCAACACTAAAAATTATACGGAGACTGAATACATACACACACCTACTTAAACGCATAAGGGCTTACACTTCAAAATTTATGGTTTAGCAAAAAAGATTCACAAACAAATATTGCAAGAATTTCAATAAAAAAATTTAAAACTCGTAATGAAGAAATTAATGCATGGTAATTATACAACAAAATCCTCTAATGATAAGTAAGCCTCATAAATAGATAATCAATAGTTGACCAGCATTTACGAACTCTCTATTCTCGTTTTCACATTAAACTGCAAGGACATGACAGACTTATATAGCTGAGATGCTTTCAGAAGGCTGAAGAGAAGCTGGATGAGAGACCTCCTTTTCTAAATAAAAGCTAAGGAAGGAGTGCTGCTGGGCACTTTCCTTTTCTATGCCAACCATGTCTGGTGCTTACCTTTGCTTATTATAGCAATCGCATCTGGCAGATGCGAATGGAGAAATATGAAGAGAAAAAAAAAGTGAAAATATTAAATCAAATATTACCAAAATATGAAAATAGATAACGAAAATTATATATTATATCTTAAGATAATATTTTAAATATATCAATGGGCTCTCAAAATCTTTCTTTCTTTTTTTCATAAACAGCAGTTTCTATAAACAAGTTCATTTTCATGTGAATATTACAGAAATCCGGAATGTTAAAATAAATCGATTAATTATTAAATCAATGCTTTTATTATCACTACGTTTTACCGTCTAATAATGTGTTTTGATTTCGAAAAACTTTTTTATTCCTACTCGGACGATTAGCATTTAACAATTTTTTATATTTTTTTATATCATATATAAAAATCAAATCATTACTTTATTTCACTGAGTCTACAAATAAGATCTATAATGTTACTTTTATTTTTCATGTCCAATTATAAATGTCATAAATCATGACTTTTATCTCCTACAAGAGAGAAATGATCATTAATTTTAATTCCTGTTTCCGACAGTTAAAGTTATATAGACAGTTTTTATTATGTCCTATTGCTCTAGTCGATTGGATGTTATAGATTATGTTTTTATGATTATCTTTGCAATAAAACATAGCGATTAAACAATTTGTTTGTCATTGATAAGCTAATTATACCACTTATACCCCACAGATATTGTGGACTAAATGCATTTATTTCTCATATGAGACGTTGAATGACTAAGAAATATTGATATCGATGTTAAGCAATACTATGTATGCATAAACTTAGATTTAAAAAAAATAGTTATTACTTTTTATCATCCTTTTATTCCTGTTTACTTTTTTATTATTATAATTCCAAATTCAAACAACTAAAATATAGGGATCACCTGTGATGTAGCGGCTACCATAATAGCCTTCTATTTCCAAGATCATGAGCTCAAACCTAGCAGTGACCATAGGATTTTTAAAAGCAGTAAAAAATCATATGTTATACCATCGTTTAGAGGGGACGTAAAATGGTGGTCCTGAGCCTCTAATAGGTACTCGTTAAAGATCTCTATCAGTACTTTAAAATTTATCAGCCACAGTAGCATAAAGTGACGTATAATAAATAAAAAATAAACAACAACAGCTCAAAGAAAGATCATAACCTTCAACAAAAATGCAGACGGCATGAGCAATGGAATGACAGAAACAAACATAAATTTAGAGACCAGAAAAAGCTTGATAATTCAAATACAATAATCAAATTTATCGATTAATTTATATAACCGCTTTTTTTCCCATAATAAAATACTTTATGAATTTCGATAAATCAATCTGTTATAGAATGACTTCATCAAACATATATTTTTATACATTTAATCCATGTTATTTCTTATAATTATTATATATTAATTCCTATATCAAAGATCTTCCAAATTTGCATCCATCACTGCTCCCACCACTTATACGCTTTCCAGATGATTTCCAGATCTATTTATCCTTCTCTCCCTCCGAGTCTCTAGTAGCATTTACCAATATTCTGGAAGACTTGAATAGAATCTGTGCCTAGGCAATCCTGAATAAACTAAGGCTAAATGCTATGAAAACTCAGACCATTGTTATAGGTTTCAATTTCCTCCTCAGATCCCATAATACATTTCCAAATCTAACCTTAAATGATCTCCCAATCACCTTTACTTCCTCTGTAAAAAATCTGGGTATTATGGGTATTACCGTAAGCTCCTTGTTTCCCCACTTATTTTCTCCCTCTTTGACTATTGCTGCATAGGATATGGTGGCCTCTCAAATGTGCTCGAGGACAGGTTAAAGCGAATTATGAACATATTTTTAAGATTTTTCCTCGATGCGCGAAAGAGGTCTCATGTGACCCATTTATACAGGGAGTTAAAGTGGCTCCTTTCCTCTAACCGCTAGCAATATTTCCTAGGAACATACCTTTACCAAACCATCAACTCCCAGCTACCTCAGTATATTCACGGACTTCTGCAATTTAAATCGTCAGTTCACTCCCTCCAAACAAGATCGTGCCATTCTGAACTCAACATTCCTACCCATAGAATAACAACTTTTGGTTATTCCTTTCTTGTCCGCAATACTAATCTCTGGAATTCCCTACCTACTCATATCCGCCATTCTTCCCTACTATCATTAAGTCCCAGTTGTTCTAGTACCTACTGTCATCCCAAACAGACGCTCAACAAGCCTGATATTTCAAATCAAATATCAATTCAAAAAGAAAATGTATAAATTGTAAAAACTTATTCTTCGTATTTTACTTAGTTAATGGATCAACTATTATAAATCAGTTTCAATGTTTAGTTTTGTTCAACATATTAATCGATCAGAAGTTATTTATTTATTTTACTCTTTTGTTTTATTATATACTTTAATCCATTATTTTCTTCTTATATCATTGTGAATAAGAATTAATTATAATCCTTTGGTCTTGTGGCCAAACACAACGTATATATTAATTGTACGTATCAATTGTTCTTAAGTGACCCTGTCCCAGAATAAGTTTTTTTTGTTTTCCATTTCTATTTCTATATTAATTAACAAGGATTAATATAAGAAATATAACATATTAATATGAAGGAAAAATAAGGCAAAGCAAAAGAGAAGATAATATAAATGGAAGGGACGGGTTGTGTAGAAACCCATTTAGTTGGGCTTTGTGCCACCCAATAGTTGCCTCACCACTACAAATAGGTTATTTGCTATACTCTGCTCGGTTTCCAATTGTCTCCTGCTTGTGGTTTTGACACATATTAAAACTTTAATCAAATTTAGTATGTGTAGTTAATAGAAACGTAATTAGTGAAAACTATTCAAGGCTATTTTAACTAAATACAGCAATACTTTTTATGAGTTAGTTTAATAACTGATTTAAGAAATGTTATTATTATTAGTTTAAAAAATTTCCTAATCGATTAGGTAATAAATCTTAAAACTAAATAGACTTTTTTTTTTTTTTTAGCTCTCTATTTCACAAGACATATAAGTTAAGGTAGCATGTAAAAATATTATTTGAATTATTGAATAATATATTTTTACAAAGAGATTGAACACAAAATTCAGTGTAGAACTATATTAAAAAAAAAAGACCAGGAATAAGAGTCAAAATAAAATCAATGAAGCATAAATATGGTATTTCACGCCCAAATTAAAATAAACAGATTTTATTCTTCAGTGAACACCTACTCCCGTCGTATTTTTTTAAACAAATAAAACTAAGAAATTGAATAATACAACATAGCTAATTAATTAGATATATTTTATAATATATATTTCAAAATCAAGCAACTTATTTTTTATTTCACTATTTAGCTGATTTTTACTTTCACTAACTATATAGATTATATATATATATAGTAGTGACAATTTTCGAATTCCTGTTTTCAACGGTAATACACGTTTTAGGGTCCTCTGAGTCCAAATAACCAAGTCGAGCAAAAAGGTCTGTGTGTGTGTGTGGTAACTTCCGGGCGGAAACGAAAAGTCCTATGAAACTGAAATTTCATAATTAAGACAACTATTCGCTCGAGACGTTACAAAATCTTTTTCATCAAAATTAGCATACCAGAAGAGCCACTTTAAACCTTCCACCTTTTTATGATTTTCTCAAAAACGGTTCCCACGATTTTTATTAAACCCGCTATATGGATGTAAAAGTCAATAGGCTTTAAGATCATGCAGGTTTCATTCTGATTAAAATAGTCTGGCAGGGCTTAAACGCCGATATTTTAAATTTTCTTCCTCTAAAGTACCTTTAATTTTGTTGATTCTATAAAAATGACTAAGTTATCTTATTACCATTGATGAAAAACAGGTAAATATATAAATTGAATGAATTCGATACACAACTAAAGGAGAAAACTGAAAAAATATTTTTTAATGCAATTTTTGATTTTTAACATAAGAACAATAATATACATATATGATATACCGTTTAAAAGCTAAAGATTTTAGAAAATATATTATCTTAAACGCAAGCTTTTAAAAATTATTAGAGATTGATGAAAAGCCGATAAAACTAACTGATTATTTTAGATAATAATATAATAGATTTTTAAATAAAACACGTGCTTCTATTGAAATTCCATTTAATTAATTCTTTAATGGTTTTACTCATTTTTATCTCTTACTGTTCTTGAAAATTCTTTGATCGATTTTAGAAACGGAGGTAAGTGAAAGTCGTGTGTTGTCCGCACCAGATTTTCTTTTTTTGAAGATGAACATAGCCATATTTTAAATATTTAACAACTTTGTTTTACGTCAGGTTGTGAAGTTTTTTTTTTTTTTTTTTTTAGCAGGTATAAGATAATAGATTTTATTGTTTACGATTAATAATTACTGTGGATATAATTAGTTGACCGTTGAGAATTACTGGAAGGAAATAGTCCGGGTGGCGGTTATTAAATGAAACAACTGAATAGTTTCAACTATTGTCTGCCAACGTTTCGACCCCCATTGTGGGTCATCATCAGGGCGTCTGGTAGGCGAGTGGAAACTCGCTCAGTAATGACCGCCACCCGGACTAATTCCTTCCAGTGATTAATAATTATAATAATTAATAAAGATATTTTTAAATAAAATTCTGTATTTTTCATAATATTATTATTAGTGATAAAAATTAATACAAAACATTAAATCTGTTATGGTTTAGTTTAATAATTATGATATTATACTATGAATTCGCCTGAAGTTGGTATCACAGTTCAGATCATATGACAGACAGAGCAAGCACAATCCAATTCGGGTACAGACTGCCTATTGGTACATGGCCCATTGTTAGAGAACACATGTTTACTACATGCTGTTCCTGTACTATATCTGTTGAAATTAGTCGATCAACTATTAGTAATTTACTAACAGTTTACAACTAGTAGAAATTAATCTAGTAACTAGTATTAACTCGAGACAGCACCAGAAATAAAAATATTACTTTATACTTCATTATCTTATTCAACCAGTGAAAAAGTTTTTACATATTTTTCCTTCTAATTTTCTGTCTTAAATTCATTAAATATTATAAAAAATAAGAAATATTTGACTGTATTTGTTTGTGGTATCTGGTGGCTGTCTATATAAACTGGAGGGCAGGTTCCGTGTCTTGAAGTAAATGTAACATTTTGTGACTTGTCATGGTTAATTTTTAATTTTCATTTCTTACACCAGTTTTGTACATCATTGTTAAATAATTAATTAAATTGAGTTTCAATAGAAACATGTGTTTTATTAAATAATCTATTATATTATATTCCACGACAATCAGAATCGGCTTTTTATTACTCTTCATTAACTTCTAGAATTTTGAATATAATATAACATTTTTTTTTAATATTTAGCTTCCCAACGATATGTTATACATTTATATTACTGTTTTTATGTTCAAAAACACGAAAATTGCATTAAAAAATATGTTAACTCTTTTCTCCTTTAGTTCAATATTGAATTCAGTCAACTTTAAAAAATATGATATTGTTACTTTTATAGAATATCCAAAATTAAAGATACTTTAAAGGAAGAAAATATAAAATATCGGCATTCAAGCCCTGTCAGACTATTTCAATCATAATAAAATCTACATGGTATTGAAGCCCATCAAATTTTTACTTCGATATAGAGAGTTAAATCAAAATCGTTAGTGGCGTATTTGAGAAAATTGTAAAAATATGCAAAATACACGGTACAAAGTAGTATTTCTGGTCAGCTGTTGTTGGTGAAAAAGTTTATATAACATCTGAAGCGTATATTTGTCTTATATCTGAAATTTCAGATTCGTAAAACTTTTCGTATTCGTGTTAGACTTACCACGCACAAACGGACACACACACACATTTTTTGCGGGACTTGTTTATTTGGGCTGAGGGGACCTAAAAGGAGTATTGCCGTTGTAAAATAGACTTCGTAAGTTTTCACAATCGCAATACTATCCCTTGCTATATATTTCATTCATACGTTAAGTGAAAGTAAAATAATCAACATTCGGTGTTTGGTAGATATAATGTTGGAGACCATTAAGTATCTATAATACCAATAACTTTTCTTATCTTTAATTACATAAATACTGAACAAATGTGTACCTAATACACATAGAAACATTCAATTATTCAATTTCTTTAGTTTAAGTATGTCTTAAGGAGCTGTTGTACCAGTTTTGTGCGGGACAATTTCAAAACGGTAATATCTAGATGGATTTTGTTTGCAGTGACAGCTAGGACAGAAAATTTATTTAGAAATGGTATTTTATTTCAATTCAATGTTGAAATTAAAACTGTTTGCCAGCCAGGGAGCATTGAACACGAGGTCCGTATTAACGGGAAACTTTTCAAATTACTACTATACTATAGCGTGAAAATATATTTGTAGAACTTAATTGTTTTATATATATTTTTTTTAATAAAAACGGAGTTGTTAAATATTCGTAATGGGGCAGTTCGAATTTCAAACAGGAAAAAACTTTGATTAATTAAAAAAATAATTGTGCTAAACCCATTTCTCAATTAAAGCAATATAAAAAATCAATATAAAATGCAATTTAATATATTTCTATAATCGAAAATCTAATTATTTTTCCCTCTTTCATACTCAAGAGGGGAGGGAAGCCTATGGCTGATTGGCACTTGTCTACAACGCCATGGGTTATGTATTTCAACCCCAGTACTGGAAGAAATTAAATGAGGGTTCACTCACACCTTCCTTCTGGATGGGTATAAGAGACCCGTCAACCAACTAGTGGCCACTCACAAAATAGGCCTGGGGAATGATGACCCTACCCTGCAACTGCCATCGAGGATCGCGGCTTGAAATTCTAGGTCAAGTGCCTCTACGGCCAGTCGCACAAACGGGAAAAAAATCAAGAGGAATGAAAACTGCATTACTTAAACAATATTAATATTTAATTACAATATTCTTAAGAAATAAATGCATATATGATCATTTTTTTTTTTTTTTTTTTTTTTTTTTTGTTCTTGCAGATAGATATAAGGCAACGATCATTAATCATTAGTAACTAAAATAAGACTTCAATAAAAATTTTTTTTTTTTTTTTTTTTTTATTTATTGAGCAATATTACAATCTGTCCAATTCAGGACATTTTTAATAGTGATAAAGTACAACATTCATACTACATTCACACGATATATACAAAACTATAAATTTATATAATAATAATAATAAAATATACATATATACAAAATAAAATCAATAAAAATATATACAATAGTCACTCATACCTATATACAATTCACAAGCATACAGCACGTGAGTGGAGAATCTAGCCAATGCTAGAACTCCAATATACATGTTATAAGAGGTCACGAGGCCACTGCCGTTTCAACCTTCTAGGTGGGTTGTATGGATGGGTGGGGCTGGATAGGGATTGAGCTAGAGGATTAGGATGATGAATGAGATTCTGGTGGAATTTGGAAAATTTGGATGGAATCAGGTCTGAAATAAAAGGAACATTAAGGTCGTGGTGCAAGGTATTGTTGGAAACATAATAAGGAGCATTTACTATTGTACGGAGGACTTTGGATTGAAAGGATTGAATGCGTTTGATGTTAGTACGTTTAGCTGTCCCCCACAGTTCAAGTCCGTAGGTCCAGATGGGCTTCAGTATTGTCCTGTAGATTAATAATTTGTTGTCAACTGTAAGTTCAGATTTTCTGTTGAGTAGTCGGTATAACTGTCCGAATCGTCGGTTGAGTTCTTGTCTTTTAAGTCTTGTATGTGGGTTCCAAGTCAATCTTTTGTCTAATAGTAAGCCAAGATACCGGACTGTATCTGAAGGAGGAATTGGAATGGAATTGAAGTAAACTGGCGGACAGGAATTTCGTCGAAGAGTGAAGGTTACATGTTTGCATTTGGCTTCGTTCACCTTTATGCGCCAAGCATTACACCAGTCTTCGATAAGAGAAAGGTGTCTTTGCAGGTTTAAGGATGCTGTTTCAGGATTGGAACTGGATGATAGGATGGCGGTGTCGTCTGCAAAAGTTGCCAGAAAGGTATTAGGATGTGTAGGAATATCAGCAGTGTAAAGGATGTAGAGGACGGGTCCCAAGACGCTGCCTTGAGGAACACCGGCCTCAACGGGATAAAGGTTAGAAAATTCTACACCACAGCGAACGCGGAAGGAACGGTTTGAGAGATAGGATCGGAGAATGAGGTATAGAGACTGGGGTAAATGGGTTTTCAGCTTGAAGAGTAATCCAGTGTGCCATACCCGGTCAAAAGCTTGCGCAATGTCCAGAAACGCACCAGAACAATACTCTTTGCATTCAAGAGCTGAGGAAATATGGTCTACAACTCGGAGCCCCTGTTGAACTGTGGAATGCTGAGGACGGAATCCAAACTGATGGGAAGGAAGATTTTGAGATTCTAATATGGGTAGGATAGGTTTAAGAAGAAGCCTTTCGAAGATTTTTGAGAGGATGGGGAGTAGACTAATAGGCCTGTAGGATGAAGTATTGTTGGAAGGTTTGCCTGGTTTTAGAAAAAGAATGATAGTGGAATGTTTCCATAACAGAGGAAAATAGGTGGTGCGTAGGATGCAGTTGTAAATATAAGTAAGGAATATAATAGCTTTCTGCGGAAGTTGTCGGAGGATCTGGGGAGTAAGGAGATCGTATCCAGGAGATTTACGGAGGGTAAGTTTTTGGAGAAGATATTTGACCTCAGAGGGATTAATAGCTTTAGGAGGTAGGGAAAGTGGAATTGGTGACATAAGAAAGTCTTGCACTGTTGCGGTGTGATTGGCGTGGGATTCCGGGTGAGGAGTGAAAACTTTGGAGAGGTGTGTGGCGAATTCCTCGGCTTTATCTTCATCAGACGCAGCCCAGGAGTCATCACCACGTCGGAGAGGATGGGAAACTTGATGGTATTTTAGGATCTTTTTCGTGACATTCCACAGGGAATTATCACGAGCTGACAGAGAGGAGAGGTAGGAATTAAAGGACTGGGAACGGAAGGTCGCCAACTCCCTCTTCAATTGTCTACAATAGAAGTTATAGGAGCGGCGATCTGTTGGGTGTCGGGTGCGCTGCCATAATGATCTTGCTCGGCGTTTGGTATGGATGAGGTCTATAATATGTTGTGGAAAATGATTTTGGTGAGGATTTATATTGGGGTGTTTAGGAGAGGAGGCAGTCCAGACAGCTTGTTGGATGGCGGTGGTAAAGGAATAGACGGAATTATCTAGGTCATCTGGGGTTTTGAGGGTTACTCTGAGGTCAATATTATCGGTCAGGATTTGGCGGAAAAGGTTCCAGTTGACTGGGCCTCGGATGAATGATGGTGGAATGGGTTTTGGAATTGGAGTGAGAGATACTTTTAGGATCAGTGGACTATGGTCTGAGGATAGTTCATCAAGGCGAGTTACAGAAAAGTTGAGGGAGCCTAATCCGCTGTGGATAAAGAAGTCGAGGATGTCAGGATTGCGGTTAGGATCGGTTGGCCAGTAGGTAGGGGAGTCAGGAGGCAGGATATTAAAATTTCGGGAGTTGAGTGCAGACTGCAAATTTCGTCCCCGAGAGTTCGTGGTTCTGGAACCCCACTGCTGATGCTTGGCGTTTAAGTCTGCACCCAGAATGAAACGATTTCCTAAGGAATCCAGGAAGGATACAAATTCGGAATTGGAAATGGAATGTTTAGGAGGACAGTATGCAGATGTGAGGGTTACCGGAAAGGAAAAAGTCTTGATTACTATGGCTGTGGCTTGTAGGAAATCATAGGTGGGAAGTGGGAGTAAATGATGAGAGAGGGATTGGTGGACAATGATAGCAGAACCGGCATGGGCTTTGCCGTCTGGGTGGTCAGTACGGTATGTCATGTATTGCGGTATTTTGAAGTACTGTTTAGTCGTTAGTCTTGTTTCAGTTATAAGTGCAACATCGATTGTTTTGTCTTGCAACAACGCTGTCAGTTCGTCAGTATGATTTCTAACACCATTCGCATTCCAAAGGAGAATGGATAAGGAGTTAGGTGAATTCATTTAAGGATTTTTCAAGGCAGGGATTAGATTTGATACTAGATTTGTAAGGAGTGATATAAGCGGCATAACAAGAGATTTGATTTCGGAGATGAACGATGTCATTAGACTGGTAAGATCTGTGACGTTTGATGGTGGAGGGATATGAGAAATTTGATGTTGAGGAGTTTTTTGAAGATTAGGTAAACTTTGAGGGATAGATTGTTGTACAATAGATTGAGAAAGTTGAGGAAAAAGTTGTTCCGGCAGTGCCTCGACTTCATGATTCTGGTTTCCACCTCCAAGCAAGTGGGCAAATGATACGTTTGAATTTACAAGTTTAGATGGTTCTCTTCTGCTTCTGGTTGGTACAGCTGTTTCATTCGGATCCTGAGGTTTTTGGTATCTGGTTCTGAGTTTCTTGTAGATTTCACATCCCTTGTAGTTAGCCGGGTGGTCCTTGAGGCACAGAGCACATACAGCGGGTGTAGATCTTGATCTTGTACATTCTTCTGTTTTATGCTGTTCACCGCATTTCACACAGCGTGGTATGTGATGGCAATAACTTTTGGTATGACCATATGCCTGACAGTTATGACACTGAACTATTTCCCTCTTTGTGTAAGGTTTTTCAACTTTTACACGGGTATAGTACAGTCTACTGAGGTCATAGATTTTTTCGACTCCTGCTGATGGTTCCAAGTCCACAAAGAATAGAGGCAGTGGACTTTTATCTTTTAGAACGTTGGTGACTTGCCTCACTTGGAATCCTAATTCTGTCAGTTCTTCTTTGATAGCTTCAACGGGTGTTGAGGAATGTAGGTTTCTGATTACGACCCTTAATGCTCTCTCCTGGCGCAGCTGATAAGTATGAAAGTCAGCTTTGGTCTCAGTCAGATATTTTACAATCTTTCTGTAGGTTTCAGCAGTAGTCGGAGATATTTTAGTATCATTGGTTCTACTTATACAATAATAACTATTAGGATCAGTTACTTTGTTTAAATGCGCACACATCAGTTTAAAATTTTTAATATTTTTAACAAATATTGGTGGAGGTAGTGGTTCCCTGGGTATAGGAGAAGATTCCATGGTTTCTTTTTCATTTTGGAGGATCTCAAATGGATTCGGTGTAAAAAACGGGGATTCATCAGTTATTCCTTGTGATGATGTGCTGGGCTGTGGTTCAGATCCTAATGAGGTAGCTGACGCGGTCGCTGGTGGAATTATTTTTTTATTTTGTTCACGGCGGGGTCTCTGTTTTGTAGGAGACGAGTTAGAACCTGCAGATCTAGATCTTTTACTTGCAGACTTTGAGGACATGACTTGGTGAAAATATCTCATTGATTAAGAAAATAATAATAATAAATAAATAATGAGATAAGAATTAAAGATAAAAGAAAGATAAGTTAACGAAAAGCAAGCCCGAGCTTGCCGAGCTAGCGGCAATCAGCTGATCAGTGACCCTCCTTTCACTTTTTCGTGATTGTACAAAGTAAATTATAACTTTGCTTACCGAAATTTCTCCAATATTCACTGCCGTAGTATTCCTGAGGTCTAGTGATGTTCTCCAGACTGAATTCAAGCGAATTCCTACTGAAAAAAGCAAAAATCTGAGAGACGATGTAACGTATGACTGTTATCATCGAGCGCATCAGCTGATCTCAATAAAAAATTAAACATATAAAAATGACAATATTAATATAATAAACAAATAATGAAAATGAATCTATTTCCAATTACATTTGTTTAAAATACGTGTGTGTGTTTCTGAAAATATAAACAGAAAATGTAATATTTAAAAGGATAACGTTATCTTATCATTTATGATGAACGTTATTTAACTAAAACAGTTAAACAAGCAAAATAAATACAATCAGAAAAAGTATTGACGCACTAAGTTAGGTCAACTGGAGTAGTAGTTATTTTGTTATTTTTTAACTGAAAGAAAATTCTAGTCCATTTCTGAAACAAACTTCAACTATAATACATTATGATAAACCTAGAATCTTAACAAAATTTGATTTTTTCTTAAATTATCTATAATTCAGTAAGGAATAGAGACGAAAATGAACGAGAATGAGAATAAAATGAGGTTCTTCTGTTGTTCCGTCTAAAAGCTTTCTTGCAATGGATTTAGTTAAGCCAGCGCTTAAAGTAAAACGTGACTTACTAAAAATAAAAATTCCTTACAAAAACATGGACCGTGAGTAAATATAAATTATTTCTTTAAACTAAGACCACCTTTTTCAATTTATCTCTTCATGACTTACGTGATATTCAAGATACAATCAAATCTCTGATCACATTCCTGATCAATGAGCTTCAGATTTTATCTTCGTTACATGTCTATGTCGGAAATAATGAAACTAGATCTAAGTGTGAAGTTACATAAGTGTCATTCGAATATAGTAATTTTAAATGTAATCAAAACAAGTAACCAGCTGTAAAGGGAAAAAAAACATGAGAAACAGTACCCCTCTTTATTATGGTCATATTTAAAAATTAAAATGATATTAAAAATGTAAGAATGGCCGCGGTGAGATTAAAGTTGAAATCACTATAACTCACTTCTCTAACAGTAACTTTTACGGGCCTTATAGATGCAAAAACCATCTTTCTACTTATCATTTTCTCCACAAATACCAAAAAGTCGTGAAAATAATGATCTTAAAATATTGGAGGATTTTGTTATCGAATCTTCCATTTTTTTTTTTTTTTTTTTTTTTTTTTATGTATGTCACAGCTTTAGTCGAAATGTAACCTATGACTTCCTGCCCTACTGTCTCCTTCAATAATACTCCTTTTGTCGAGGTTGGACAGATCCGATATCTAGGACTGCACCTTGACAAACGCCTCACTTGGAATCCTCATACAAGACTGAAACGACAAGAAGCTGCACGACGTTTTCGACTACTTCAACACTTACTAGACAAACGTTCTAATCTTCCACTTAACTATAAAACACTCATCTACATGACTATCATAAGACCAATATGGACTTACGGAGTTGAGCTCTGGGGCTCTACTAAACCATCGAATTCTTCTCGTATTCAACCCCTTCAGTCCAAAATCCTTCGTAAAATCCTCAATGCTCCTTACTTTGTCACCAACAAACTCATCCATAAAGACCTTAATGTCCCATATGTTGCTGATTTGGCCCGTACGAGGTATCAATCCTTCCATGACAAACTCCATTCCCACCGTAATCCTTTCGTTTCAATCCTTTCTTCCTCTTCAATTCCTGGCAATTTTCCGAGGCGTCTGAAAAGGAGATGGCCCCGGGACCTTCTAGTTTAGAATATTTTTAGAGTTCTTCCATTGGGAAGCTTCTCTACACGTGTTTCATGACTTTTTTATGTTTCATTCAAATTTACTTGTTGTATTACTTGTTATACAGTTGTAAATTCCAATAAATAAATAAAGAAAAATAAAAAAAAAGTCGAAATGTCCTAAGACTAAATTATAAAAACATTTTCAAATAATAGCGAAGAAAAAAATTGGTTTATTTTTTTTAGATTACTGCTAATGACAATTTATTTAATTTTGTAACTTAATTCAAGTAAACAACAAGTATGTGTATAAATGCGGAAGGAATCTTATTAACTAATAAAGAGGTCTGTATGAAGGAGGAGAAGAGGAAGTTCTAAAATTTATATATATTAATTCACATTATACGGTTCATGTTGTTTTTATTAACAATTATTTTGTAACATTTTTTGATGTTAGTTACAGCAATTCTCTAACTAATAAAGTTGTAGTTACTGATTAATTAGTGTTGTCTCTCATTGTATTAATACATAGTAAGCTTGAGTTGCAGAGCAATATTGGAAACGGAAGGAAGATAACACAAAATATTTCGCTTTTATTAAACTATATAATTAGCGAGTGCAATTAATGTATAGCCGACATATGGCGTGACGCACACGAAGCAATATTGATACAGAGGAAAGATATCCTATAACCATCTTTATGAGCTTTTAATGAACTCTCCTCGGATTACAGTGTAGAGGGAATTTCGAGTGCCTCCATGGTAGGTTATTCAGTTAGGAATAATTGGGGCCAGCCCAACCAATCTTCTTCGGCCATCGTAAGTAAATTAACGATGAAGCCTGCCAATGGACTCTTTAACTAAACCACTTCTTCTTAAGTCCCTGTGAACCGAACAAAGAAAATATATGTCGCGTTTTTGTACTTTCAAATTAATATCTCCTTGTCTACAACAACGTAAGGTATAATCAAACACAAATTATGGTAGGATATCTAATATAATTTTATTCACCATATATCGAAAAAGTAGCAGAATTGATGTTATTTCTGAACGTTGATTTTAAGAAAAAAGTTTACAGCCACTATGTTCCATCATGTCCTTAATATCTTAGTGATGAACAAAACTTTGAAGTTCGTACGAAATTTTACAATTAGTTTAGTATAGTTTAACTAAAATCTTAATTTATTCTTCTTTATCTTTCTCATTATGCCATTTCTAGAGCCTCTATCTCGGTCTCTGCTAAACAGCTTCATTTAGTTGAGGGAATTGACTTTTACCTCTAGTCCTCTGCATGATATGAAACCCTGGGACACCCTCGTGGTCTTCTATCTTACAATATTTCAATAGAATCCATTTCCTCGTTCATACGGCGGACATGTCCAAATCACTTGACTAGTTTATTCCCTAGTCATTTTGAGTTCATGTACTTCTAGCTCCTTTCTTATGCTTTCATTTTTCATGCGATCCCTCCTACTTTTTCCCAACTATCTACGTCCTCATCACGCACAATAAGAATCCTCAATTCTTGCTGCCCGGATTAAGTGTATTTCGGGTGAAATTTGGCCTCAAATACTTACCGAGCTATTTGTTACAAAAAAGAAAAAAATACTAATGAATATTTGGCTTTATTTTTTCCTTGTTTCTATTGCCACTACCTCAGAGTCAACAGAATTGGCATGATTTGAAAATTACAATTTATTGTAATAGTTCATTTCTTTAAGAAATTTGAACAATTTGACTGCTGGTTTTTCTTTATCTTATAACATTTCTGTTATACTTCTCGATAAATTTAATTTTCGTCGTCTTGGTTCAAATAGGGAACACTCCAGTAGGACGTGTTTGACTGTTTGTAACGTGTTGTTTCAATATTCACATGTTGGAGCCTCCAGACCTCTGAGGAGATAACCATAAGTGAAGAGACAGTGTCCTATACGAAGTCGGCATAATACCGTTTCTTTCCTCCTAGATTTTCTTGAACTAGTGGTCCATTTTTGCGATATTGTTTAATTTTAAACAACTTTGATAGGCTAACGCTCCACTCTCCCTCCCACATCTGAAAGATAATCGACTTCGGATAGCTTATCCAGTCTTCCATATTGATTTCTATCAGCACCGTTATCTCAGTCATTTCTTGCCTTCCCTAGTTTGGCAGCTCTATCCGCTTCTTCATTTCCCAAAATTATGCAGTAGGCCGGCAAAGAGTATATTTACTCCTTCCTATGTTTCGTTGCCCACCAAGTGTTTAATATACGGCTTGGGCTGTGTATGGCTTCTAAAGCGCTCTTGAAGTCTGTGGCAATGACCAATTTTTTACTTCGGAACTTTGTACCAAATGAAGAGCCTTCAAGATAGCTATGGCTCCTCCTGTGAAAACGGAGCATTCATTTGTTAAATTAAATTGTAATTTGTGTTGGTTAATAATCACGGCGCAGTCTATCACAAGTTTTTCATTTTGGAGGCGTAAGTGTATATCACTCTGAAAGTGTTATATCGTTCTAATAGTTCTAAGAAACAGAATCCGTTCTTCAGATGGATGCCCTTAAAAATATCTGTCTATTGTTCTATCTTTGGTCAGTTGACAATCCTTCCATCGAGGTGTTTTCATATCTTGGATGAATTTTATTTTATTTATGGCTTTATTTAAACCATTATCACAGAAACTATTCTTCCTAGAAAGACAACTGTAATAAATTACTTCATAGAGAATTTAAATAGCTTTAATTTGAGTGGTATTAAGATATCCGTAGGTCTATCAAGAAACGTGTTGATTCTAATTTCGCCGATACAAAATATTACTTTATATGTACTTAACTTTAGTAACTATAAGACCTTTAGATGTCTAATAGCTGTCAAATCGCTAACCGTGGTAACTATTTAATGGATTAAATAAATGAATTTTAAGCTGTTCATTAATTTTAATTTTTGTCCATTTTTCTCTACAATCTTTCCGGACAACCCAATATATGGATGAAATTTGTTCATTAAACTTATTTTGAATTTAACTTTAACGATGCGGATTCGTTCTTACTTTACTTTACTTTATAGGCGTTCCATCAAGGGTTGCCTCCACCAGTCAGTGCAGAGTTCCAAGCGCTTCGGTCCAACCAATCATCTTCTTGTAGGCCTCGGCCAGCCATTTCTTCTTGGACTCCTTCAATCCACCTGCTTCTGGGTCGTCCACGCCCTCTCCTTCCTGGCGGAAACCAATCCAGGATTCTATTGGGCCAACATTCCTCATTCATTCTTTTAACATGTCCATACCATCTTAGGCGGCGTGCCCCGATCCTTTCATTCACCGATGCACCCATCTCCATCCTCTGGCGAACAACTTCATTCCTAACTTTGTCCAGCCTGGTGACCCCTATACACCTTCTCCAGAAATCCATCTCTACCGCTTGCACCCGCGAATACAAACGGGAGTTCATTATCCATGTTTCTGAAGCGTATGTCAGGATAGACTCAACTATACAAATATATGGATGAAATTTAATTCATTAAACTTATTTTGAATTTATCTTTAACGATGCGGATTCTTTCTAAATTACAAAATACTTTAAATAGCCCGTTGGTGGTAACAATAATATAAATATAGAAAAAATATTAAATTAAATCATTTGGAGAGTTCAAGTCTTGAATCTACTAAAAACCGCTCCCAATCTTTAAGGAAATTGTACATAGTTGGGAAGAGATTTCATTTCCATTTGCAAAGCCCAATCAAATGAAGTGCACTATTATCAAAGAGGTAAGCTCAACTCTTTTTTCCTGGCTAGTTCCTCGAAGCAAATCCGCTCAGAGCTTTAGCCACTAGTTGTAGTAGCCAATCCCTTTTCTATGATGGCTTAAAACTTTTAACTGATCAAGTCAGTATTAGATAATAAAGTCGCGGAGTTACATGAAGTTAGACGAGGAGCATGTGCATAATCAAACGGAACTATTTCTGATAAAACGAGATTAAAGTATTTTTTTCCCTAGGAAGTGGTTTAGTCATCGTTGGAGATACTGCCTTTTTTTCATTAATCATAATAATACTTAAAGATAGCATAAATAAAATATAAAAAAAAATCGGTTATTTTTTTTTTTTGTTTTAACTTTCACTTACCTATATATGAAATATATAATAAGGAGATGTATTGCGATCGTGACAATTTTTGAATTCCAGTTTTCAACGGAAATACACGTTTTAGGGTTCCCTGAGTCCAAATGATCTAGTCCCGCAAAAAGACATGTGTGTGTATGTAGGTGTCGTACGAAACTGAAATCTCATATCTGAGACAACTATACGTCCGAGATGTTGCAGCAACTGTTTCTTTAAAATCAGCTGACCGGAAGATCTACTTTATACTATGCATTTTGCACCTTTTTACGATTTTCTCATAAATGATTATAACGATTTTAATAAAACTCCCTGTATTAATGTAAAATTTAATAGGCTTTAATACGATGTCGATTTCATTATGATTGAAATAGTCTGACAGGGCTTAAAAGCCCTATAAAAATATTTAAATATTTTTAATTTTCTTTCTCTGAACTACCTTCAATTTTGTAAATTTGAATAAATTAACCATATCATCTAGTTAGCATTGATAAAAAACGAGTGGATATATGAGCTAAGTGTATTCGATATCCAACGAAAGGAGAAAAGAGCAAAAATATTTTTAATGTAATTTTTGTGTTAGTAATATAGAAGTATAATATACCGTTGGAAAGCTAATGATTCTAGGAAACATATTATCTTATACACATAATCGTAAAAGTCAATGGAGAGTGATGAAAAGCCGATTGTGGTGGATAATAATATGATATAATACAATAATAATATTTATTTATATACAATATGTACAAGTACATATAGATACAAATAAGATTACTTACATGATTTTAGTTATCCTTTTATCATGATAATATAGTTTCAATCATCGTTCGATTTACCTAATAATAATAATGCAATGTTTTGCTTAAGACAGTAGGTAAAATAACAATAATATAGTAGATTATTTAATAAAACACATGTTTCTATTGAAATTAATTCTTCAACAATTTATTTTCATCCCTAAAAGTTTTTAAAAATTCTTAAATTGATTATAACATTGGAGGTAAGTGAAAATCGTGTGTTGCGCCCACCAGATTTTTTAAATTTGAGTTACTTAGCTTAGTATATATGTTTTCTTGTTTCATACCTGTATTTAAAAAGTCTCTTCACTTTTTCGATTCTTAAAAAAATACCTAAAAAGGGGTCTGAACGCAAGAGCAACTATAAAATCAGATTTAAGCATTTACCTGGTCAACCTACCCTGATATACTAAATCACGCAACCTGTAAACCTGCGACTCTAATAGAAATTTGAAGAGGACCTGGATGAAGGATCGCCATGCTTAACAGTACACTATAAATCAAGACAGGAATAGAGCCGCCTATTCTATGCTAATATATCATTGAGAATACTATGACGAACGTAAACAAATGAACAAAATAAACAGAAAATTATAAAGATATAACATGCATCAATTAACTAATTGTTTATTAAAATATGACTCGATTTTTTTTTTAATGAGAAAAATAAACTATCTTTTTTGAATTCATATTTCGTCATCGCTCACTAAATTAGTAATTGTGGATAAATGAATCGTCGTGTCTTCCAGACCCCTTAGTCTTAATTATTTAAAAGAAGCATTTATACAAAATAAAATGTTCTTGAAATATAAGTTTGTCTTGCCATAATGAATGTTCTTCATACATACTTGTATTCTGTATTTTAAATGTAGTTGTAGAGAGAAATAAATTATTATTATTATTTTTTTTTTTTTGTAAATAACAGATAATTTTCATTTAAAATGTAAAAAAAAAAAAAAATAGAAATTTAGTACTAGAATAGAATAGCAAATAATAATAAAAGAAAAGTATATAGAAACAAAATTGAAAATGTATATACAATATGTCCATGAGGAATTGATAAGTATGCTGTGTTATTGTAGCAACCTGATGCATTTGGCCAGCATTGCCAAAAAATAAAGCATTTCTCTCTATATATGTGTATAGTTGTGAATGTCAAAATAATTTGAAAAAAAATCTTATAATTACCAAACTAATGTTCAGAGGAATAAAAGGACATCCATTATCACAAAACAACTACCTAAAAAATATTCTGCAGTTCTTTCAAATAGAGAAATTATGTAGCGACGCCTACGCGTGTTCAAGTTTTAATTCTAATCAAGAGTCAAGTTATTCTAATTGAATTACATTAGGTTTATTACAAAATTATTATAATTTTAGAACAAAAACATTCTAGCTTAAAAAAAAATTCAGTGGTCAAGACTGCAAATCATTTCTGAATAATTTACACATTCATGAGAACAAAACAAAACAAACTAAATAAACGACAGAGGCAGTATATTTGAAAATCAGATTTCAGTTAATATTATTTTTTCCTAAATAATTCAGGGATCGAAAACCAAATTTATGCTAGATTCATTAAAAAATCAATGTAAACACTTCGATGATTCTATAAAATTTACTTAATTTATTGTTATTGAGTGAATCATCACAGTGGTTGAAGTTTATTAATGTTTATAAAATACATTACATAGGACAGTATTTATTATTTGGAACTGGACCTGATGATTAAGGACAAGATCACACTCAAACGCCCAGGTGTTTCTCCATTTTTAAGTACCCACTATGACTAAAGACGGGGTTTGTACAAGGGACCTGAAGAACTGTAGACCACACCGCTCCCCTTACTGTTTAGACAAACAACACAATTTAAAATATTCAGAAAATCTTTTGCAAAAACATTCTCAATACGTTTAATAACAAAGGTTCTTTCTATAATTCATGAATATATAATAGAATAGGTAATAATAATAATAATTCACCTCTTACATGTGATAATGAGAATTCGGCTCAAAATATGCTGCTAAATTTAATTTATAAAGAAATATAAGTCACGAGTTATGCCATCTACAGAAAATATACGTATTTATTTGTTAATATATTATTTGAGTTTTACAGCTATATTATAAAAATGTAAACATGAAGTTAGGTTATAAGATATGAAAATGACTAGTAAGTGAACTATCCATAAATAACGGTCTAACTACCAATTCCAGTTACAAGTTCCTGTGTCCATCTTCTCTTCAGTAGACTCTGAGCGTTATCGGGAGCTCGTATAGAGGAATGGTTGCATAAAAATAGTTTTGTGTAGACAATGACCAAGTTACGAATTAGAAGAGGCTTGTTCAATTTTGCGACAAATCTGCAATAAATGGGATGTTCAATTCATTATTAACAATTTTATTTGTATCACAAGAAGTAACATAAACAATTTTTCGAAGAGACCTTTGGCATTGTGAAGACTGAACACTCTAGGAATTTGATGAAGTACCACAGATATTATAATTTTATTAATACATAGTTCTGAACGAGGTACACTACATAACAAGGTACAATATATACAGAATATTTGAAAAAAATATGAAGAACATTGGACTAAAAGAAAATACCAAGGAAATAGGTTTCCATTATTAATAGTTTCATCCCCTTAGTGGAAGACACCGAGCAAATATTGCATTTCATCCCCACCTATTTCAGTTATATCTCCTTATTTCTTTAAAAATTCAATATTTTAAGACATTTATAATAACATTGTACTTTGGGTAATGAAAGTTTATAGTTGAAAAAAAATGGTAATACATGTTTCTGACCCAGCTTCTTAAAAACACCAACCATAATTTGTATAACCCTTTCAGTATCTCGTTTTAGTTCTATAGCTTCTTAAATTTTTCAAGACATAGTCCTTACTAATTTTTAAATAGCGGTCGAAGAAATTCCTTAATATCGATCACGTACAATGAATGTTCATATAAGTTTAATCGACTACACATAAGTTTAAAATACACTCTAATTTTAGGTTAAATACATTGGTTTTCATTCTCTAAAACTAGGAGAATCTCTTGGCTCACACCTAATAAACTCAATGTTTTATTCTGTATATTTATTTATTTTTTAATACTTCGCAAAGCTTTAAATAATTATTAATTCCCCATTATCAATTCAATAATCCAAAAACGCGATTGCATTTTTACTTTCACTTACTATATATAGCAAGGGAATGTATTGCGATCGTGAAAATTTTCGAATTCCAGTTTTCAATGGAAATACACTTGGAAATACACGGTAAATTTTCTTTCTCTAATTTTGTTGATTCTATAAAAATAATTATATTATCTTGTTATCCACTGATGAAAAACAGGTAAATATATAAATTGAATGAATTCGATACCCAACTAAAGGAGAAAACAGAAAAAATATTTTTTTTAATGCAATTTTTCGTTTTTGAACATAAGAACAGAAATATACATGTATGATACACCGTTGGAAAGGTAAAGATTTTAGAAAAAATATCATCTCATACACAAGCTTTTGAAAGTTAATAGAGAGTGATAAAAAGCCGATAAAACTAAGTAATTATTTTAGATAATAATATAATATTTTTTTAATAAAACACATGTTTCTATAGAAATTCAATTTAATTAATTATTTAATAGTTTCACGTATTTTTATCTCTAACTGTATTTGAAATTCTTTCATTGATTTTAAAAATGGAGGTAAGTGAAAATCGTGTGCTACCCGCACCAGATTTTTACAAAAAGAACCTATAAGTATAAATAGAAAATTAATTTACTGAAATTTTATATCCGAAAGCTTGGCTTTCATTAAAAACAATTCTGCAGTTTAATGAACCCTTCTTGGAACTGCTTGTGAAGAATCTTTTCCCAAAGTCTTTTTATGAAATTGAATACTTTCAATGAACTTCAAACGAATGATATTTCTTTTTATATTCAAGTGGTGTACATTTTTTTTAAGTTAAAAAACAATTAAACATTTTAGGAATCTCTTAATTATCTTCTTTTTTTTCTTTATAGTGGTAATATTTTTATCTATGATCAGATAGAAATAATAAATCGTACATGCTGGAATCATAGTTTTGAAATATAATTGAATTAGTTATTTTCTGTTTGGTTATTTCTTTATTAATGCGTTTCGGGTTCCGCAAGAAAAATGTGTACTGACCGTGCTACCACCTTGCGGCATGTTGAAGATGCAGAGCGCCCCCAACGGCCGAAGAGATAAACAAGGTATTGCAGGTTCTGGTTGGATGAACCACATAATTTTCTAGTCTTTTATTCTATTATTTTTCTAGAAGAAATTAAGAATATCCTCTGACTAAAGAAGAGTAAGAGAAAAGAAGAGAAAGTTCAGTATCACCATTTCAAAGCTAGAGACAGCATCTTCACCATCTCCAGAATGCAGCCACTTAAGTTAATATAACATGTCATATAATTTTAAATAGTTCAAAATGACTAACCCAAGTATGTACTTTTCACCAGTATTCAGTGCTTCACTTCATCTAGGTCCAGGCTTCATTTAATTAGTTTTCTATATTTTAATACAGTCCATTTTTTAAAAAGGATTAATTATCTTGACATTAAGTTGGAGGTGATTACCTCAAACGAGTGAATTAGTAGTTTGGGTGAGAAAACCTTCGTATTGAAGAATTTCCTGACGAAAAACCGTCATTTTTTTAATTACATGAACTATAATACAACAATAAAATTAAAATAGATTTGTTTAAAAATTTTATAATTTTTGGGCTTAGTAAAAGGAAGGAAACCGAAGCCAAAGATGAATTCATTTTCATTATCCCAAAATATGTGAAAGCATTAAATATCAATTATTTTTCATGCCAGATTCAACGTGAAACAATAATTTGTAATTAAGAACTTTTTGGGCTACGCAGCAATTCATGAAACTCTTAATACCTATAAAGTTGAATTAAATAAAAAGTTTAAACTATTGTCTAATAAAAGATACTTCAACAAACCGACTATGAACAAAACAACACCGAGCGATTTTCAGTTTTTTTTTTTTTTAATATTTACTTTATTTCAGAAAATTATGAATATTAATAATTTGCAGCCATATCACAGATAACATCATATGTTGTAAGATTGTTTAACAAATAAATTTAAAGAAATAGGAAGGGAAATATTATAATTAATTAGGTAAATTCGTTATGCTAATTATACATCTCAAGATCCTAGGAACCCAGATTTCTACAAAGGTCACGATGGAACATAAAACACAAGAAATAGCTCATTATGCAAATAGGGTGTAACTGACATAAATGCCAAATTATTTACGAGGATTGGAATATGCTACGGAGCTAAACTGCTGGATAAACTGAATATAGGAAATCTGTTATACATCATAATTTATTTTATGGACTTGTATATAATCAAGGAAGTATTGAATAACAGAGAATTTTTTTTTTCCTTTTTACCATAGTTAGTTAATTTTCATTTTATATTTTATTTGTATAAAAAAAATGTATCGTATTGTACATTAGTGTCTCACTAGTTGTAAAAGAGATCAGTTAATATCTTAATACAGATCAATAGAACTTGATGAAAAGCTACTTTTATTCCACAGAAAATCGAATTGATGACCTCAATCATGAACATAATATTTTAAATAATTTGAATCATTTTATTTTTTATAATTACCAATATCATACTAAAATGATCTCGCTATAGTGAGATAAGTACAAAAAGCTGTAATTTTACCATTACGTCTGTGGTTATGTACTATTTGTAGTAGGACTGAGTAATATTTGTAATAGAATAGTCATTTTCTATGATACACATAATTCAATTTTTTGTAGTTAATATATTTTAATATATACTTAATACTTAGTTAATATACTTAATATATGAACTAGCCAAGGATAAATACGTATACAAATATAATTAGCCACAAAAATTTTGTTGGTAACATTAATAAATATTTAAAAATATGATACCTATAAATAGATTATTAATTAAACATTTATGATTATCACTATACTAAATTCTTCATGCTAACTTTACATTTCTTATCTTTTTCCAAGACTCATTTTATTTTGTCTTGAGTGAGAGTGGATTAGTTGTCCGATATAAAATTTTCAGCCTCCTAAAACTTTCTTTCCACTAGGGGCTCATGAATGCACTGTTCGTGGTGAAATTGCTAAATAAATCGCTATTCCTTTAAACATTCAAGCTAGATTTCCAAAACCGAAACTTGGTCATTTCTTTATTTATATTGTGACCTGAATCCAAAAACTGTGACAGGACCAACTGGAAGTCTTTTTCGTCGTTCTATCCCTCTGTACATTATCTTCTATTTATATCGAGTAAAAAAAGATGATTTGAGTATTTAATACAGTTATTGAGTAATTTAGAAGATGAAGCTAGGGTTTATTAATTTTTACAAGTTAAAGAAATAAAACGGCACCTGTTTTTTTTATTTTAAATTCTCGGTAGTTATCATTGTTTCCATTTAAAGAGTGAATAGTTCATTCATAGATTATATCACGATTATTATATGAGTTAACGTCTTTAGAAACAATTTTTTTTTTTATAACATCAATTCAATCCAAATATTCAAATGTTAATGAGTTTGAAAAAGTGATCAGCCACTGAACATGAAACGTTTTTTCATACAAAACATAAATCGAAAATTCATTCGGAAATACTAATCTTAAGAACTTGGGAAAATCGGTCTGAATTTACAGCCGTTTTATAGAAAAATAATTATCAAAAACAATTTTCTGGTTGGGTAGTAAGTGTTAACTTCACTTATTTCAGTCAGGAGACTCTACTGGGTAACACGCAGCTTCTAAAATTTGGTACCGGAAAATGGAGGGAAAAAACAATGAGGTCTCTGTCTAATCACCTCATTGCACAGCCGTTGGCCTAGAAACATTATTGATTTCTAAATTTACAATGGGTTGTAGAAATGGAGTTGTTGTTTGTTTTTGTTTTTTTAATAGCTTATTTCTACCATCTGATAGGATAACAACACCTGCTCTTGGAGAAATTATACTCCAAGTCAAGAACCAACAAAAACTTTTATTTATTGATATTTACGGTATTATTATATACAACATGTAAATGTGATGGACATAGTAAACTGGCATGAAATACATGAAGAGATGCCACCCATTGGCAGCACTCTAAAAAGATTTTAAACTAGAAGGTCTCGGGGCCATCTTCTTTTCAGACGCCTCGGAGGTTTATCAGTAATCGAAGAGGACGATAGGATAGAAACTAGTGGATTAGAGTGGAAATAAAGTTTTTCATGGAATGATTGATACCTGGTTCGAGCTAATTCAGTAACATATGGGATATTAAGGTCTTTATGGATAAGCTTATTCGTGACAGAGAAAGCCAACAAAAACTAAATACAATTTTCATGTTTTTAGTGCCAGCTCTATAGAACATGTAGAACTCTAGACTCCTTAAATATTGGAATCCCACACACCAATTAAGTGTTTTCATATAGTTCAGTTTATTATGAGGATTTTCTTTTATTGTTGTTTTAGCTGTTATCTGTTGTTTTTAATTTATTGATACCGCACTAGTTCGATATTAAATTCAGAATCAATGTATGTGAAGTGAAATTATCAATATTAAACTAAATTTGTTCATGATGCATATCTTTAACAAATAAAAATATAGTTAATAATAAAAATAATACTAAATCTTGTATATCAGTATTTTCAGTTACAAAGAGAAAGGAAAAAATTAAGGCATTCGTTACCGAAGCTTAATTTTCTGCTTTCATGGCAACTCGGAATATTTAGTACACATAAACCAACACTTCCGATTAGTTTTGGAACTTTAAGCAGTTTCGTTCGTCAAAGAAGTTGCGGGAAAGGATCCAAGAAAGTTAAAGGAACAACGAAAGGGAAAGGACCCTCAAAACGTGTGTGGTGCTGCTAGGCGAGGAGATGAGTAAACTTGTTAGCTGACATTAGCCTAATTAAGCCAATGGCCGCTTACCCTCAGGGGCGAGAGCTGTGACAACTCTACAATTACCGACGATAAACAGAAGAAATTGAGTAGAATTAAGCTTAATTCGTTTAATTGCAACAACTTCCAACGTAAACTCAGATCAATTGTTTGTAGCCGGAAACTTTTAAATTAATTAACAACTGCACCTTTAACGTTCGCCCAAAAGTTTTGTCACTCCTTTCAATTGGATTGTAAAAAGTAAACTTCATTGAATAACGTTTAAAATAACAGCTTTACATCTTATTTTAATTATTTTCTACTTCACATTATTTATATTATATTATTTTAGTTAGTAAAAATTGAAGTTATTCAACGAATATAACTATTTTAGTCCTGAATTAAAGACACAAAACATATAGCAAAGTATATAAAAAACAAACACAATACTAACCAATTCGAATAAAAATAGAAATAAATAGAGAATAAAATACAAAACGTCAAACAAAATTATTTTCATCTTTGTTTTGACTTTAGCAGTAAACTGACATGTCTTTAAGGCAAGACGACATCTTTTTAAACTACTTCTTAGTATTTTTTATATAAATTACATTTTTTTCCATTCATGAAGGAAATTATTTTTTTCGAAAATGTTCCAAGAAAAATAGTCCTACTTGATACCTGCGTTAGCTATGGTATTAGACAGGACGTTTCCATTTATACCGCATTAGCCTAACCTGCATTAGGTAACGAGAAAAATTCAATCTCACAACCAGAGGGCTGTATTATTACCAATGGGTCACGAGACCAGCTTTATGATTATCAAATCCTCGTATATTCCATTACAGTATAATTATTGATGAGAAGAGGAGGAAATTATTCACTACTTATCTAAAATATATTCGATCCATCACCTAAATCAATTCCGCAATCTAAAGAATCATTTATAGTGTCACCTACATGGTGTTAGCTATCAAATAATCGGTACTCTAACTCATCGACAACTATTTTTTAACTCTATATTTCTTTCTTCTTGGAACCGCTTTATTCAAACCATTATTATCCTTCTTTGCCAAATAACTAGAAACTTAGATAGCAACTTGTAATGAGACTTCACAGAGATCCTCCAATAATCAGTTACAGTATTATTTACAACTTCTTATATCTATTTCTGTGAGAGGCTAACAGTTGGCTGACGGGCCTACCGTTCTCAGGGGAGAGGATGTGAGTTCATCTATTTTCATCATTTGCTTGAAAAAGTAGAGATTGATTGGGAGTCGAGCTCACAACTTTTGGCTAGGTAGGCAAGCCCCCTCAAAACTAAATATCTTCAACATACTACCGAATACTAAAACTTCTTGAAAACATTTTTCAATCGGTCTTCTTACCAAATAACTAATAAAATCTGGTCTTCAAAATATATACGAGTACTCAGATAATTCTCCAATAACATTCCTGGTTAAAATTAAATCTTTGAACGTATCTGACGTAGATGTCACCCCGCCTCACCAAACTTATTTTCCTTCTCCAATAAAGTCAAAAAATACTTCATCTTAAATTTGCCATGGTAAGTAGACATTCCAGGATAGCCTTGTTCAAAAACGTCTCTCTTAATATTTGCCGTTTAATGATTCTTTCTTATACGTCAATCCTATATAGCTTGAGAAATAGATGGTGATTAACTAATTCCAAACCTCCGATAAAAACTTTAAAAGGGCTTGAATCGAATAAGTCCCTTGGCAAGCTGATTGTTGAGGAGACCAAAACATTCATAATGTATTTAAATAATCTCCAATAACCAACCATTCCTCACAATCAAACGATTTTAATAACAAAAAACTCTGAATAATCTTGAAACATATTCTTTTTAGACCAAGAACAATGGATACTTTCTCCATCTTGGAATATTTGAAATATCTTTGCCACCTACTGTACTTGAATCGAAAACCTCCTTAATCCTCTCTTACTTAGACTATTGTAGAGAGTGCCTCTGACAATTCCAATGCAAAACTACTTTCTTCGATTCAAATCTCGGATTCCAAGCTAGGTCTTCCGATTTCATGATCAGATAAAAAGCCTTTTATACCTAACTCAACCTTCTGACAACCTTCATGTACCAAATTCTCCCAAATCATTAATTAAATGTTGATTTTTACCTTTGAAATATTTATTTGCATTTCAGCCTTAATTGATATTTAATTAATTATTGATTTTTATCATTTCTAGTAATATCAGAAAATAGAACATAATTATCTAATTTATCTAATCAGGTTGCTCAGTCGTTACTTATATAACAGCTGGCGATTTTCACATGGAGTGAAAATAAATTATTCTCCTTCAATATTATGAGCCTTAGGATTCGTATTTTTATTTAAAATTGGGGGATTAACAGGAGTAATCCTGGCTAATTCATCCATTGATATTATTCTACATGATACTTATTATGTAGTAGCCCATTTTCATTATGTATTATATAACAGCTAGCGTGTCTATATCGAAATAGCAATCAATGTTGTTATATAATAATTATACCTATAGAGATCCTCAAATAATTATTATTTAAGTTAAATCGAATTTATGGATATTTTAACAACTTTCTTTTTCAAATTATTTTTATTGATATTTTCAACTGTGCATAAAATCGTAAGTAAATTTCAACAATACGATAATAGGCTTGATAAGGTCTGGTAAAGAAACTGACCAACGGTAGCACTCCAATGTTTATTTCATCAGCAGGTTTTGAGGACAGTGTCTTTTCAGTAGCTCAGAAGCTATTTTTTATTATTTATATTTTATTGAATTTCACAACTGTATATTAACATAAATACAATAAGTAAAACAGTAGAATTATAATAAAAGGCTTGAATATTTTGACTTCATTAACAACTTCGACACCAAAAAAGAACCAGTAACTTAATATTTATTTTTACAATTTAAAAAAATCCATTTGCTGAGTAGGCTACAGCCACCAATCTCACTCGAGCTGATGTGTAAATGCGAAATACTTAAAAATTGATTTAATGAAAATTTAGATAATAATTATAATATTATATAATAAAATTTATTGTATCGATATGATGTAATAAATACTATAAATACGATGAATATTGTGTAATTAAGATGACTACAATATTTTAATGTACAACGCTATAAGGAGTACTTTATTGACTACACTGCAATTAATACTAGCTTATTCTGCAATGCGTAAAGAAAAACGTTCTCAGTAACCTTGACTTTTTCCTTCTTTTTTTAAATTTTATAAGGAAACAAGACGCTCAGTTTTATACAGAGTTTTATTTGCTGACGCTACTTTTTAATTTGCATTAATTTTTAGGCTGACGTTTTTTCCAGGCTTCTCATCAAGTTAGTTCTAAGAACATGGTTTCTAAGAATCTCTTTCACAAACGAAATTTAAAAGATAATTGAATTTTTTTGTGGAATATGTTTGTACACAGTAATGTATGTTTATAATTGAGAACGCTCAGTTGTCAAAAACTGTTTGTAATCGTACAAATTATGTTTTTTAAGTGTTGTAAAATAAATCAAGATTTTTTTAGTTTTAAGCATCTCAAATGATGTTAAATGTACTTGAGTCCTACGAATCTGGTTGTACTTTTTAAAAGTGGCGTAACTCTATTCTTGGCAAGAAAACACATACTGTTCACTTCATAATTGCCACTATTTCAACAGGAATTATAAATTTATTAATTATTTTAATTTCATTGAAACGCAAATCCTTAAATATCTCAATTCAAATATAAATGGACTTGGTTCACTATCAAATTAAACGGCTCAATTAGTTGAGTCCTAAAAATTGTCTGTATTGCATTCCCACTGTCCACTTCATAGTTCGATTTGAAGAAATAGTCAGTGAATTCATGAAAAGCTGTAAGCGAGGTTTGTTCTGTGAAACCGTGTTGGGAATGTGTAGCGCATGGAAGAAGGGCTTGTATAGAACATATCTAGTCCATGTGCCGACCTGAATATATCTTATCAGATGACGCTATTTCACTGAGGCCTATTGATGAGTGTGCAGTTGGTTCCTATGTTACATGCGACCTGTCTAGTAATACAGATTCACTCAGGTATCAGCTTGAACGATTATCATGTTCTAATCGTTGATACAATCCATTTTCCGTACTTTAAAATATTGTTAAGAACCGTTCTTCTGATTTCAGCATTCGATCAATTTATTAGTTTTTGGTTTTTAAACGTTCAGTTTATTTCAGAATCCGAAATACAAAAAATCAAATTCTGATAAAGCTGAGATCTAAAAATGTTCAATAGATACTTTACAATACAATAAATGGAGAGACTTTTTATGAGGAAGGGACTGAAATATGATTAGCTCTCATATTTTACTAGTAAATTCATCTCTATAAACAAACAGCTCTTACGTTTCCGTGAAGAACCCACCATCTCCAAGTGCCCTCTCCCAAAATCTCCACTAGGTTACGGATGCCTAGTAAAAGGAGGACTCTCTAGCGAAAACGAGATGAGGCTAAAAGAAATTATGAATACCTTTATAAGACTTATTTATACTGTCTACAGACGACCACAAATTTCTCAATGGCATAGTGGTCAAGAGTATCTTTGTCCTAATTGCTAAAGAAAATACTCACTTAAGGTCTTATTGCTCTAATCAGTACTAGAGCCATAAAACCTCTACATATCCTTAAACTCCTCAATCCACGTTTTTTCATATATATATCAACTTGCCAATATAATGTTGTTTATTTATTTAACATCACTTTATGGAGCTGTGGCTAATCGGATGATGCTACAGTGGGAGTCCTAAATTTTGCCTTTCCAGGTTTTATTAGTATAGGGATCTTTAAAGAGTACCTGACATCATACAGGCTCGGGACCAACTTTTAACGTCCCCTCCGAAGGACTACATAGCTAAGGATTTTTACACCCATCAAAAATCCTAGGACCACCTGCGGGAAGTTTTTATTTTAAAAAATATTTTTACATCTGAGCTTTTTTAATTTGAAAGTCTTTCGCCTTCTCCCTGCCTAAAATATTATCCCTAACCACATAATATCATTTGTTTCTCCATCATCTACTCATGGATCAATCTTCCGCTCACAAATATTCAATATTGAGTAAATTATTTAGAGGCTATAAATAATAATTCATAAAGCTAGAATTCTGTTCATAAACTTCAGGAAAATATAAATATTTTAGAATAACCTAGAGTTCAATTGTAATATTCTTTTATTGGATAACTTGTTTTTATTATTGAAGGAAATTTGGACTATTAAACGAAAAAATCGTGTATTATGTCTAAGACACAATAACAGGAGGAGAATGCTGAGGAGAGATGCCACGGTTAATTAGGATATGACTTGGTAAAGTTCTCCAAAGTTTTAGACCGACGTTGCCTACCCTTGACAATCTGGCTACTGGAAAAATAGATACTACACAGCTTTCCAAGCTTTCAGAGGCAGACAACTAGCTGTCAGAGACGTGACCTGTTGCTGACTTCAACTAACCCTTAAAGTCACATTAGTATACCTCTAGTTATGTTTCCTCCGCCTTCCCTCTAAATGCAATCAAAACCATGTGTAAAGCACGTTTTACTTTTAAATAAAATTTTAGGATTTACGTAGTCTTCAAAAAAAAAGATTCTTAAATGACGTGAAGTGACAGTAAAATTATCTTTCCTATAAAATTCACAAACATTATAATTATAAACTGAACGATGTAGGAGTAAATGCTTTAGACATCTAAAAAGTATATGTTTAGGCGGGAATGAAAAATATTATTTCATTAAAAATTTAAATTTAATACCGGAAGGTGCTGCCCCCTAATACTCTAGCAAGCCCACTAATCCTTGAGAGAAGTGGGCCCACTTGGTTCTAAAACTTCGTCCGCCGTAGATCGTCCTAGAAAGCGAGTTCCCGATCGTCGTGGGAGCTGATGGTGCTAACTGAGGTGGTCCTAAGGATCCTTTTTATTTTCCTATTTAACCTCATCTTTTCTACTTCCTGACCCCCCCCCCTTAGGAACCAGGACAGACAGGAGGGACGAGAGGTGAGTTTTTTTTTGTTTTGTTTTTCGCTGCAAAAATTTTTAATTTTTTGTTCGTATAAAAATAAAATATTAAAATACAGTCCACTGGCTCACCCAGTATAAGAAGAGGAAGACCACGATCAGAATCTTAAATCTAGCACGGTGGAATCAATCAATATCAAGCGGTGTCTTTAAAATAAGATGTTTAAAAAGTTCTCTAAATTTGCTTCTCTTTGCTCAGCCGAGTCTATGATTTGACTGTTGGAGACGATTTATTGGCTCAGAAAACTCCCTAATGATAACATCAGAAATAAAATATCGAACTTTCTTTTCTCTAGCTAAACAATAAGGCACAAGTGGTTTGTGCATTTTATAAGGATGAAATAAGAGAATTTTTGAATGGATACCAGAGAGAAAACGAATGAAGGGTCGGCCGAAGGCGATGGTGCGGGCTATAAATGATGGTAGATGAACAGGGTATGATGCAAGGTGACTGGCACGACGGAAGAAGATGGACAAAACCTATTCCTGGGAACGACATGGGACTGTATGTTGTAAAAGTACTTTTTTTTTTAATAACGCATATCTATGTACATCTATAATAGTTTAAAAATTATTTATAAAAATAAATATAGTTTTTAAATTTATATTATCTTATCCAGAGGCTAAGATAAGAAGGGTGAACATGGAGTAAATAATCTATAAAAAAAAAATCGACGACTTAAAGTGAATAATTTTTTTTGTAATTTCATTAGGTATATTAAACATTTTATTTCTAAAAATTTGTTTCATCCTGAGGGAGTGTTTCTTTCATTGTATCATTTTCTTGAGAATCGAAGTGCTTAAGAGTTTTTATTTATACTTTACGGACGATAAATGATAATGCGAAATGGTAAATTATATTAAATAAACAAAATTATAGGTATTCTGGGGAATGAAATATCGATAATTTGTTTTTTGTTTTTTTTTTAATTATGCCTTCCTATTTCTAGTTCCGCCATAGGGATCTTGCAGACCAGTGCCACTACGATCTGGATGGGGTTTCATTCACCTTTTATTTTTTGTAATCGGGGGCATACTTCTAGATGCGCTGCATCCATTCCACTTTTTGCATGACAAAGCAGCAAAGTGGAGACCCTACCACTCCGATCCGATGCAAGTGTTTCGCGAGGTAGTCATGGCCAGTAATCATTCGGAACTGTGCAACAGCATCATGAGGAGTTTGGCCCAGTGCTTGTTGATCGAACTGAGCCTTAGAGAATCCGTTATTAGAGCATGATATGCCCTCTTAACTTCATTTCTAGCTTTACGATAGGAAATTCGATTGTCCAACTGTTCCGAAGCTGCACCTTCTTTTGCAAGCTTGTCGGCTACTTCATTCCCATGGACACCTCAGTAGCCGGGTACCCATTGGAAAACCACCTGCCTACCTTGATAGTTTGGTATTTAAAATAATCATTACGAACAGTTACTGAAATATCTTTGTTTAATACCTATCATAAATATAAAATATGAGAACGAATAAACGAAATGAAAGGTACTTTCAATGAAGAAATGTTTAAAATTCGACATTTAAATCCTATCAGACTACTTGAATCATAATAAAAGTTATATCATATCAATGGCCTTTTAATGTTACATCAAAATAGCGAGTTTTGATCATGAAAAATCATTAGATTGATAATTGAAAGCCGCTAAATTGTGTAAAATGGTTTATAGTGGCACTTGATCACTTTTCGTGGAAATTTTTTGCTACATCCACGGTAAAACTGTCCTAAATATTTAATAATTTAATTTTCTTATGAATTTTTATTCTCTTAGCAAGACTTAGTACACACACAGATCATTTTACAATCAACTCATTTGACACTCAGTTTTCAATGGAAAAGCACTTTTTAAGGTCGTCTTAAAAAGTGCTTTTCCATTGAAAACTGGAATTCAAAAATTTTCAAGACCACAAGTACGACCAGGGATTTCCTAGATGAATATTTTGCAAGTAAATATTATAATTTTAAAATAAGAGTTAAGAAGGTAATAGAACGGCTCATATATAACCAAGTAAATCAACCTCATTCTTCTATTGATTTCGTAGGAAAAAAAATTATAAACAGCTTAGAAAAAAGCGGCAAATTATTACTGAATGGTTTATTATTTCCAAATCAATATATCAGGGTATAACAGTTTATTTAGCGGTTTACAGGCAATTTGCTAATATGAAAAGAAAAATAGCCAATCACCACTGCTAATTCCAAAACGCCATTTTTAATTATTGATATTCATAAATTCGTAAGGTGGATAGAAGGGTGTTTTTATTTGTTATTCAGGTTCTACGTATCTTAAAACGTAGGACCTTAAATTTTGATAAGGGATAGAGTTTTTTTTTTGTACTTCAAAAATTCATTATTGAAAATAATAAACCAAAAAAGAGAAATTTATGGGACACTCATAATATAAGTAAATAAATTACGATAATCTTTTAGTTTATTGTTTACAAGTCTTGAAAAGGCATATATTTCATATCAATATTTTATATGATCTACAATGGTATTTAATAAACGTATTACAATTTTACAAATTTTGATAATCCATTGATCCGATATTACTTTGACCCGAGGCTGTGAGTTATACGAAGTTCATCTATGTCATTTTGAAGGGGGCCGAAGACTTTTCGTTATCTCTTCACAGAACATTAGCTTAAATACTGGCGCCCCGAGTGAGCTGCTATAGAAAAATAATCCTCAGGGTAGCCACTCGTTATGGTCAAGCCAAGGACGGTCTAATTCCTGAGCCTGATAAAGAGGTTGATTGAGTATTTGTTTATTAATTGAACACTACCATCCCAACGTTAATGCGGTTAACCAAACAAGAGATAATTATTCACAAAAAATAATTCAATCGTAATGAAACCTGCTTGATATTAAAGTTCATATCCATTTGCAAGTTTAATTGAAATCGTTTTTGAAAAAATCGTAAAAACGTGCAAAAGGCGTAGTGTATAAGCGTGGCTCTTTGGGTTGCTAATTTTGATAAAAAACGTTGATATAACATCTGAGACATATATGCTTCTAAAACATAAAATTTCAGTTCTACGCAACTTATTGCTTTTGTGCTAGACGTACCAAACAGATCTTATTGCAGGACTTGGTCATTTGTACTCAGTTAACCATAAAACGTGTATTACCAGTGAAAACTGGAATTTAAAAACTTTCAGGATCGCAGAACTTTCCATTACTAAATATTTCATATACCTTAGGTATGTGAAAGTTAAATATATAACTCGAATCATCAATAAATTAATTATCATAATTAACCTCACATAGAATGAACAACGCAAAAAAAAAAAACCTTAGCTGTATTTCAATTTTATCTGAATAGGTCGATTTCTAAAACACTGAAATTCCTCTAATGTTAATATGAAATGCAAGATGGCATATTGAAATTGTGGTATCGTTATTACAACAGATTTTAAATGCAAACAGACTATCAATGCTCTGGCTTTTAATTAATTATAAAATATATTTTAGCCTCAATAATGGATATTTGCAATGGCATTATATCTTTGATTTTAAATAAAAATGATTATTAATTTTAATTAGATGTAGATAATTTAAGGTGAAGGTCAAAGTTTAATACAGCATGGGAGGCTGATAATTATACTTAACCACTGTTTTGCAATGGAATGCACGACGTTTCATTAATATTTATTCATTTTAATATCTATCTAATTAAAATATAATTTATGATTAGTAAGTTATAATTAGAGGTAGAACTTATAATTCTAATGATTGGTCGAAATTCCGTAACGTGTGTTAAAATATTAATACATTTCAAAAACTATATTAATGCAAAAAGTTTTTTTCAAATTCATTAATAGTAAAAAAAAACATCAAATAATAAGTTATTCTTTCAACTATCAATCTTATCTTTTAAATTGCATGCTAAAACCTTGTACTGTACAATTTCAGAATTGGTTTAAAATATTCACTGGATGAAGATAAATCAATAAGAGTTTATTAACCATGAGGTCACTTATGACAGTAATCCATTCCCATCTACAACACTCGATAGAATGCATTACTCATGTCTAAGTACTATCGACATTAATTATTAAGAATTAACAAATTTGAACTTGTAGTTCATAGTTTTTGTTGCTTTAAATTATATTTGGCCCTACTATGTTTTCGGAAAAACTTGAAAACATAGTATTTACTATCTATTTTATTTATTTCTACTATACTATTTATCTACATCTGATTTGATACTTGTCCAAAGGTATTATGTTTACAAATCCACTATATGGCATGTAGGGAAATATTCAAATAATTAAAATATTTTTATATTAGGTTTATTCATGTAACACCGCTTGTATGCTACTGTAGCTAAGTGGGCGATACTTTAGTGGAGGTCTTAAATTATTTACATTTTTTATTAAATTGTGATTTAGAATACTGAGGCTGATAACTACTAATCGAGCCACAAAATATGTAATATTAAAAAAAAAGGTACCTGAGATGGACATTAGGACACTTAGCTGGGAGGTACATTGATAAGATCCCGATAGCTGTAGTCCTGTAATTTTTCAACTCAAGCCTTATTCTCGAACACCATTTCCAGCCGCCCACTACTGTTACTCGATCTTCCTCCTCATCGCTCCCTCAATTCGTGGTTTGACTCCAGCCGACTTCATTCGGGGCTATAATGACCCCTTCTTGATTTCAGATTCTCGACATCTTCACCTTTACTCCCCTCTTCTCAAAAATAATATTTTTTGGAAATTTACCGGCTCCCTGATTTTATAGTGGCTATGGCGACAACGGGAGACAGGACAGAAAAGAAACACATAAAGACAGAAAGTCCTCTACTGAGAGGATATATCGCAGCATCTTTGAAGATTGGATATTAGAAAATATTATTCTTTGGCCTCGCTGGTATTCAGTAGTGATAACACTAAGAGGGATGTTTTTAACTAGTGGACTCACCTCTGCACAGATTCAATTTGAATGAGGTGCCATTTATATTTGAAAAAAAAAGCTCTTTGAGACCGATTTAGAGTTTATCGAGCTGAGATTTTTGATTCATTGAAACGAAAAGTGCAATTAGCAATACTTAATCATCGGCAGACACAGTTAAGTTGGTTAAGGAATCCAAATTAGTAGAATAAAGACAAATTAATTTCTTTTATAAAGAAAACTTCGTTGTAATGTATGTTTTTGAAAACTACGGAAATAACAAAGTTTCATATTCTATTCGGTTTACTACTATTTTATATTTCAAATTAACTATTTAATTTCATTTTAAACGTTCAATTAAGTTTCAGTAGGAATCCCATTCAGTTTACAGTGAAACACCTGATATATTATAAAATTTGAAACATTTCATAACAATGTTTATAGATTTATAAAAACTTTTTGTATGGAATAATATAACTTGTACGACGGTGGAAACATTGAACTACCATAATCTCCCTATTTACCAATAACATGTTCACAGGTTTATGGGCTTTCTACAACTTTATTTTTACTTGTACGACTTATTTTATTGACTTGATTATCGAAAACATATTAACTTAAACCTCCTAATATAATAATAGACAAACTAAATTGCAATGTATTTTACTTATAAACCTTCAGGAAAGAATGGTCTAAATGATAGTGGAAAACTTACCAAAATCCGTCGTCTTTAAGAAAAAGTCATAGTTTTTCATTTACGTAAGAATAGCAGAAAGCTGATGATTATAGAAAAATGTATTATTTGCAAAGTTGTATAATATAATGGATGATAATGGAAATCGGACAAAACTAAGTGATTGTTGCAGATAATAATTTCTTTTGTTAGATTATTTAATTTAATTATTTATTCTTATTTCAGCTCTTTCTTTATTTAAAAGTTCCGAAATTGATTTCAACAACGGAAGTGCATAAAAGTCGTGTGTACCAGATATTCAGTATTATAAATATTAAGAACAAATGTGAAGAGGTGTAAAGCAAATAATCCAATGTTATGCCGAAATAAAATTACGCTGAAAAATATCAGAAAACCCTCGATGCAATAGAGTATCGATCGTTAGGCAACCAAGCGTAATAGAAATTTCCAGTGTATTAACCAAAGGCCAGGAGTAATAAGGAAACAATAAACCATGATAGCAAAATAAATAGATAAGATAAGTAACTGATACCTTATCTTTTATCATAAACAGTGTGAAATAGAGTGATTGACTTTTCAGCAAAACTAATATACCAAATGTTCACCAACGATTTACACTCACATGCATTCAATTTATAGCAAAGTTTCTATTTTAAGTCAAACATTATTTAAATTTTTTTTTTAATGAAGGATCAGGTTTAATTTAATCTGGCTTCTCAGGAAGTCTAGCGCTTGGTATCGATTGTAGGAAAAACACCGCCTGCAAAAAAACTAGTAATCGGGAGGGAAAGAGGAAATAAACAGAAAAAAAATGTTAACTAGACTAGGTTTGTCTAGCCTGTGTATATTTAAACTTGCAAAGTTAATTATCACTATTTCAAACAAGTTAGTTGCAATTACTAACAAGTTTTCTTGGCAATGAAATAAGAGACTTATGAATAAAAAATATATTAAAACGTTAATTTCATTAAATTATTCAAGAGTCAAGTAAATAAACGCTCAACTTTTTCAGTTTTCAAAGTTGAGCATCCATGTATTTTTACTTAAAACTGTGCAAATCAACTGTGTAACAGAAGCTTATTTTATTATTATATTAACAGAATTTTATTTCTTACAACCGCTGGATTTATATGATGTAAGAGCGATAATTTCGACCCTTTTTTTTTTTTTTTTATTTCGGTAAACTAATAGCTCGTTCATTAAGGATACATTTCCCTCCCCCCCTCCTCTAAATTCGTCAAATAGTAAAGAGTGTTATCAATTTTTTATTTTTAACAAAAAATATTTTATTAATTTTTATTGATTTAATGAAATTTAAAAATATTGAATATTAAATGGTTGACGGAGTAATAAATATGAAGTATGAAATGGTTAAGATGGCGCTCAAAGTTTCGAAACTCGCTTCAGTTATTTATGTACCGTGCGGAAAGTAATTTTATCATATTCCTCATCTTTACTATTAATCTATTTTTGATTTATTTTAAACTTAAAATGGATATATCAAAAAATGTCGATAGATATCTTCGCCTTCAAATATGATTTAATTTCACTATATTTTTTAATTCATTCACACCCATCCATCAACTTTACTCAATCAGAAAAATAAAATAAATTATTATAAAAAAAATAACTACACCCTAAGCTTTGGTTTTATTCATGGATGTTACTGAAATCTAAAGATATTCGTAAGCTAATCGTATATAACTTTTTTTGGGGGGTGGAGAAGTAAACTTTGAAACAAGATAAATTAACTAATTTCATGTTAATCTACAATGGGGAAACGTTATATAATAACATATCCTTTTTTAAAACATATTTATTGATATTTAAAAATACATTGCAAAAATATATCAAGTAAATGTGCTAAAAGTTTAATACAATGACATGAAATACATGTCAAAACACTACCTACGGACAGTACTGCAATTATTATGAATCCTAAATCAAAATGTCTTGCGGCCATCTTCTTGTCGTATGCCAAGCAGGATTATCAGCAATCTAAGATAGCAAGAATTCAATCTGATGGGAGAGTAGGTGTTTATCATGAAAGGAATGGCACCTTGTTCGGGCCAACTCAGCAACACATGGAACATTAAATTTTTTATATATGAGTTTATTCGTGACAAAGTAAGGAGCATTCAGGATTTTACCGAGGGTTTTGAATTGTTAGGAAGGCATATTCGATTAAATGGTTTAGTAGAGCCCCATAGCTCTCCCCCATAACTCCATATCTGCCTTATGATAGTCATGTATATGAGCTTTTTGTAAGCAAGTGAAAGGTTTGAGCGTTTTTCTAGTAAGTAATTAAAGCAGTAAAAAACGAAAGGCAGTTTCTTGTCGTTTTAGTCTTGTAAGAGGATTCTAAGAAAGACGTTAGCTGAGGTGGAATCCTAGGTATCAGATCTGTTCAATAGACTCTAGCGGAGTGTTTGCTGTAAAGTGTTCACTGAGTGTTAATGTTAAAGGTTGTTTGGTAGGATATGTTGGAATAAATCTTTATTTTACAATTACAACACTATAAATCAAGGTCTCTGATATGGGATTGAAGATTGTGGAAGGTAATAATTTACTGACAATACACAAGTATCAACACATTACCTCAAAAAAAAAAGTCTTACTTAAACATTCTAATACGTGATTTGAAACTACCTCAGCTGCTGACAATGAGTATCTTATGAAAATTTAAGTTACTTAAAATAGCCTTAAGCCGGAATTCATTCTATCCAACATATTATTTCTTAAAAGCTATGTTTAGTTATTATGTTTGTTTGTTTTTTTAACGTTTACAACAAAAGGTGAAGAGCATTTTAAAGTGTTCCATTAGGGTCTTGTTTTATTTCAAGTGAAGTTAAGGAGGCACTTACCTGCAAGGATTAAAGTCGACAGAGCATAAAATAAGGTTAAACGACACGAAAAGTAAGTAAAACAGTTAGTTTTGTTAGTGACATAATAAATTTGGCACTACCAGATGAAAAAATTACAATTTATTTTCTCAGTTTTAATTTTTAGGATTCAGATGGAAAAGATTTATCAATGAAATTAAATTATTTGAAGTAACGTTTATTATTAACGTATAACATTTTTTATCAAAATGATTAAGTCGAGATCACGCACAGCCGCCAGGTTTATTCCTCTAATTCTAGATACCCATTTTATAGAGCATGGGGATGCACCAGGAGGGTATCCATCCAAGATCGCTCAACGGAAGAAATAAAAAAATCAATACTAACAATGAATATTGGATGTCCTCATTTACTTAAAGAAAATAATGAGATATAGGAAACACAGACGTATTATATTGTTAAAAACTTATAATAATTAGGAAACTTATTTATTCAGTTAAGTCACTATATGGTACTGTGGCTAATCGGACGATCCTACAGTATGATTCCTAAATTTTGCCTATGCAGGTCTAATTAAAACGAGTATCTGACATCGCACATACTCATGATAAGTGTTTTACTCTCTTTGAAAAATTCTAGGGTCATCTACCGAGTTGCCGCGACATTGAGCACAGAAGGCTGTTGTTCTAGCCACTACACCACAGACGACTGCTAAAATCATTGGTGTGACATAACAGTCAGATATCAAAAGTAGGAAATTAATGTACTACACGACGACTGGAATTAGCGTAGAGTCGACAATAAGAGACCAACTATTAGTATCGTTCTCTAACTTTTGGTCCAGCAGCTCTCTAGGCGGTCCCAATAGGATAGATCTACTTGGAATGGCCTTCCCACAGACATTTCCACATTTCTAGGGTTCAAGGTCAGTAAACATTGGTTTAGATCCACGGTTTATTGCTGTTAAGGGTCGGCAGGCGCCTGAGTTATTACTTTCCACAAAAGACACTGTTCTTGGACCTAACCTCCTGAGAGAGAGGAAGAGAGAGAGAGATTAATTATATTATATCCGTTATCTTTAAATAAATATTTCTAGTATTTCCCATAAAACACCTGAAGATTGCATACATCTGTTAGGTTAGTGTCCAAAATAAGAATGGTAAATTTGAAGCCAGGAAAAAAAGAGGTCTTCTGATCAGTTACTGATATGGAGCAACGAAATAGAGGGAGGAAAGAAAAATATAATAATAACCTCAAATCATATATTTATAATCGATTATAAAATTTCATATTAGTGCTTAAGGCTTCATTATAATTAATAAAACAAAACAGAAATACTTTAATTCGTAAAGGGTGAATGTGACACAAGTTTTAATTTGAATTTTGGGAAATAAAAAAAAAAATATTATCCCAAGGCTTTCTTATTGGACCTTTTTTTTAGTGGCGTGACAGGCCGTGTAGGCCCTAGGCCTCGCGGTGTTATCTCCTGGGAGATTACACTCACATTTCTCGATGCATTTTGTAGTGTAGGGTCATACCTCCCTTCGCCTAATTTTGTGAGTGGCCATCATTTGGCTGACGGGTTTCACATACCCGGGTGAGCGGCTGTGGGGATTCGAACTCACAACCTTTAGCATGAGAGTCTAGCGCGCTAGCCACTCAGCCACAGGCCCCCCTTCTTATTGTACTATATCTCTTATCTCTTATCTCTTTAACATCCCTTTATGCAGCTATGAATGATTGGACGATGCTACGGTGGGTGTTATAAATTTTGCCCATCCAGGTATTAATTAAAATAGGGATATTTAGCGATCATCTGCCCCTCTGACTAATAATTACATATTTTACTACTATTCATAATTATATTCATTTTTTGCAAAGCTTTTTATTTAATTATCAGCCACCACAAATGTGAGTTACAATAAAAAAATATGCTGGTTATAAACTTCATTAGTTAGATCAGAATGATAAACAAAAGAAAAAATAGTGACCAGCACCACTCCTTCCTCATCTGGATTTGCACCTTCAATAAAGAACCGTACGTATATTAAAAGTTGCAGGAAGCCACTTTATCCTGAATAAACCTATCACGATTACTGAATAAGGGACAAGATCACCTCTCATACTCAGGGATTTTATCAAATGGCCACGTTGAGGAAACTCCTAAACTTACTTGATGATTCAATCCGTATAAAGATGAACCAGTTTCAAACCCAAAGGTTCGATGCTGGTACCACCAATAGTATTAAACAATTCTAGAGATCATCGTCCTAGGCAAAATCCTTAAAAACAACATTAACACAATTCACCTACGTCTCGGTATATACCTTAGATTTCTACCTTATTAGTATTAGTGGCTTCTTTTCTTATTTTAATTTATTATCTAATCAATTTATGCTTATTATTGGAAGTATTTCTCCTTGCGTATTCAATAAAGGATCAGGTGTATTCTAGTGGCGGTCTATAAATGATTTTTAAAAATATAAATTATTTATTTGGGAACCAACATTTCGGTCAAATTTCGGGTATAGAAAGACAAATAAGTGAAACACTTTCGTAAAATAATTAGAACAATGTAATTTGAAAAAAAAATTGTGAAAAATTAGTACTAACAAGGAGAAGATTCCAAATGTAACTCATCTATTTTGATGATTTTTTTAGGCAAATCTAGACATTAAACCATTAGACTGCAATATATTAGGGGCCAACGCTCTCCAGGAGTCACATAAAAAAATCGGAAAGTTTGCGTGTGTATGTAGTATGTGGAGCTTGAAAACGAATAAAAATAAAACTGTACAAAAATGAAATTCCATATTTAAGACAAGTAAATGTCTTTGATGTTCTCCCCGGGTTCCCGATTGCGATATAATTATTTATTTTGTTATATCATCCGTGTAGCGAACCTGAGATGTGGAGACCCTTCAGGAGACTGGGATCTCTATAAAGTAGAGATCATTGGGAAAACACGAAAATTGGGGAGGACCCAGGTGGCTGAGTCTGATAGGCTTCATCACCAACTAACATGGCTGTTGGCCTTGAAACAAAAAGATTAGAAATCTTTTTAAATACTGAAACCAAAGATCCTTGATGGGCTCCGGTTCTTTTTTTTTTTTTTTTTTTAACATGTTCAGGCAGCTACAGCAATATTTTTACCTCAATCGCCAGAAGAGCTACTTATTACTTAAGCTTTACTTTAGCTTCAATGCAAAAATCTTTAAAATTTCTTCCTCTAAAATATCTTTAATTTTATTGATTCGAAATATATAACGCTTGCAAGTTATTAGCTGAGATAGAAATGGCTAAATATGAAATATTAAAACCATTTCAGAAGCAACTGAGGAGAGCAAATTTTCCAGATTATTTTTTTTTTTTTTTTCTAGATTTAAGAATCGCTTAAGAATTAAAAAAATGCTATCCAGCATACAAAGTTGCAGAATATAATGGGAGGAGATGAAAAGCGCATAAACTTGATTGATTTTTATGGATTATAATTTATTTTTTTTTTTTTGTTTGATTCGCATTCTACCAGAAACACATGTAAATTTCCTTGGAATTCCTGTCCGTATTACTATAGCAAGTGTTAATCAACTCCGATGTCTATTTTACACCATCTCCTTAAATTCAAATCCTCTATTCGTCCACGTAACCCTAGCTCGCTGCCTTATGATATGTATATAACTTCCCATCGACCTCAGCTTTCGATAAATCATTCTTAATCTAATCCGCATCCCTATGGAGCTCCATTTCTCCTTATGTTCGAGACTCCCAAACACTCTCAACATTTAATTCCCGTCTATTTAGCCATTTTCCTGTTCACTCGATTTCCCAAATACTCTCAAGTAGATGCTATTTTCAGAGAAAGTCAACTATAGAATAAAGAAAGTAAACTACTGGTAAAGACAGTTTTATATAACATATCATCCCTACGATTTCCAAGTATCGAATATGAAAATTGGCACTTTTCATATTCTACCGTTTTTCATATTCATATACTACCGATACTGGTCGTCAGCCGGAGCATCCTGAGGAACTGATTATTGAAGCCGGACCTAGTAACCCAGCAGCAGGCCAATGGCAACAAGTATCGCGCAAGTGTGCATCTCCGAGGGCCGATACTTCGTCAACTCACTCAGGCAGGTCAGTTTTGAAACTAATAATCCCTTCACTATTCTTAATGCTGATGAGGAAGATCAGTGCCCTAACACTAACATATCTACGGAACTGCCGTCGCTAAAACCACCACCAATACATGTAAAATCAGTTACCAATTTTAAGCAATTTTGTGACGAGATGGTGAAAGAAGTTGGCCGTGAAGCATTTAAAATTAAAGCAGGAACTAACAATGTTGCAGTTTTGCCTAGTGATTCAGATTCATATCGAAAGCTAACTAGGTACCTCAAGGGAAAAAAGGCCGAATACCACAGCTATCAGCTACCCGAGGATCGTCCTATGCGGGTCGTTATCCGTAATATGCATCACACACTCGGTTGTGACATGATTAAGTCCGAACTAGAAGAACTTGACTACAGAGTGCTAGGAGTCCATAACGTATTTCATCCCAAATCAAAAACCCCATTGCCTTATTTTTCGTGGATCTCAAAAATGCGAAAAAATTTCCCAAATTTTTAACTTAAAATACCTGTACTACACAAAAATTAAGGTTGAGGAACCTCGACAACGGCGCGAAATACCTCAATGTAAAAGATGCCAGTCTTAGGTCACATTAGGACTTATTGCAACCTGAAGCCTAGGTGCGTTAAGTGTGCTGGCACTCACATGTCATCAGCTTGTAAAAAGCCTAAAGAACATCACCTGAATGTTTCTTTGTGAGGGATCTCATCCAGCAAATTATCGAGGATGTTCAATCCATAAGGAACTAAAAAAGCTTTGTCTCGGACTACCGGCAAGAAACACGGAGTTTTATTATAAGCTAATAATAACGAAGCTAATAAGCAGCAGACAGGGCAAATGGCTGAACAACCTACTATGATCCGGAATGAAGCAGGTATTCTAGAACCACCGTCTCAACGTCTTTCCGACTTACAAACGCAGAATATACCAATATTACCTAACTTCTCTCATGTAATAACTAAGACTGATGTACAACCGCAAACAATCACAACACAAACGTCACTAACAACACAACTTATATTACTACTCAACTTACAAACTTCATCACTGAGTTCAAAAAACTTGTTTCACCACTAATATCGCTGCTTACATCAGTGGTGCAACATGCCATTCCAATGCTAAATAAATGAGGGCGTAAGACTGATTCTTTGGAATGCGTATGGCATACTATCCCGTAAAACCGAACTAGAATGTTTTTGAACTGACAATGACATAGAGGTTGCTTTTCTCACTGAAACTCACTTGACGAAGACAATGCAGTTCCATATACCGTCCTACGTCACCTACAGGACTGACCATCCTTCATACAAAGCTAAAGGGGGTACTCTCATTCTGGTAAAGTGCTCTATCAGCCACTACTTTACAAACGTAAATTTAATCGACTAACAAGAGAACTTCACAACGAAATTAGACAGGTAAAGACTGAAAGATTTGATAAAATTTTTGAACAGTTTAACTACTTCTGACAACACACTTTGGAAAGCGACAAAACGCATACTGGACCATCATAATGTCTCGCACCTGTTCGACAGCCTGATGGTTCTTGGGCGAAATCTGATGCTCAAAAGGCTGAATTGTTTGCTAGGCACTTAGAAGAGACATTTAAACCACACTTTGACATCAACGAACAACTTACAAATGAACTAGTGTCACACCACATTAACATACCTTTACTGATGACTCTGCCCCAAAAGCAATAGATCCTAATGAAGTTTGTGATTTTATTGCCAAATTACCAAACAAAAAAGCCCCAGGTTATGACTTAATTTCAAATTTATACTAAAGAACTTACCTTGGAAAGCAATTCTTTTTTTAACTAATATCTACAACGCTATCTTCAGGATAACATATTACCCTGCCGTGTGGAAGTATTATGAAGTTGTAATGATATTAAAAGCCAATAAACCTTCAGACTGTCTGACTTCATATCGTCCTATAAGCCTTCTCCCTTCTTTTTCAAAATTATTCTTCATCGCTAAATTCGCTCGAAATATTTAGAGCTATTCCAAATCATCAATTCGGTTTCAGAAAACATCATTCGACCATTCAACAATGCCATCGATTAGTAGACTACATTTCGAATGCTTTAGAGTCTAAAGAATATTGCCTAGGTGTTTTTCTCGATATTAGTCAAGCATTCGATAAGATGTGGCATGAAGGATTGCTTTCCAAGCTCAAAAATTTGCTTCCTCCGACTTATTATTTAATATTACTCTTTTACTTGACAGACCGACACTTAACTGTAAAAGTTAGGAGATGCATTTTCTGGAATAAAACATGTTCAAGCAGGGGTCCCACAAGGCAGTGTACTGGGACCGTTACTATTTAATATCTACACGGCAGACTTACCAGAAAATGACCACACCTTACTAGCCACTTTTGCAGACGATACAGCTCTTTTGGCATCCCATCAAAACCCAATTCTTGCATCCTTCATGTTGCAAAACCACATTGATGATTTATCCAGTTGGGCTAATAGATGGAAAGTGAAAATGAATCAATCCAAGAGTCTATCGTTTTCACGCTCAATCATGGGGATTGTCCAGCAGTCTATTTCGAGGATAAACCCATTCCGACATCAGATGAAGTACGATATTTGGGACTGTACTTAGACAAAAGACTGACATGGAGGACCCACATTAGACTTAAAAGGCAACAACAGACAATTTGGACTACTATCCCGTCTGCTTGACAAACGATCCAAATTATCCGTGAACACCAAACTTACTACTTACAAAGTACTGATCAAACCATTATGGACATACGGGATAGAGCTATGGGGATCTACCAAATATTCTAACATCCAAATAATTCAGACCCTTCAATCGAAAATATTGCGAAAAATCGTGGATGTAACCAACGAATTACTTCACAAGGACTTGGACATACTCACAGTTTTTAGACACAGCCACAGAATATTATAAAAGATTTCATGACAGACTGACTTACAACATGAACCCATCGGCCCAAACACTTAAATCATACACGAACCCGTACAACCCACCCCGACGACTTTTGAGGCGATGGCCTAGAGATGCCTTGCTTTAACCGACTTTCGGAAGTCATCATATTGCTTATTGCAATTTTTTTTTTTTTTTTTCTCAGATAACATTAAAGCTGATACAAAAACAATTGTAAATAAATGAATATTTTTATATCTTATACTTTTTTTCTCATGTATTTTATTTTTTGCGCTTTTTATTGGAAATTATCTTTTGAATTATTTTATTTCGTTTATTTAATTAGTTTAATTCTATAGTTAACAATTAGTGTATTCTAAGACTCTGAAGTCGACACTATATTTCATGTTATATTATTCTGTAGGGACTTGTTCAGAATAAATAAAGAATTATTAAATAAATGTTTCTATCGAAAACAATCCTAATTATTTTTTCAACTTTAAGTTCTAAAATAGATTTTTTCCAAGGAAGTTAAGTGAAAATCGTATGTGTTCGTGCTCACAAGTTTTTTTTTTTTAAATGCAATCTACTATTATGTTATTTATTATTAAATGTTTACACGTATATCCAACGCAATAGACAAAGATCCATAATAATCACTTAAGAGGCAGATGGGAATTCAATAAACCAATTGACGAATGTTGAATTAACACTGTTAATTGAGGTCCACTTAGGTCACACGAAGCCTGTTGCAATCATCAATTTAAGGTACACAACTCCCAAGAACAACTAAACAAACTCAAACAGAACAAAGGACGAAACTCGTTTGTGTTTGTCACTGATCAAGAATCTCTCATTACAATTAGTAACAGTATCCTATTCCATAATTATACTCTGATCAATGTTGTTTTACATCCGAAAATTAGTTTCAATCGGGACAGAGAAGGAGAGCAGAGTAGACATAATTTAGGCAATAATGAAAAATATGATACAACAAAGAAGATAATAAAATATTAATTTGTATCTGATATTTTGAGCAAATTTAAATTGCTGCAAATATATCAATTTCAAAAGTTAAAAGCTTAAGAAGCACAACAAAAATCAATCTAAACATTGAAAAAATTTGTCTTGAAATTAAATGGCTGGGTGTGTGTAAGGTATATAAATATTCGAACGACTGCGCCATACATAATGACACTTGACATATGAATAAATTATCCTTAACAAAGAGGAGTACCTATCACATTGAAATACAAAAATATAAAAAGTAATCTATCCTAAGTCGATAGCTTCCTAGTAACCATCCCTGAATCTTTTGTCTTCCTTTTCTCCGACTTATTTTTTCGTTTCTTTTATGGATTGTTATTTTTATTGATTATTTCATTGATTGTTTGATTAATAACGATCATAATGTCTAAGGTGCTCAAGGAGACACAACCAACACTGAGTCGATAAATACATAACGTATGAATAACTTGTCTCTTCAGTAGTGAGGAGTACCTTTCAAACTGAAGTACAAACTATAAAAAAAAAATCCGTAATTTCATTAAAATAATAATAGTAAACACATGAATAAATCTTATGTTTACTCAAATAATTTCTATGGAACGCGAATGAAATATGTAATTACGATTTTATGTGACTGCAGAGCTGTAGTGTTGTCTGTTCCGTCATCAAGCCGTCTTAACTTAATACTGTAAAAATTATTTTATAACATTAAAGCTACATTTGTAATACAGGGATCACCAGCTCCTTCAGAGGTTCAGGCGGTGCTAAAGACTCTTGGCTATCATAATGTTAATCAAACCATATAAATTTTATTTTATTATTATTTTCGTATATAGCACTACCCTTTTCGACAGAGATTTTTTTCATTTTTATTCAATAGATTTAAATGAATACGAATAACTAAAGATATTTCAAAAATCGTATTAAAAAAAAAAATTAAAAATAGAGATCAGCTAGAAATTCAATTGTTGTTATTTTTTTTATTAAATATATTAATAATGATTAAACTACACTTAGCTTAACTGACAAGACATTCGAGTGAATATTCATAATTAGGTGTGAAAGAAAATAAATTTATAATCAATGGGCCTCGGATTCGATGTTGGAAGACACTCAATCTGCATAAATGGTTCTAAGTTAGATGCCTGATCCTTTGTTCATGTAAAGATAAAAACTTAAGTATATTGACCTGATAACCGAACTCAAGTATGACTTTTTCTCATTCCAATTATTATAAATATAATTCCTTTTAGTGTTATTATTAATTAAAGTAAACAAAAAAGAAAAATTACGCAAGGACAGGCATACATTAAATCATCTCTTATTTAAAGGATACTGGTATTATTATTATATATTATGATCTAATTATTAAATTTATATGAAAATAAATAATACATATAACTACTCTTATTATTTTTACGGATCTATTTAGAACGAGGGTAGAGAAAGTGAAAAAAATTCTTTTGAAGATCCACAAAGCCTATCTCGACAGTCTGTTCCATAAAAAGAGAAATTTTGATGTAACATTGAAGTAAGAATGTTTAAAATATATAAAAAATCTTAAGAAAGTATTTAAAAAATAAATTAATTATGATGTTTATAGGGAGAGATGCGGAGTTCGAATGGCTCCTCGACGTGATTGAGTTGCTACGAAAAAACAAATAAATATCCGGTTAGAGAAAATATTTGATTAATATTATAACTGATTGAATAAATGGGAACATATACAATAATTAAAGATATAGATATATATCATGCCAAAAAAAAAAGACTTAGTCATTCATAAACGAATCAATATTTTCAATTATTGATAATTACAATATTGATAATTAAACTATAATGTGTTTACGTATATAACCACTATGTATAATATATATATATATATATTATATATATATATATATATATATATATATAATTGTATGTACAGCACCTTAAGTTTTTATTCTTAATTTTTTTTAAAAATAAATAATCGATTTACAAGAATGTACATTACAGAACTGAAAAATTGTAGATCTGAAACAGAATTTTTCCATGCAACGATGATTTCCGTTATTTTAATAAAATATAAGTGTAAGATATAGTAAAGATAAAAAGTTTTCTTGATTCTCCTTGCATTTCCCTTTTCGTTCCGCAAAGCTCTTGTTGGAAGGGGACAGAACACGCCCATTTGATGAGCTTTAGTAGCAGTTCTCTCGACATCCATTAGTTAATATTGGCATGATTAAATTAATTAATTAAACATTCATTTAAAACCTATATTACAAGTAATTGATGAAGGCTAATTGTTCATAATGCTGTTCTAAGAGTGTGTAAAATATTTATAATAAATTATTGTATAATTAATGATATTAAAATAATATAAACCATCATTCAGAGGTTTAGTTAAATATACCAAGATGATAATGAGTTTTAATAACAGAAAATTGGTAAATATCATTAAATAAGTAACTATATAATAGATAAATATAGATATATTCAAGCAATTTTTGAGGTAAGTTCTTTGTTATATCACATACATTTAATATATTATATTTTAAAAGTGAATTAAAAACGCATTTAATTAATTATATAATCAAAAATATTGCTCTTTTTCCAAATAATTTTATTTAATAATTAATTCTTTAAAATAAAACCCTTTGAAATTTCTCATTAATTTAAAAATTAAAATGGTTCCCACACCATTTAACAATATCCTACATGATATTTTTATAATCAACTATTTTAATAAAATAATTAATTATTTAAATTTTAATTGGAATAAGATTCAATTATTCTGTTTACTCCATTTAAAATATCCTATATTATGTTAAAAAACAAAAGGTTAATATATATTTTTTTCTTTTGCGAATTTATTATTATCATAAGAAAATTATAGTGATTAATAATAAAATATAAACATATTTTTTAACTTTTGATAAGTCTTTGATAATTCATTTTTCTAATATTTTTATGACACTGAATATTTTCGTTGGTCGCATTTTATTTGTTATAATTTTTATTATCATTATTTTATATAGTCTTCATAATTTTTGGATGGGGAAATCTGAAAACATCATTTTGAGAAGCGAGGAGAATATTTTCATACAAAATATACATTTATAATGTAATTTATAATTTATGAAAAAATCGTGTTCCATGAAGTGACTCAAATTGACTTACATGTTCAGGCAGCCTGCCTGTTGAGGGGATGGTAGAGTACTACCCTTAGGGGCGTGGAGTGCTGCCAACACAACTCGAGGAAATTCCCCGCGGCGCGGCGGTTGGCAGCACTTGCTCCTCCCTCCTCTGTTAATTGCGACGCGCCCAAGAGACAGGTTATTGAAACCCCGCCCGTAAAATATCTATTTCACTAATTATAAATACTAATTGCCTTATCAGTCATCTTCACTCATTACTATTTTATTTCGAAAAATTGTCTCCAAAAATTAGTTGCCTGTTTTGGAGAATCTGCCAAGATCTTTCGCCTCTAAAAAAAAGGCTTACTAAAACTGTAAATATGTGAGAAATATAAAGGAGCTAACTAATATAAATCTTTCTTCAAAATCGTGATATAAACTCAAAAGCCGACGTTCAAATTTGCGATCGGGTGGTCATATCGTGGTGAACTTCAGTATAATTATATAACAGATTGATTTTGAAATAACGAATTCGTTATCATCCATAGCTTCATATATTGGGAAGATTGATAGTTCAGGAGATGGAGAAATAATTGATGTTTCAAAGTTGTCAAAGATAATGCTTTACGGATGTAAGTAGAATGTATTCCAAAATACGGTAGCACGAAAGACAAACGATTTTTGAAGGAGGCTGATCTGTTGGAAGGTATGTAAGTTAATGGGTTCGGATTTGGTGTTTGCTCAATGTATAGAGGAAAGTGTGGTGAGCATATTGATAATATGAGGAGCTTTTTGTCATGAAAGATCGAAAAAGAAAGGGTATTGTTGAGGAAAGAGGGATAGAGCCAAGTCAACTCTGGGATACCTAATAGAAACATGAGAGCGTCTGGAAATTCAAAATGTGGATCTAATGAAACAATGCATTAGTCTTATAATACATTAGTAAATACCTTAGTAGTACTAGTATGCTTATAGGCTGTGTTACTGCAATAAAAAGTCTTGCATAGCATAGCGTAATTTGATAAATACTAAATTGACCTTTTTTTTTTTTTTTTTTTTTTTTTTTTGGTGTTGGTAAAAAAGTCAAACTTTGGATTCGTCTTAAGTATGTTTTAGATCATATAAGAAAATGTTTTTCCAAATTTCATTATGTAATACAAAAATTTTTGACAGCTTATAATAAAATCATTTAAGAGAGAAATTAATCCTATTATTAGTTGGCGTTACGACCCAGTCAAAGCACACCCCATCATTGATCTTTATACTTCATTTGCAGCAGCCTTCCTATTTCTAATAGCGCGTTCATACTACACGCGTTTTGGCAGCTGAAGCGATAAGCGGGCTCCTAGAATGACCTTGAATTATAGGGATTATAGGAGCCCGCTTATCGCTTCCGCATAGTGGAGCAGCGATGCATGCATCAAGCAGCGAGATACTCCCGCCACAAAAACAAACACATGCATTCCTCTGGGAGCCTGCCTGCACAGTGGTGCAGCGAGCAAAGAGTTCAGAATTTTTTATTTTTCGGCGCTTCATGACGCAGTCAGGGATTAGTGCAGCAGTTTTCCGAAATTTAACATGAAATGTGAGCTATTAATCAGTGTTTTTATCATTATATGTGGTATTACAAGAAATCATCCATCCTATATGATTAGTGAGAGTACATTATTGTTAATAATAAATAAATTAATATTATGCATATTGTAACGAGTTTTAATTTCCTGCTCTGTTTCCGTCCGCCGGTGTCTTGAGGTTTGAACTTAATCCTATATAAGTGAATTTACATGTATATAAATGTCGCTGCCTATGATGAGTACCGATGAGATAGAGGGACCCACCAATTTTAAGCCATTCTCGTAGGAAGCCTCTTCCCGAATACATGGATGGAAGAACATTACCAAATAACCAGGAGCAGTTAAAGGCTATGCTTTATTTAATTTTTTTTTTTTTTTTGTTACTTTATTTTATACCCATTCGGAGACAGCGTTGGTGTTATGATATAATTTTCTACCGTATTACGTATCTCTTGAATGCTGCTTGCTGAAGAAAATATACTATATTACTTGAATAATTTTATTTATAATGAAGAACCGGGACCCTAAACCACGAAACCATGACAAAAATCTATGATAAAACGTTATCTTTAGTCAGAGTTAAATTAAATTAATGAATACGACGGATTAGTAAGAAAAAAAAATTTAGTTTGCTCCTCTAATAAATTGAATATTTATTATATAAGAGAGAAAAAAAAGCTCTTAAGAGCAAGTGAAGGAATAAAAATAAGTCGTAATCTGATCACCACTGCTCCACTTCACGGGGCAATTCTTTGCTTGAAGAATAGCTCCCCGGGCATAGCAGTTCTACGACCAAGCAGGTCTATTGCATCGACGTCCTCCTCCCAGCGAAGCTTAAGACGCCTAACTATTCTTTTTCATAAATACCCTCGCTCAACACTCTGTAGGCTCCATTTGAACTAAATGACTAGCCCTGTAGGGTACAGAGATCTACATCTCTATTTATGGCGCTTAATTTAATGTTGCTCATTCACTTTCATTGCTTCTCCATCACCTTGCTCATGTGATCCGACATTTATTTATCTTAATATTCTCCTTACTATTTTCATAAGGTATTTCTCTTGAGTTCGAGCTATTGACAGTCCAGGAACGATCGAATAATCGTCTTAATAAACAATTTTTTTTTATTTTTTTTTATCTACATATAAAATGTCTTTCTTTTCAAATGTTGTGGAGAGCGAAAGACGTAAAGTTTCCTGGAAGTATTCGTCCATGTATTTCTTTCTCAATATTGCTATCCTTATTATTTTGGGTTCATTATCTCCTTGACATATAGCGATACCGCTACAGGATAACACACAAGAGACATCAACTTTACTAATATAGATACTTGGACAAACAAGAGACCGATCTCCTTTCATTTGAGGAATAATGGCCACAAAGTACATATTCAACTTATTTAATTATGTTTCCTACAATACCTGGTGGGTTAACAATACTCAGAATTAAAGAAATAATTTTAGTTTCCTATAACTTGTCGCGTTACAGGCTGTATTACCATATACTATCTTCCAGACCATGTTTCAGGATTTAGTTGTAAGGACTCAATGTATCAATAAGGATCCGATCATTAAATATTTGAAGGAATAAGGCTGTACAAACATTGTTTGCGCTACCTTTATTTACAATATTCCTGAAGTCGACAAGTTACAAAAATCAAGGTTGATAATTACTTTCCCTTTATTGAGGAAGATACAGGCTAGTTAGAACCTAGAATCTAGGTTCTCTAATAAATCACATACTTTCAGAGAACCAGGAAATGAGAAACGCAATAATTGTTCCACGACTCGATGTAATAAAAGCTTCCAAGAATCGGGAAATTAGTTTGCAATAGGAAACTTAAACGCTATTTAAGCTGAAAATTTCTTAACGGTGTTAATTAGCTCATGCCTGACAGGACATTATGAGTTCTAGACAAAATTAAAGGAGAAATACGACTCAACAGGTCTTTTAGTTCAGCAAAATCTACCAGTTTAATATTTTGTAAAAATTAAAACTTACATAGAATGACCTAGAAGAACCTTTTTCGGCAAAAGCAATTATATACGTTTTAAAAGCAGGCCACATTTCAAAGAAAGCAAGACCAATTGGTCTCTTTACCGAAAAATGTTTCAGTATTATTATGACAAATAAGCTGTTGGTAACTGTATAATGTATGTAACAGAATGTTATTTATTTTACAAACTCTGCTTACGAAATTTTATGAGACTAAGCCTCGTCAACTTTGAAGAGCTGTCTTAAACAGGCACGTTGGCAGGAAGGAGGGAACTGAGGAGAGATTCAGTCTCTCCAAAAATGATTTTATTTTTATATTAACCTTAGAAAATCTATATTTAAACTTGAGATATAAATAAATTATTTATTTTGAAATCGACTGCCTTGTTTTAAATAATTATCGAGTAATTACTTCTCAAAATCGTAGCGAAAAGAAACGTTATTAAATCCTTGATCTCAAACAGTATTAGGTCTTAGTTTTCGGTATATGAGGTCCATTTTAGAAAAACGTACAGTAACTGCTGTAACACTAATAATTTGTTTATCTTGTAATGTTTTTGAATATCTAAACCGCTATCATCTGTCTTAAAAAGGATTTTTCGAATGAAAAGATTTCGCCCAAAATTCTAATAGGAAATCATGAAATTGTAGCAGTAATAAGTAAAAGATTACTAATTATTATTGGTTTTTCGAGTATTTCAAAATAATCTAGAGATTTTTCGATGGGAAACCTTGGACTTATCGTAAGCCATGTGCTCTAAGATAAAATAGAGAGATCTATGATCAATTTAACGATTTGAACATCTCAGCCAGCATCAGAATCCAGAGATTAAAATGGTTTGGCCACCTGATGAGAATGGAGGACAGCAGGATGCCAAAACGACTTTACTAGGGCACAACGGATGGAAAAAGAAGTAGAGGAAGATCAAAGGGCCGCTGGAGAGACAGTGTTCTGCAGGACATACGGCAGACCAAAGTCAACACAAGGCAAGCGAGAAGCAGGGAGGAATGGAAGGCAGAGATTGAGAAAGCCAGGGGCTGCTTTATGCGCCTCTTGAGCTGAGGAAGAAGATGTACTCTAAGCAACATATTACAACAATTACTTCATTTGAAGCAAAGCAGAATAAGCCATTCTACTGGACTATTTCGATAATTAAAAAAAGGCTAATAACATGCAATCTGTCCCAGATTAATTGCATAGATCAATAGTTCCCAGCGAAATAATTTCGCGGACCACTTTATCCAATCAAAGCTCACTAAAAATAAAGCTCCATTAACGGAAGTGAAGATTCCACAGTCCTGGAATATAAACAATGCAAGACCCAGGCTCTAAGAACCAACTACAACCCGCGAAACATTGACATCAATCCATTACTAAAATTTCGTAATACAATATTGAAACCTATTAGCAATCAGCTATCGCGCTCAATACCTGCAATGTCTGCAATACCTGTGCAATTTTCGTTAAACGCCAAGGCTTCGGAAATATTTTTTATTAACGGGAATGCAAAATAATTTTCCGATGACTCACAGGTTGTCTGGTTTATCGTCTGCTCGCCCCCAGGGGTTCGCGGAATAAGTGAGACCCTCCTGAGGCAAACCCAGCATCAATGCAGTAGAGGAAAACCTAGTAGCTGAGCGTGATCCAGGCCAAATCACCTACTTGCCGTAAAACAGTGCGAATATCTGTAAGTACCGTACTCAAGACCCTTTATGTGTTGCAGACGTACAGATTTAATTTTTTATTTATTCCTTTTCTTTTTTTTCGACTTATAAATGTTTAACTTAAAGGTAAAATTTCCCTAAATAAAGTTATAATGTACATATACTAACATAAAACTAAAGAACATAAGACAGAGATAAGTGCCCTGTTGCTACCTCGTTTAACATTGATCGGTAATGTTTCAAGGGACTGTTAAGCTGTAAGCGGGCAACGCTATCAAGTGGAGTACCATTGTTCCAACCATTTGCCAATTCATTGTTCATCTACATTTGTTATGCATATAAATGTTTAAAAAAAAGAAATATAAGTTAAAAAAATATCCATCTTAGGTTAATCCGGACCTACTTTCATAACTCATTACAATTGCTCAACGGTGGTTTAAAATAAAGAGAGAGAAAAATAAAATAAAATTTGACGGAAATTCAGAAAAATGTGATGAGTGTCACAACTCAAAGACGTTTTTAGAACCAACTTTTAATACCAAATAAGTCAAAAAGTCCCTCTTTCGCATTTTACAAAAGAGAGAAACAGTCAGATCATATTTAGAGTCGAAATACTCCTATTTTTCCAAAGTATTTTTTTTTATTTAAGTAAGTTGATGCGAAGAAAAACGTTTTCGGGTGTTATCATCAATTCGAGGAAAATCTAGTGCTGTTTGTTGAGATATGATAAAAAGTGGAGGTCCATATTTTAGGAATAAGCTTGGTATGTAAATTAACTGTTAGGAAAATATTTAACTTTTTTATAGGAAAAAAAAGAACTGTGCCAGACGCACTGATACAGAATTTTGAAAATGTATATTTAAAGTGGTTCGCGGAAATCTAAAACCTAATTACCTCACTGTGTATATAAAGAGGCTCATCAATAGATAAAAAAATACTTTCTGATTTAAACGGATTTGTTTGAATGTTTGATTTAAAAAGTATAAAATATATGCATTTGCGTTTGATTCAAGCCTTATGCAAACAGGAATGCATTAAAATTTAAATATGAAACGCATTGGCTGAATGTTTTTAAAAGCTTTTACAGGAACTTCTATAAATTTTATTAAGCCGATGTGTACTGTCCTATGTTTCCCGATCGTATGAACAATATATAATAGCAATATAATGATTCCAAAATGAGTCTATTTTCACCGTTTATCTACAAAATGATAGTAGAGGATTCGAACAGACTGGGTGAATATTTAATATTCGAAGTAGAAACTAACGCCTGGCGCTCGAGCGGTGCCTCTTCCTGCTTTGCAGATCAAAATATTTCTTCTTAACTTGCTGTGCCCTATAAGCACGGGATACGATAAAAGTTCAATGACTTCAACTTTTCGTCGGTATTAAAGGAAATTATGTCTATACATAGAGTGTTAAATGTTCAACAAATTTCTTTCTTTGTGCACTTGAATATATGTAAAAGGTTAAATGTAGAGTTAAAATGTTACACTGTGTCTGAATTTATTTTAAATTAACATTTAAAAATCATGAAATAAGGGGAAAACTTTAACCTAGTTCTGTTATGTAATAGAGTTTTAAATATAAATAATAAATTTAAAAAAAATTTATATCACATGTTTCAAATTCCTTAATTCTCGTAGCTAACAGCCCATGAAAGTAAAAGTGAAGACATTGAAAATAAAATAAGAAAATAATTCACCTGATGCCTGGAAAAATTATTTCACATCCATATTGTTTATGATCTTTATAATGAATATTACTTTATGATTAGTAAACCATGACTACTACATGCAGGAAAGTTCGGCGTGTTTATCATTTCATACATAATCCCCTAGCAGTTGTTGGACCAACTTCGTCAATTTCGATGCTGTTCAGAACTTTTCCACAGTCTCCCTAATACGACAGCTAAAGAAACTTATCTAATACCTCAATTTTCAGTCCCTTTTTCTGGTTCAAACTCTTTAAAAATTTGTAAATCAAACTATAAGACGGTTAAATTAGTTCCGATTAAATAAAGCTAAAAGAGATTAGGAACATAATAAATTCATTGAATGTCGTCTCAGAAACAAGATTGGTTCACTCAAGTAACAAACCTCAATAGCTGAAAATCTAAGCAACCTTAGCTAGTCGCTTCCAGTATTAACAAGGTTTATTCAAAACCCATTTCTTATTACTCTCTTTCAAGTCAGAGATGAATAAGATTTACATAGATACTAGCGACCTGCCATTGCTTCGCACTGGTGTAATTGAATTGTGGCGTCATTTATGTTTTAAAGAGTTCATTTTAACCAACTAAGTGTATATCACTTTGGGATTATGAGTTCATAGTAAAGAAAAGTGCAGTATAATGTCTATTAATTCTTAATATTTAATCGTCTAAGAAACAAGTTTCCATAACAAGATTGTGTCTCTCGTCGTTTCAACATAACGAGATGAGAAAGTTTTTGAAAGAGGTAACTGGAAACCTCGCTAAATATCATAATCCATAATTATAATATTTTAACAATTTCAAATTGAGGTCACCTATGATGTAGTGGCTAACATAACATGAAAGTCTTCTATGTAGATTAAATTAATTTTTTTGAATTTTGATGTGCTACCAGGTATATGGGCTATTATTGGCCAGGATTAATAATAAAATTACTTTCATGCGATTCAAAGTTATTAGATAATAATAAAGAAGTAATTTCAACGATTTAATAAATATTAGTAATTGAAAAATTAATCACAATGCTCAGCGGTAAAAGAGGTCTCGACAATGTTAGTAAAAATAATTTGAAAAAATAATGAAACTTGCATTCAACTTTTTATGAAGGATTGGATGGTTCGGGTACCGATTACGGAAGTTTAGAAAAAAAACAAAAAAAAAAAAAAACAACGACTTATTTTCAAACGTTTTGACCCACGTTGCGGGCCCCAAAGTCGTCGCCAGGATTCTTGAAGAATCAAGAAGCAAACTGACTTTTTCTTTTTTTGAAGAATTAAAAGTTTGCTTCTTGGCTCTTCCCAGGAAGCCCTGACTAAGACCCGCAACGCAGGTAGAAACGTTGGACAATAAATAGTTTTTCACTAATTTTTAAGTTCTTTGACCGCCACCCACCATCACATCCTTCATATTCATTTCACGATCAACTATAATCTTTTTATTTCAAAATTTCGTTATAATTTTTTTTTTTAATTTTCTAAAAGTTGTATAGTAATACAACACCAAGATAGTATAGGATTGATTAAATGTGATCGATTAGAATAATGTAGATCTAAAGATTTGAAACCTTTTTTTCAAAAATTGTTTAGATATAATTGTGGTTCAACTTTTACTTTCATATATCAGTTAGTTAGGAATTAAGCCCCCCCCCCAAAAAAAAAAATGGTGGATAAGGATACAAAAATGTCATTGTATCAATCTAAATTATTTCATTTTTCGTCTAAAAATTGATAAATTTTCTATAAGTATTAAATGCCTGAAAAAGTCAATTATATAGGCAGAAACGTATATAAAGACAAGTTATATGTTACTTATTTCAATTTGAATGCCAATATATTGAATATTGTGGATAAATTATAAACATGTAAGACAATCATTGCATAAAATAACTAATTTTAAAGATATAGAAGAGACACAATGGATGTAATTTTTTTTCACTCTCACTAATCAAGGACATCACATGCTGACAAATGAAAAAACTTTTTCAATTATCTCAATATCAACAAAAGTTATCGAATTTTGGCTACTCATTTCACCACTGTGCGACGTATTGCAGTCGTTTATCCACCGGTAGTACCCGATGCTTGATGAAAAAAATTTGAGCCACCGGTGGTGTAAGCTGGTCTCATTATGTTAAAGTCTATGGCCTTGATTATAATAGGAAGGTAGAGAGAATGAATCACTAAGAATGTAATAGGTATGTGCAATTATACAGGTCCTATCTTATTTCAATTTAGTTAAAATCATCTAAAAGAAGTCATGAATTTTCGATCAATAACCAGTTCAGTTAAATGTTTTTTAAACTAATGATGGTTAATAAAGAAATCTGACTATTGACAAACCTCAATAGCTGATGTTCAGTGAAATGATAGTACCTATTACCTGAGTGCTGCCATCTCAGATAGAACAATGGAACTAAACACAACTGGATTTGACAAGTACCCCCTGTGCATGTTGAAGACAGGAGTGATTTATTCATGTCCAACTTCGAGACAGCTTTTTTTTTTATGTGATTTTTATTAAGACACGAATCCAGGAGCACATAGGAGTTACTACCATGGCAGAGGAGGCGTAGAAAGGGAAAGGAAGAGGGGAAAAAAAAAAGAAAACTAAATAAACTGTCCACCTAATAGCAATATGTAATAGCCATTGTTGTCATTTAGTCCATTAATATAACAATAGTCAATGCAGTGATTCCATTCATTATTTCCATAATATAGAGTCCACTGCCACTCAAAAACAAGCGTACCACTCCAAACAGTTTTTTTATTAATATCCCTTGCTATGTATCGAAAATAAAGGGAGGAAAAGAAGTAATCTGGAATCACTTAAAAAAGATTAGTTTCCGGGCTACAAGAAGGAAGGTTGCTTAGAAGGGCAAAAAATACACCCCTCCACTCCAGAGCAGGGATAGCCCTCTACCTAGGACTCTTGGCCCGGACAGGATAGGAAGCGGAAGTCCAGGGGTCAAGCCAGGGAAGTATTATGCAGTTATGTCCGAAGTTACTTTTTTACTTTAAATCTGAACAAACCTCAGTATTCTCGATAATGAACAATGCCTCACTATGTATTTTTATGTGTAATAATATGTGCTGTTTTATAAATAAATGTGTATTTTAATGTTAATTACTTCTAATCTTATCACAATAATGAATTGACAAACATGATACCTTAGGAAAAGAAATCCAATAGTTTTATGAAATCATAACCGAAAATTTCTATATTAATTGATACAGTTTCGGAGCTACCGCTGCCTAAGAAAAGTAGTGGCCGATACATAGATAGTACCCCACAGAAATGGAATGCTAATAAAACAGCTAAAAATCTAAGCTACCTACGCAAGTCACTTCCAGTATTGTTTGTTTGTTTATTTATTTAACGTCACTTTTTGCTGCTGTGGCTAATCGGATGATGCTACAGTGGGAGTCCTAAATTTTGCCTATCCAGGTTTTATTAGGATAGGGATCTTTATCGAGTACCTGACATCGCACAGGCTCGGGACCACTTTTAACGTCCCCTCCGAAGGACGGTGTAACTAAAGATTTTTTACTCCCATTAAAAAATCCTAGGACCACCTTCGGGTTTGAACCCGTGACCTTTAAAATGGTAGGCTGTTACGCTAGCCACCCAGCTATCAAGTGATCCCCCCTTCCAGTATTAAAAAGGTTTATTCAAGAACATTTCTTTCAAGTCAGAAATCAGAGATAGAACGATTGTAACAGAAAGTAAAGATAATGTAACTGTAGAATTTTTTCAAAATGCAATTCAAAAGTTTAATTCAGTTTCCAAAGTACTATTTAGTTCACAGTGGAACATCTGCTTTCATATAGTGATCCAACAGTATAAATAATTATTTTTTTTTTTAACTTATATATTTATTTGCACTGTATAAGTTACAATCAATCAGCAAATGAGGTAAATAATTAATAAAAAATTTTAATCTATAGATTTATAATAACTATCCATTCATTTTAAGAACCTACGACGATTTGAAACGTAATATTTTTTAAATCTTATGTAATGTATGGAAGAATAACTTGTACGATACTGTACGGTAACAGGATTACAGATTACTGAGATCTTTTTTTATCACAACATTACAAATAACATATGTTCATAAGCTTATGGGCTTATAACAAATTTCTATTAACATTTTATGACTTATTTCATTGCATACTAAATTTTCAAAACTGTTACGCTTACCAACGTTATATTATACGTCTATAGTAATAATAATAATAGGCCTACCGAACCCGAAGTTTCGATGCCGATACCACAAAATTCCGCCTACACACACTCGTCCAATGATCACCGTTCAATCCCAAGCCCCCGAGATCAGCCAAAACGCAATCCTCCCACCGACGCTTCGGCCTACCTTTCGGACGCCTAACATTCCGGTTCAGCGAATATCAACTTTCTCGGAATCCGTTTTTCACTGAGCCCAACAGCTTTACTCGCCATTTGAGTCTCCGCGATGGTATCAATTATATTCTCAGGGAACAAGTTCCGCAATTCCGCGTTGTGCAATCTTCTAGACTCCCCTCCCCCAGTAGCCTCATCTCTCATCCCAAATATTTTAGATAGTACCTTATTTTCGGAAATCTTAACCCGTTGGGCATCCTTAAAAGTAAGCGACCACGTTTCACATCCGTAAAGGACCGTCGGAAGAATAATAGTTTTATCAATTCTAACCTTTAAGTTTTTAGACAGAAGGCGCGAGTTAAGTAATTTAATACGTTTATATTCACTAATTCAGGATCAATCGCTCGATGATCAGAATTTAATTTTTCCTTCTTAAGAAAAATTTTTATCTCATTGTATTTTACTTACAGACCTCAGAAAGGAATGCTTTAAATTTAGTAGAAATCTTATCAAAACCATTGCGTGGTTTAGAAGGAGTTCGCGGAAACCAACAATCGTGTAATCATTTTATATTACAAAGTGAATTGTGCATGAGTGAGTTAAAATAGTCCCTAAATAAATTGCGTTGTTAGCCTTTGGTAAAAGCAGAGGTTGTTATAAATGTTAGTTATCGGAAGGTTAAATTCCTCACGTTTATCGGGAATCGATCCACCCCTGACAAGATGCCTAGTCTTTAAAGGTCACCTTAAATAGTCTTGGGCTTGTTTTCTGGATGTGAGCCAGCAAAAAGTGTTTTTTCCGCAAAGAATTAAATATTTTATTATATGTCACGATTGTAAATTTTTATCATCTTATCTGCAATATAAGATCTAAATTTTTAAGTATAATTTTAATATGGACACATCAAATAACTATTTTATCTATACATCAGACTACATTTATATAGAAATGGGCTTCATCAAACGGAATTGCAAAAAGAGGTAAAAAGTTTATTGATAGAGACCTCCATGAAATAAAACTAAATCCTCACGAAATAGAGCTGATATAGAAAAAATTATCACTACGTACTTATTTTAAAATATTATATTGGTACTTAAACAAGCATTGATTGTGAAACACAGTGACCGATTAGATATCTTAAAATACGACCTTGTTACTGCTTTATTAAAAAAAAAAAAAATTATTCCCAATCTATCACCGAATCGGTACTTAGTAATTGAGTCGTTTATTTTGAAAGTTGCCTAAATACATTTGAAAATACATGGTAAAACTGAGGTTAACTTGTAAAACATAAATAAAATAATTAAAAATACCTTTATCACTCTTTAAAAAATTATAAATAAAAAATAGACTCCAGCCTCTTTAAAAAAATACATATTTAATACTTAATACATTAAGAAATATTTGAGGAGTGTTTAGAAAACATGATCTTAACATGTCTTAAAACATGTCTTGTGGCCTACGTCTTCGGTTTTTAGAGGCAAAGGTGTTTTTTTTATTTTATGTAAACATTTAAAAATATATAGCAACAACAAGTCTAGAAATCAAATTATGTTGAATAATTTTATTATTAAAAAGCACATTTTAAAATATTAGAATGTAATAAATTAAAAACACACGAAACATACCTTCATTATCGTGTGCTCCTAGCTAATTCCAAAAATGAGTTCCTGTGACATAAAAAGAAAATAAATTAAAGAAATTCAAAAATAATATGATTATACATGATTTAGGTTTAATAATAAAATACAGAAATCTAAATAAATAACTGTTGTTTTGTTATATTTTCTTTGTGAAATAGATGTATTTTTATATTTATTTAATACCTGATTGTTTTTTTTTCCTCAACAATTTTTTCCATTTTTTTGCTATAATTTAATTTACTAATACCATTTTTCTTTATTGGGATAGAATGTAATATTAAAAAAACATGCATACATAGATATAATCTATAAATTAACCTAGTGCTTTAGTAAATAAAAATGAGTGATTTTCCAAGTTCTACCTCTTGTAAGCACAATAAAAAATCATTTTTAGCGGTTATATTACATCCCATTCTAATATTATTATTGTTTAAACACAGAAAATCAGTAAACAAATAAGAACAGAAAGTTATTTATACCGACACAGCTAACGCAGTATATCAACCATTCACACTTCTCATTCTAAATTGAATTAACAAACTAAAGGTGAAAAGAAAAAACATATTGTTTATGCAATATTTGTGTTTTAAAAATAATACCACTAAAGTAGATGTATAATATACAGTAGGAGAGCCAAAGATTTCAAAAACAATATTATGTTGATACACAAAATCGTATAAAGTGATGAAAAGCTTACTGATCGTTGCAGTGAATAATATAATACATTATTCAATAAAGCATATGTTTCTATCAAAACTCAGAGTAAATAATTCTTTAACCTATTTACATCTTTCGATGTATTGAAAAAATCTTAAATTGAATTTAAGAAGGTGTGTGAAAGTCCTGGTTATTGTTTTTATTTTTATGACACAAAACGTCTCGGTGATCAGTGCCCAGCCAGATACACTCATTTTAGAAAATAAATTTAAGACAAATAATATTAGTAAAAATAATCAACAATGGTTCAAATAGTATTAGTTAAAATAATAAATAACAATAAAAGTTGAAATAAATAATTATAAGAATAATCAATTATAAAAATAAGTATGACAGCATTAGTCAAAATGAATATTATATTAAGTTAATTTGAAACAAATAAATAGTAGGTAATATTCAAGGAAGGGAAAATGTGAAAGTCGTGTATTGTGTGCACCAGATTTTTTTCCCTTTGTTTTATTCATTCAGCTTATTTTTTAATCAACCATTTCTTTATATAAAAAAAATTTATAGACGGTTATTAAATAATAATAATTACAGTCAAGAATAATTCTAAAACAATACCAAACAAGTATAATGATATTTATTGATAGCACTTATTATAATCACTATACCTCAAGCCTTGAATTTTTATTTTCGAAAAATAACAAATCAGGGTTAAAAAAAAAAAAAGAAGAGGAAGGTTCTACCACAACAAGATTACAAAAGAATATGAAAAAAAAAATGTTAAAAATCGTTTTTCATGATTTTCCTGCTGATAATGCTTCGGGGGATTCTTTCCCCGGTCCTCCTACGAAGAGTTGAAAAGTCCATTAAACACTTCAGTCACTTCTCTCGGCTTTTAACTTGTAAATACTCTGCTTCCTAAATCAACTCTGTTGAATACAGCTTGAGGATATTCCAAACAACCAGGATTTAATAAAAGTAGATTTATTGAAATTACATTGAATGGTATTGAATACAAAACGCTGCAAATAATTACACAATGGTTTATTATTTTAATCAACTATATTATGGTATAATTGTCTATAGGAAATTAAATAATATCACCACAGATAATTTCTAAACGCTATAACTCTGCTATTTCCTAATCGATTTCAATGATTCTTTAATTTTATTTTCTGTTTTGTAGGAACTTTAATTCTCTATAGAATAGCTCTAAAACCAAGGTTGATATTCACTAATCCGAACAACAGACAAACGGATTTTCTTTTTTATTCCTTATTCGAATTCTTGATTAATTAATCATACAAATACAATTAATTTAATTATTGCAAGAATTAAAAAAAAAGTTAAATGTCTGTAGTTAATGATTCATCTGCACTATTTTCAAATTCTAGATTTTTTTGTGAATTAAAGGTCTACATATGGAGGTTGACGCATTATCATAAATTGTTTGTTTTTGATAATAACTGGTATACTTGCAAAGAGTGAGCAGATCTCTATTGATAGCTCTAAAAACTGACTTCAGCTATCTTAACTAATTAAGGTTATACAACTTAGAAATAAATTTAAGAAAACATTTCCAATAAAATTATGTCATAGAAAAGTTCTTATTTAATTGAATTATTATATTTCATGTTTTTATGTGGAAGTATATATATATATATATATATATATATATAATCTCTTTTTTTTTTACATAACATAATATTATCCATTTGGCCCAAATAAATTTATTTTTAATAATTCCCTGCTATAAATATTAGAAAGATATAATTTTAAATTTATTGTAACCTGCAACTTAAGCCTTCAAATTTTGAGAAAGAGGAGGGTATGTTTTTTTAGATTACAAAGGTTCATTGTTGAAAATTTAAAAGCTACTAGACTTCTTGACCAATTCCTTTTCTTTTCTTTAGATTTTTATTCAAATAATATAAATAAACTTTCCTGATTCCAAAATACCTTGCATTTTGTCTCTATCACCAATAATAACTGAGTTATCAGAGAATCACATCTCTCATAAGTCATGGCTTGATCAAATAAAATTAATTGGTTTTGATCTCGAAAATCTTTTAATTTTTCAATAAATCTTCAATAGTAACCGAGTTTTGGAGAAATTATACCTCCTCTAATTCGAGATTTAAATGTATAGATTATTTTTATTTATTTTTTTTATTGCCGCGGTATTCTGATACTAAAACTCATTAATTTTTTTTCTATCTTCAGAAATAATTGAGTTATGGGCATTAATTAATACGCAAGTTGTCAGTTGTCGAGCATACTGATTTTTTTTATTCGTTATTCTTAATGAGATTAAGATTCAATCAAGGTGAACGTAATATCGAGGTTTGAAAAAAAAAAAAATTAACACTGAGAAATCGGTAGCATCACCGCTGACGGATTTATTTATTTTTTTTAATGTGGTATGAAATAAAATAAAATCTGTAACGAATATAATTTCCGAATGATTCATATAGATATAATGGTATTTTATAAAAAAAAAAAAAAAAGTAAACATATAATATTAAACTATGGTACGAAATTAGATTTTTTTTTTTGCTTGTTTTTAGAATAGAAGGACCAATTCCATTCATTTTTCCCTTGTCTCTACCATTATATACATATACTGGGTACCGAAATTTCTAGTTTTACCGGGATGCATTTTAAGGTTTGGATTAATAAATTGGTAGTGTGACTGAACGATCTATAAACAACACAACATTGATTAGAAAGCAAATATAGTGACTAACAAACAAATCCAACGAGTTTTTTGGAGAAAAAAATCTAGTTGACAATTGAGGAATTTGAAAAAGCGTTTCCCGCAGTATTTTATGGATTCCAAAAATATAAAATACACAGAAACGAAAGTAAATTCGAAAAAACATGTAGAGATTGTGTGAAGTAATCTAGATTTTTTAAAAAGACTTACGATGTGAAGTCTTAATTCTATCGAAGTTATGTGTTTCATCATCCTCTGATTAGTTCGTAGTTAATTCTCTTAACAACTGAGAGGAATGATAATCAGAGCTTCATAATATTTGTAATTGCACATATCATCAACGAATAAATGATTATGACAGAAGTATATTGATTATGTTTCAGAAATATCAAACCTTTCCAGCGGGTGGGTTAGTGCTACGGTCAAGACAATGACAGGTATACCACGCCTAGAATGGTCTGGATTTGGCTAGAGGCTTTTTGACTCGGACGGTTCTCGAAGTGCCTCTAACGGCCCGACCTCTACCTGCCATGTCTAGAATATTCGGTGGTGGTACAAATACCGGTCCACTACGCCTGAGTCAGTCTTAATCCGGCTCAACAAGCATCTGTGATGTATCAGTGAACAGTGACAGTGAACCGTTCGTGACAGTGTGACAGTGTAGGGAAACTGTGTGTCAGTATTGTGATAACCGGTCGGTGGGAAATTAGAAGACTGTAGTTTATATATAATTTATAGTTGTAAGTCTTAGAATAAGTCTAGCATATTGTATAAATTTACGTAAGTAGTTTATTTGTTAGGAATACCTGATTTTATATGTCGACTGTTTAGTAGTTAAGCTGGTAATTCAATTATTATTGTAACTATAGTGGTTAGTAATCCCTTTGTATTTGTACATTCTGTATTTAATAAATATTTGTAATTTGTAAACTGGAGTAGTTCATTTCTCACACCCCGTAGCCCGTAACATTAGTATTACAGCTCATCATTCTCAACAACTAAAAATCAACTTCATAAATCCACATATGAGATTTGACTATTTTAAATTTAATGTATTTTACTTCAAACTAAAAGGGCTTCTACTTATCAAATGGCCTTTCTTTTACTGGGTAATCGTGTATATGTTGTTGTTTTTATTTATTAAACGTCACTTTATGTTACTCTGACTAATCGGACATTAGTACAGTAGGATTCCTAAATTTTGCCTATCCAGATTAAATGAGGTCAGTTACTCGACATAGCACAGACTCGGGAACATTCCTTGCGAAGGATGGTACAATCAAAGGTTTTTTACTTCTTTTGACAAATCCTAGGGTTAGGGTTAGGGTATTTGAGTTACCTGCCTAGTTTGAACCGGCGACCTTAGGTGTAGAAGGCTATTATGCTAGACACTAAACCGCATGTGAACATTTTTATATGTTGAAGTGGTATGATATTATAATTCCTGAATTTATAGCTGTTAATAAATATCATTACGTCAAATATCGCAGTAACTAAGTCACTTCCTCTAACATTATGATAAAAAAAACAAAAAAACAGGAGCGCAACATGTGACTTTTCATTACTTAGTTCATAAAAGTGGGAATATTAAGCCTATTGGAGTTTGCACATAGAGAGTGAGTTTAATAAAAATCTCCCGAACCGTTTTTTAAGATAATCCATAAACAATGCGAAATACAATGTGTAAGTGACACATCTGGCTCGTCTAATTTAGTTTAAAAGATTATCTACTATCTGAGGCTTATAGATCTCTTAAATATGAATTTTCATATCCCTACAACTTTTTGTTTTCGGTCTAAACTTACCACATACACACAGATCACTTTTTGCAGGATTTGGTCATTTGGGTTATACGGGGTTCCTAAAACGAGTATTTCCACTGAAAACTCAAATTCAAAAATCTTCACGAACACAATACTTACGGTTTTCCTCATTACAGTAACCCTGCAATGGGTGCATTTATTTCTACGCGTACCATCTTGCGATACAACGCGTATTTTTATTACATTATATAAATTAAGTTACAGAACACTAATTTACAGAATATAAAAAATTGTATAATAATAACTGGTAAATAAAACTAATAAATATAAACTGATAAATTAATCATTTGTTATAACGAATTAACAAAATAATACTGACTAATTGACTAAACAAAGAAACCAGCAACAAATAATAAATAATTCATTTGTTATAACTATTTAACGAAATAATACAAACTAACTAACTAATTGACGAGTATTAGTAACAGTGAAAGTAAATAAAATAAAAATAAATAACGAGTTATTGCCTGCTGCTATTTTCCTAATTCTGCATAGTCCACCCGGTCCACAAATTCATCAAATTTTGAAAAATATATTGTAAGGTCACACTTCGAAGGCGGCCATTGTTCTCCGTCAAGTAGGACTGTTGAGATCAGTTTGTGTCTATGTTTGTCCAGTCTACTGCAATCGAATAAAAGATGGTCGAATCTCTGTTCGCTTTTACCGTCACACTTACAGATTTTGTCGTATGTTAGTTTGAATAGAAATAAATAGCTATTGGCTCCTCCGTGTCCCGTCAGGAATTGTGTCAGTTTGTAGGAAATTTTTTTAAGTTTAGTTCGATCGTCAATTGTTTTTATGAAGTCATAGGTGTGTCTACCTTTTGTTGAGATGGCCCATTTCGTATTCCACTTCTGCCTTTCCTTTTCATTGACAGGAAGTGTTTGATGGCGCTGATCGGTACCTTGTCGTATGCTATCGGGAGAGCGGTGTCTCTTGCCGCCGCTTTAGCCGCTTGATCCGCTAGTTCGTTCCCAACAACGCCAACATGGGCTTTAACCCACTTAAAGCTGATGTTCATACCTTCCTTATGACAAATTATTAGTCCATGTCTGACTCACATCTACCAACAGTTGATTATCATGTAAGCACTGTTTTTCTACGACTCCTTAATAACTCACATGAACATTCCTACATACTTATCCGATATGAGGCCTCCACCGACAAGCGCATGAATTCGAGGAGGAAATTAAAAAGATGTTGGATAGGAGATCTCCCGCGTTAATTAATATTCGATCAGGTCATGGACGGAGCGCTGCTGGGTATACAGATCCTTCCTCATGCCTCACATGTCAGGATTTCCCACTGCTTCCTCACATTTGCTGATTGTACTTGTGTTATAGGTGCAAATCAATATTTAAGAAAACGAGAAAAAAAAATTGACTTAAATAATTAGTATACTGCCTTAGTTGAATTTAATTTAAAACGGAGTATAAGACCGCTAAGATATGCAGACAGCGATTCATTAGGGACATACTATTCCCTAGGAACAATTAGTATAGTAGTCAGCTAGGAATATTGTAGGCACTGGGATCATTACCTAACCATTAGAGAGTGGAGACACCGGGAGGATCCGCTACATAGTTACTTGGGCTCACTGCGGTTCAGCAGTTCGCGGTTTACCGCTCCACCTTGGTAAATAATATCTCAGCGTGTTTCCACCCAAGTTAATTAACTCGGTTCTTCGCGAAGGACATATTTGTAATTAAGATCTAACACATCATCATAAAGAGAGTAGGGTAAAGTAATTAACAGCCCGGAACAAAAAATGGGTACGCAAAGCTAAAACTTTAAAGTCATAACATGTTATTATTATTATAGCACCGAATGGAGTTGACAACTACATGATTTTAAATTTTCGATACAAGGCACTACCATAAAATGTTACTGTTGTTTTTAGTTTGAAATGATTATAGTCTTTGTAAGCTATCCGAGAGTTGTCTGGTGAGGGGAAGAGGGAGGGGATATGACCAAAGTCTGTGTTAAGAAGCTGTATGAGGCCAACGACGATCTCAATGCCCAATGGTCGCCCCATAAGTGACAATCAATAATCCTGACTATGTACAACAGTGGTTGATACAGTAGTCTAATGCAATGGTTCCAAATAGCTGCTCCATTAGCTAGATAAAATACCATAATTCTATTAAAATGTGAGTTTCTTAAAATTTTTATATCCAATTTATGTGGCTACAAGAAAAAATTCTATGAAAAAACCCAATTTCATAGAGAACCTAGAAGAACCGAAGCGACACAATTCAGTTGTTTAGAACAACTGAGGTTAAAACCATTGATCAAAATAATAGCAGTGATTCAATATGTACTAAATAAACAATAATAAGAAAACAATAAATTAATAGTTATATACTACGGAGTTAGGTGCTTCTGCTGCATAATAGGAAATATAGTACTTCTTGGAAGGAAATTAAAGCAAAGGTTATCTTTTTACAGAGGATAAGGTACGTTTGTAAGGAAATGGAATTTTCAAATACGTTTTTCTATGTTTTTTAGATAAAATCTTATTATGGATTTAGATAAAACTATTATTATACAAGTACGTCAAAATATCAATTTACAAAAAAATGTCCTTTAGTACTTTTCTAGAAATTAGCGTCTCAATTGTGGAGCCGGGGCATTTAATAAGAATCAGACATGCTCTGAACAGTAAAATTCACCATTTTTAAGTGATATAGTGACCCAGATAAGTGACTGCTCCTGCACAACCACAACCCTCAAATTGGCCATTATGTAAAATTTCGAAAATAACGAGCTTAAAGGACATCCTATCGCATGAGAAAATAAACAATATTTAACTTCATTATGAATATTAGAATAAATAGCTATCTTGCATTAATTTTAAATTACCACCACGTAAAATAATTTTGATGCCTTGGCTTTTGATAAGAATCAGACATGCTCTACGCAGACAAATTTCCCATTTTAGGATGATATGGTGATGACTGCACAATCAGAAACCTAAAATTGGTAATTATGTAACATTTCTCAAATAATTTAAGGACAGTTTTCGCATGTGTAAATGAACAATATTTAACTTCGTTATGAGTATTTGAATAAATAACTCTTGCTTAATTTTGTTTTATTTAAACATATTTAACAACAGTATTATTATATACATCAAGTAAATCTGATGGACATAGTAAATTGACCTGAAATACATGACGCTACCTACACATTGGCAGTACCCTAAAAATATTCTAAACTAGAAGGTTTCTGAGCCATCTTTTTTTCAGACGCCTCGGAGGATTAACAAGAATCGAAGAGAGTGATAGGATAAAAACTAGTGGATTAGAGTGAAAATGGAGTTTTTCAAGGAAAGATTGTTACCTGGTTTGGGCTAATTAAGTAACATATGGGGCATTAAGATCTTTATGGATCAGCTTATTCGTGACAAGGTAAGGAGCGTTAAGGATTTTACGAAGGATAATTTTTTTTCTTCATTAATTTTAAATTGTAGTAATCCAATGGTTAGTGGATCGAAGTAAACCCAAGAGCCTAGTTCTTCTTTCCTTAGTTTCCCTTCTTAGTCATTTCTGCTATACAGAGTTTCGGTAGGAGTGGTGTTTCTCATTAATGAACGTTATGCGGTGTAGGGTACTAAAATTTTAAATTTACTCTTAACTTATACAATTTAACAGGGTCCTTGCCATTGAAATATTTGGACGAAGAGTTTCGTGAAAAAGTTTAGTTGAAAACATTGATTCGCTGCACCACACTCCCTTTGAAACTCTATGTTGATATTTTTAGGGAAGACAACAGTGTCTCATAATTAAAAATATTTATTAAGTTCAAATAACTTACTTCACTGATTAAATTCTATTTTATAAATGATGTATTTGAATTAATTCAACACGGACAGACCATTGGTCTGAACCGAAAACGCCTATCGAAGCTAGAGCAGTTTGCCGATAGTTGTTAAGGGACTGCTAATAGTTTTAGGGACACGGAACCATCCATCAATGTTGGTAAATCGCTTGTCCCTCCGCCAACTACAAGAAACTCACCTCACGAATAATCTATCACATTCAAAATTTATTGTCTTTGGTTTATTTATTACACAGTAATAACAGGCAATTTAAACATTATTTATAGAATTATCCTGTGCGAGATCGACAAAATAATTCAATCTCGAATAAAATCATTGATGAAAAAAATAAATGTATAATTTTCATAACTCATATTGACCACAGATTCATTATTTTAAATCACACCAACTTCAAAATTGTGTGGTTGATATTTAAATGAACTAACTCATGTTTAATATGCAAACGATAAAACAACGGCAAACTAAGGAAATCGTATTCGATTTATAAATATGTATAAATTGAAAATTTTATTCAACAAATAAGGGGGAAAAACAATCTAAAAAGAGTTTCTCTTTAAAACTTGACATATAGAAATCATTCAAAATAAGTGACATATATTTCACATAGTTTAAAAATTTCTTTATGCCTAAAAAAATAGATCGTTCTTGTTGAATATTAACAGTTTGAAAATTAATAATTTATGAAGCCTATAAACTAAATATCCTTTTCAAACTGCAAGCAGCTAATTAAAATTGACGAATGTAGCAATGACAACTCAGTTTTAATATCATTAATTTTATAAAATCTCCCGCCGCCCGTCTGGAGCTCGACTTGCAATACTAATTACAAAAAATTTAAACTATACATAATATATGTATGTGAATCATAAATAACTACCACCGATATACTAAAATTTCTAAAATGCTCTACGAACTAAATCTTCAGCTATTACAATTTATCTACACAGGAAACCACAAATTCTGAAATCGCACTGAAATACGAAAAAACATCACTTAACCCATTCGAGAACAATTGCACACCGTATGTGTGCAATTATCAGCTATTCTGAGTAAACAACTCGTCGAAATAAGATTTTTCTGGAACTAATGAAATCTGTAAAGTACAGGAAAACAAATTTCGGCATTGATTTTACTGTGTACCAAAAAATCTAAAAATTATCTGAAGCCTTTCTTACAAAGAAAAAAAAATTTAGCTCCTGGTCGTATCGAATGGGTCAAGCAATATACGTACAAAAAAACAACATGTACTTTGAAATTAATATTGTGTATTGGTTTATTATTTTCAATAATGAATCTTTGTAATCGACCAAAGAATATAAACTCAAGATTTGAGGACCTACGTTTCAAGATACGAAGAACCCGAATAATGAATAAAAAAAAAAGTTTGTCCTTCGTCCGCGGTATTTCTCCGAAACTACTGCACCGTTTTTTTTTATTTCACCACAGAAATACTAGGGCATGCAACGATGATCCTAACACCTAGACGTTGATATCAGCTGGTCATCTATAAAATGGCGGCAGTTATTATCAAAGATAGGTAAAAATATTTAAAAGTGTTTTTAACCAAAAACCGCGAATAATTATTTTTATTTTTTTTATTTTACCCATAAATACGCCCATAGCTCAGTTATTTGTGAAGATAGAGAAAAAATGTATAAGTTTTTTTTTTACAAATAATAATCAGAGAAAAAGGCAAAGGAAAAAATTGTACTTTTACTCAAAAATATGCCCATAGCTCAGTTTTTTGTTTTTTGAAGATAGAGAAAAATGTGAATGCAGTTTTAGAATCACTAAAGCACGATAAACAAAAATAAAATAAAAATATCAGGAGAAAGCATACTTTTTTGTTTGTTTTTTCTTTCTCTCCCTATAACTTCCCTCCCATAACGATTATGGGTTTAAAAATTTGCAAAAAGTTGTTTTCCATAAGTGTGAATAAATGGTATAAATTTAGTTCTGATAGTCATATTCGTATTTATTCTGTTTCAAGCCTATCCATTTATCCGTCTTAATTAAAGTACTTGGGTTTATTTGTATAGCTCCTGCCTCTTCCTCCAACAGAACCAAATCATCTGTGTATCCTAAAACCGGAATTTTACCACCCAGAATTAAAAATTTGTCGATACATTTCAAAGACAAATTTTAATGTTAAATTAAAACAGGTGAAAGGTAGACTCCTTTGTTTCAAACCCGTACCACAAAGCTCTCGGAATAATTAATGCCGATACTAACTTGAATTGAATGTTTCTGACATCCAAACTACCACAACATTTACTAACTTCCTTAGGATACCTTGCTCAACCAAAATTTACACAACTTTTGGCGGTCTATGAGGTCATGAGCTGTTACTAAATTAATATACTGCTGATGTACAACACCATTGTATTTGAACTTTGTCTCTAAAATATTTGATCAATGGCAGAAAGATTTAGCCTAAAACTATATTGGTAGTCTCCTATAATCCCTTCATTAAAAAAATGTAAGTAGAAATATAAACAAATAGAATTTACTACAGTTGTAATATTGTTTATTGAAGCAATTACGACTGAAATGTCTGAGTAGACAATCAGTCATAGATAGTCTGTGAGTTAATTAATCAATTATCTAGCTATAAATAATAGAACAAATTTTTAATTTGTTCATTAAATGGATATGCTATGTTAAGACCCATGATAGTCATTAACAAACACATGAGATAACAAACCTTGATGTTGAGCTGATAGCATCATTCATCAGTCCTCTTTGAAGTACAAGCAGCCAAGCTTGATAGATGACATAATGAAAAGGCATTTGCTGATTTAATGATGTAATCCATTACAATTAGGAACACGCGTGTGTGTCAGAACCAACATCCAGGATAATGAGGAGAAATAATACCACCATCTTCATTAACCTTAATATCTATTTTTTTTTCAAATTGAATATCTGACTTTTAATTATTACATAGCAAATATAGAATAATAGAGCTAAATCTGAAAATTCCAAACGTCAGAAATTTGATAGCTGAAATACCTCTAAAAGCCAATCAGCCCTCAAATATCAGGCCGTACCAGAAGACAAAAGTGATCTACTATCAACCTGTGTATAGGATTTATGTATAGCCTTGACCTGTACACAACGTTCGATTTGGCAAACAAAAGATTTGAAGTCGTTATTCGTTTATTCTGCAATCTTATATTGATTTAAAAATTGTAAGAGGAGCTGGCCATTGTTAAATAGCACTTTCGCTTCTGACTCGTAACGATTTATTATCATTACAAAATCATTTGTAATAATCATAACCTTTGATCGCTCCTTTTAAATAGTTCGAAAAATATTTTTTTTAAATATTAACCAACGCAATACACATATTTAGGAAACAACCATCAATTCTCTATACCCTAGAGATCTCTTGATTTTTTTTTTTTTTTTTTATCTTCAAATGTTCTAATTCACACATGTCAATAAATGATTGACAATCAGCGAATGTGATGATAAAAGAATGATATTTGGCGTGGTAGGCATGATGGAGAGAAGATGCCCAGCGGCACCTCTTCCTAGCGTGCTTCCTATTACGGATTTAGCTTAGAAGGTCTCTCACCCAGCATCTTTTCAGTCTTTTGCGAGTATTGTCCGGCATGTTACTAGTGGCCATGCTTCGTATTAGATTGTTAGTATGCCTGTGTTAGTTGTTGTGAAAACGTTTGTAGAGGGTCCGAATCTGTTCGTTGACTGTTGGCATGTGAAGGTCTGTATGTAAAGTAGTTTTGCTAACGTACCATGGTGAGTTTGTGATAGTTCTGAAAATTTTGGATTGAAAAATTTGAATTTTGCGTATGTGTGTATTTTTGGCAGTCCCGTATATCTGTGAGTGTTAAGTCCAAATGGGCTTCAGTAGGTAAGTGGAAGTGTTTATTTTATTTTTAAGTTTTAATTTTGAACGTCTTGTGAGTAGTGAGTATAAAAGTTTTAGTCTTTTCTTTAGCGTTATCTGTTTGTTCTTGATGTGTGGGCCCCATGTCATTCTTCTGTCGAATGTCAAGCCCAAATATTTTATTGTGTATGTCTGTGGAATTTGGATGTTGTTAAGATATACTGGCGGGCAGGTGTTATGTCGAAGAGTAAAAGTAATATGTTGGTATTTGTCCTGGTTAATTCTAATTTTCCAAAGTTTGCACCAGTCATGGATTTTGTTAGGTGGTGTTTGTAATGCTGTGAGGCGTGCGTAGGATTGGGATGTTTTGTTATGATTGATGTATCGTCTGCGTATGTCGCTGTTAGAGTTTCGGAGGCGGTTGGCATGTCGTGTGTGTATATTATGTAAAGTAGTGGTGCGAGAACCGACCCTTGAGGTACTCCTGCAAAGACTGGTCTAATTGAAGATATTCTTGAATTTTGAAATATCATTCCAGATCGTTTTATCAAGATTGAAATTTAAAAGAAAACTTGAAAACTATATTTTTGTAATTTATTGTTAAAATGAAAGATTTTTGGAGTATTTATAATAGGCCATTTTTATTATTTTGTGAGGACATTACATGTTTGTTTATCAATTCAATGTCTATGCTACTTTGTTCAATCGGACGATGCTACAGTGAGAGGTATGTATTTTTCCAGCATCTTTAACGAGTAACTGTCATCGCACAGGCTCGGGAAAACCATTTTACGTCTACCCCGAAGAGCGGTATAAAAAGGGATTTTGACTCCAAAAATAAATCCTAGGGAGATCTGCCGGATTTGAGCTCGCGACCTTGGACATAGATACCATGCTAGTCGTAGTACACGTAGTTTATTTTTATACCAGTACCTTGGATTTTAAATAATATAAGAAAATCGATATTCTGTAATCCATTATCGATGGTTACTATATTTTAAACAAAAATAAGAATAAGTTCATCTACGGTAGATAAAATCAGCCGTAATGTTCATATTTATGAACTAACTACATTAATAATATTGTACTATATGTGGGAGAAGTGTAACGGACAGCCTTCTCTTTGTGAAAATTATTGCCCGAGTTTTCTGGACATTAATTTAATTCTTCCATTTTGAAAAATAGCGGATATGTTTTTTGAGAAGAGCCAAGATTACAGCCATGATGATTGTGGTAAAAAATATTTAAAGACTTAGTAAGAACCCAAAAATAATGAAAAAAAAAAAAAAACAGGTCAGAGGATCACATGGCAAGAGCGACGTACGAGGTTGTAATAGAAGGAAGGATAATGAAGGAAAGCATAGGAAAACTTAAAAAGGAGAGATCAAAAATGCCTGCAAGACAAGAGTTCAGTAGGAGCTAGTTTTACTGCGCGGATTTAGCAGCTGAAGCGGATAAGGGAGTTCCTAGGACACAGAACTCGAGGAATTCTAGGGACCTGTTGACTAGCTTCAACCACCAAAACGCGTGCAATATACTTTTATTTTTTTTACAAGCTTTTAAGTAAGTTGAAATAACTGTACTTTTATTGTTCTTTTATGTTGTTTTTTTGTGCATTTTCTTTTAGTTTTTCAAAATTGTTAATATTAGTTAATTATATTGTCATCAAATGTATTTATTTCTTCTTCTTATTTTTTTTTCATTTATATTCTTTTTACAGATGTTAAATCTATTTTCTTTTTTTGCTGTTTTTTCCTCATTAATTTTGAATCTTGGCCAGATGTGAATATTTTATTATGTTAAATTTCATGTTATTCTTAGGGGACTTAGTCCCAGAATAACTGTTGTCCTTCTTCTTCTTACAATAGTTAAGGAATCCCAATCTGGCAGTAAATTAAATTAAGAACAAAACCAAAAAATCATTGAGATTTTGTATTTTTAACTTAGTAGTCTTGATTCCTGATTCTCTTAATGTGAATTAACAGCGCAGCTGTTTTAATTTCTTCACATTTTTTATTTGACTTTCTGAATGTCTGGTCCTAATTCAAAATGTAATTATCTACACAGCTATATAATACAATAAACAATTTCAAAGCAACAAGCTATTTGTTGTGAATCACAACGTTATGAATTTGATGTACATTGGAAATAATTAACTATTGTTTAATAATTTGTAGCGTTTTATAAATTAATAATATCTGCCGCATAGTTTATACAAGAAAATAATTTTATGCCGGCTAGTTACCAGTATTTGTAATGAAACTAGAGGATTATAAATGCATTTAAAATTAAATCATATTATTGAAACAGTAAAATTAATAAAATAAGTTGCTTTTATTCTTTTTGAGTTGTCAACACTTGGTACAACCACCCGGTGTTTCAAACCTCTCCTTACTAAGACGGTGAAGGTAACGGGTGCTGCTAATTATAACAGTTCTCCGCGTTATGTTTATGTTATTATACGGCGGGTGGCTTTGTTGTTTCCGACTTCCTTGTTCCTCTAACGAGGTTAACGAGGACGAGCTACAGAATAGGAAGACCGTAGTTCTCGCCAACAAATGACGACCTACAAAACATACAGTTGGATGTTGTCTAGTTATGTCACAGTTCGATTTCAAGGCTATATTTTCTTTATCATTGTAGCATTCACAGTAACAAACATGCCATAGTCTGTGGCAACTTTATGATAATGTCATACTTTATCTTAATTAACCACTTAAATATTGGTAACAATAATTTATTTGTGGTCAGGTAAAAATTAAAGATTGAGTAAAATATAGCAGGAATGTATATGTTAAAATTCATAAAAACACATTTTGGTTTATCACTTTCAATAATTATAATCGAACAAGATAAAAAAAACAAAAAAAAACTAAAAGTTAGAAACCCCTCAATATTTGAGTTCTTATGTTTCTAAAGACGCATAGAATGTAAATAACGTATGAAAAAAAAAAGAAATGCCTGTCCTCCGTCTGCGGCATTTCTCCGGAACCACTGAACTGATTATTTTGAAATTTAGATAAAAAATAACAGGGCATCCAAAGGTGGTTCTAACCCATACATAACATTGATATAAGCGGAACATTTTCTTAATAATAGCCATTTAGAATGTTTTCAAAATACAATAATTGTGTTATTTTTTAAAGAATACGAGCCCCCTAATGGCGCAGCTACTAAGCCTTGTATCGAATGAATACGAACAAGTTCTCAAAAACCAATATTTGAAAGGGCGCCCTTAAAATTAATAGTATAATCAGTATACTAACTATTGGTAACGTAGCTACTGAGTGTAGTATCGAATAATTCCACATAGCTAAAAAAAATCAACACTTTAGCCCGCGATTTTAAAACTAAAACTAAACTAACCACCGCTAATCCGTACTAACAGTCCTTGTGTCGAAAATGTCTAAAAAATGAACTATTGGTTATATTTATTATTATATAACCGTGAGTAATTTTATGTAGAAAGGCCCGGAAAAAAAGGGAAACGGGTAGAAAGTAGAAAGTGAACGGGTTAACAAGCCGCAACGTTAAAAAACATAATGTTTAATTAAAATAACCATAAAAACATAAAATTATGTAAACTTGATTTTCAATATTTTATTGAAATCGAAAAAGTTTGAATTCAAAATGGAAAAGGTTGACTTTGACTTGGAGAAGGTTGAATTTGACTTGGAGAAGGTTGAATTTGGCTTGGAAATGCTATATATACAATAAAAGGGTATACTTTCCTTAATCTGAACTAAGATAAATTACCTATGAAGTGACTTCACCTTGAGTGAAGATTTCAATACGGACATTTAACAAGAAAAATTATAGCAAAGATTTTTTAAAGTCCACATTGGATTTAAATACGTCAAACAATAGTTAGTTTATGTTTATTTATTTAACGTCACTTAATGCTACCGTGGCTAATCGGACGACACTACAGAGGGAGTCCTAAATTTTGCCTATCCAGGTTTTATTAGGATAGGGATTTTTAACGAGTACCTGTCATCGCACGGGCTCGGGACCACCTTTTAACGTCTCCTCCGAAGGACGGCATAACTAAGGATTGTTTACTCCCATTAAAAGATCCTAGGACCATCTGCGGATTTGAACGCGTGACCTTTGACACAGGAGTCTGTTATGCTAGCCACTCTACTACAGGGAATGAAATTTCCTAGATGAAACAATAGAAATGAAATTACAACAAAATACGGAACTACAATTTACGCAGTGTTTTCGCAAATATATAAGTAAAATTCAATCAAATGTATTTATTTTAGCTATCAAAAACCCATTGTATCCTTTGTAGAATACGAAAACGAAAATAAATAATTCGATTTGTACAGAATAAAAAAAAATAAAATAAAATAACTTTAATTTCTGATTTGTTTCTCATTTATCTTACTTATCCGATCCATAATAATATTACATAATACATAATATTATTCAATATATATATATATATATTATATATATATATATATATATATATATATATATATATATAAATTACGATTTGCAATGAAGTTTACACTTCTGCCGTGCGGTCTTAAAGTACACGCATTTTTTTTTTCTACTTAAAATAATACGACTACTACTCCCACCATTTTACGTATATCCAGAAAACAGTTTGTCGCAGGAAAAAATATGTATGGAAAATCAGAAAAAAAAAAAAAAACCTCATTACTACGCCTTGTTATTCATTAATTCCACAAAATTTTGGAAAATATACATGGTTGGTTTCCTTAAAAAAAATGTTATTTTTAATACAGTGCAACTGCTCGTCACATGTTCTCTTTAATTATTGTAAAAACAATACGCTAATGTGAATTTTTATTTATTCAAACAGAGAGGCGGGTCCCAGAAGAGACAGCAGACTTAATAAAATATAAATAGAAAAATCACCACTTAGTTTTCTTTAATCATTGAGTATTATGGAAAATTCATGGTGTGATCAAACTCGTGAAGTATTTAGTTAAGAAGTTTTAAGAATAACATTATAAGCGTAACATATATTAATTATTAAAAATTGTAATACAGAAAAAGCATTATCATACATAGACCCGTCTTCTCTAAATTATTATCACAGTACCTCCTATATACATACACCCACTGAAGTATGTGCAGTAATATAAAACTCTTTTAAGAAAACTAATTAGAAATGGGACGTTCTGTCCTGTAGAATTTTGATGTTAGATATCTACCGATATCTACTTCAGTAGTGTGCTGCTCAGAGGTATATTAATTAAAGAAAAATCATCAGAAAATATATAAAGATGAAAAAAAAATTATAATATATATATATATATAAGTTTGTGTTGTTCTTAGGTTTCAGTCAATGAATAAATAATTTTATCTATGCGACGTTTCGAGAATTTATTGTTCTCATAATCATGCAATTTTAGACAAAATAGTGTCTTAATTAGGCATGTTTAGCCTACAAGCTTTGAAAGAACACTTACACTGAAAGAACACTCAGTGTTCTTTCAAAGCTTGTAGGCTAAACATGCCTAATTAAGACACTATTTTGTCCAAAATTGCATGATTATGAGAACAGTAAATTCTCGAAACGTCGCATAGATAAAATTATTTATTCATTGACTGAAACCTAAGAACAACACAAACTTAAAAAAACAACAGTCGAGAACTGATCAAACAATATATATATATATATATATATATATATATATATATATATATATATATATATATATATATATAATATATATGTATGTATGTATGTATGTATGTATGTATGTATATTTGTTAGTGGCTAATAAAACCAATCGACTAAACACTTGTCTAACATAATCACAATGTTTTTTTTTAGATTGTGTTGAACCTTCGATTGAACTCGGAGTCGTCTAACAACAATCTTCATGACTGAAATGGGCCGCTAGTTATTGATTTTCCAATTAGTTTTCCTCAAAGGAGTTTGATATGACCTACTGCACTTTACCCAACGGATAAAGTGTTAATAATATAGAGAAACCAAGTTCATGATACAGTTTATTGCTATATTTTTCGATAATTAATTTTTATCTTAAGTTATTTTTCAATTTCTTTTACTTTCTATATAGTTTTCGCTTCAGCTCGGTAATCATCTAACGCCAACAAACTTCCTCAAATATTTAATTATTAATTCTATTTACTATAGGAAAATGTAATTATAATATTACATACTTTATTATATATTATTGCATATATTGTTTTGAGAATTAACTTGAGCCGAAAAAATTAAATATTTAAAAAGCTTTTAATAGGGTAGGGCTTTTAGGAAGTCTTAATTAGCCCCCTCCTTCCGTTTTATCTTTCTTATCTCTCGGAGCAGTCTTTTCTTCATATTTTATTAAGTTGTCTTTAATATTTTAATTTTTGTTTGTTTTATTTTTTAACATTTCTGAGGGTAATTTTGTTTCAACTTTTAAGTGATGCCAGATACTGCTTGTATAATTTGATTTATTTATCTGTACACCATGTAATTTTTATTTTTCTGTATTAAAATAAAATCAATACTGGTAAGGATATTTGTGCTTTAAATTAATTTCTTATTGTTTCTCTAAAAACTGATAATAAATGAGGGATTAATTAATTGTATTGAGATGGTGGGAATGAAATTGTGCATATACATGACATATATAAAAATTAGGCGTAACAAGGAATAACATAATGTTTGAATATACAAGAGTCGATTCAAGAAGAAAAAAAAAGTTTGTCTTTTTTTTTCAAATATTATTTTTAAAATCTGAAGAAAAATGAAAACTTCAAAAGGAAGCCTTAAGTACTAAATGCGCTTCACTCATAGGAAACATAAGAAAATAATTCTATTTCAAGGGCTGTACCGTATTTACCAGAGAGGCCAGCAAAGATTTTCCTACAGACTGATTAGAAATAACTAGTATCACAGTTTTAATGTAGAAATAGTGTTTAACATATTCCTAGTATATAGTAAATTATTAATTCAAGTTAAAATTTTAAACGCTTCGATTGGTTTTCTTGCTAACTTTAAAATCGGTATGATAGGGTCGACTTAAAAGACAACAAGTAGTATATTTTCTCATTTTTTTCCAATAACAATGTTTTAAGATCTCTTACTAAACACGTATTTAGATACAGTTATTGAAAACCGACTTCGAACAATGTTCGATTAGTTAAAATTATATTTAAAAAATGTTAGTGAAGAGCAGCTATCCCCACTTAAGCAGAGCTAAATACTGATGTAAGTTTTATCTAGCGATCTATAAAGTTAACATAAGTTTAATAATACAAAAAAAAAAGAGTGGCCTTATCCACACTGTTAATTGAAAATTATTCACATACTGAAATGTTTACTCATGAAAGCGAAGCTGATATAGATATTATGGTAGAGCAAATGTCAAAAGGAAATTTAAAAAGGAATTTGAAATGAAAAATATGACTGCTACAGGTAAAATATGAAGAATGTAGTCTTCTAGCTTAGGAAATTGTATGTGGTAAAGGAATTTAGATATTTTTCTAGAGGGAGATCAAGAAGATAAAAAAAATACAATCTTTTAAGAGGAAAAATAAGAGCTGATAGGCAAAATACTTCATAGAACGGACATTAAATTTTACCATAAGTATGAAGGTCTCCTCAAACGAGTATTGCTACAAAAACAAATAATTTAATAATTCAAAGGTATTTTAATGGCAAGATTTAAATCCTATCGAATATCTACTATTTGTTTAAGTCGTTTCACACGTAAAGAATTCAAATATAAGTTCAGTTAATGATGTAAAAAACCTAATTAGTGGGAGAAAGAGAGAGAACATCCTCACTACGGTATTGGTGTTAGCCCAATCGAAGTACAATCTAATTTAAATGTTTCACAAAAATAAAGAATCATATTAGAAAAATTTATTTTAATAATCATATTCAAATAAATTTAAATCAGTTCGAAAAACAACGACTATTATTTTTAGGTTTATTATTTTCAATAAATCTAAGTCGATTATAATGTCATAATGTCGATTATAATCGACCAAAAAAAATAAAAAAAATCAACCCCATGTAAATTTGGGGGCTTACATTTCAAGATACGTAGAACCCGAATAACGAATACAAGAATTTTTAATTTATTTTTTTTTTATTATTTTTTTTTATTTATTATTTTTTCTCTTCATCATAAGTAAGTTAATCGTCTTCTGAAGATGTTTTGGGCAATAATCACTCGCAGTTTTTTGCCCTTAAAACCAAAACAACAACAACAACAACGAACAAGCATCGTCCGATTAGCCACAGCAGCATAAAGTAACGTTAAATAAATAAACAAACAAACTAATACAAAAAAAATCCGTTTGTCCGCGACAGTTCTCCGAAACTACTTGACCAATTTTTTGGAAAAATATTAGGGCATGATTTTAACACCTAGATGTTGATATCAGCTGGTTATTTTTAAAATGGTGGCTGAATAAATGTGATTTAATTCAATAACTCAGTTATTTTTGAAGATAGAAAAAAATGCATTAGTTATTTTCAACTAAAATACTGCGAATAATTAATATAAAAGAGAAAAAAAAATGAAATTTTACACATAAATACGCTCATAGCTTAGTTATTTTTAATGATAGAAAAATATATAAAGGTTTTTTGAATCAGTAAAGCGCGATAAACAAAAAAAAAAAAAAAAAAAGCTGAAATCTTGCCCTTATATACGATTGTAACTCCGTTATTTTCGAAGATAGATAATAAATTTATTAGTGTTTTGTAACCGAAAACCCGGGAATAATTAGAAAAAAAGAGAAAAATTGGAATTATAATCATAAATACGGCCATAACTCAGTTATTTTTGTTTGATACCGAACAATTTGTACAGTGTTTTAGAATAAGTAAAGCGCGACCAAAAGGAAAAAAAATCTATATATTTAAGTGACAAATAATAATAATGGAATCCAACCAAAAATCGGTTATTATTGAAGATGGAGAAAAATTGGTGATATACCATTTTCCTTTGAATTGTTTTTTGCTTTTCATATTACTTAATTGCCTAACAACAGTTGTATAAACAGTTATACCCTAATACTGTTATTTGGAAATAATCTACCATTGTGTAATAATTTGCAGCATTTTTTTACTTCAAACCTCTATACGAAATTAAAACTAAAATTTATTCCCTCAGAAAATTGTATAGTATATTAAACCTGCACTACCTGTAAACGTATTGAAAAAACAAAACGGAATGAGAAAAATACATGAACAAGATACAATAAAATTGGATGAATATATGGATGGGGAATAGTAATATGATATTTAGAGGGGAGAGGGTGGATGAAATAATGGCGATTCGATGTGGAGCGGAGAGAAGGCATTGTGAGATGAATTCTAAAAGGAAGCAATAAAAACAATATATTTTTTAAATATATGTGTAGCAGTAGTTTTATATTTTTATCGTCGAGGAGCGATCAGAAAGCACGTGAACTGCAGACGAACTAAAGGAACTCGAATATATAAGGTTGTGAAATCGGATAATAAGATATTTGTATGGAGTAAGGAATATGCGTTGGTACTGCAAGTCGATGCAGTAATGCCTATGCACATATAAAGTGAGAGCGAATGAAAGGATTTGTGGCTGGAAATAGGAGTTAAAAAAAAAAAGCTTGTTGGTCTATCACTGAAATTCAACCTGTTCGATTTTAAACTTGACTCAATTTTGATACCTATTTGACATCATAAATTAAGTTATTTATTTTTATTTTAAAATTTTTAATTTTTCGTAAGCTAGATATTTAATATTAGTTAGTATCTCATGTATTTGCCAGCAGAGACCGGATTTTCGTGCTGTAAAAAGCCGAAAATATGAAGCAAAAACCAACAATCACATCAAATCGTGTAGTAAAAATCTCGAAATTTGCAAAACCCCAAAATATAAAATTAAGGGTATATATATATAAATATATACCTTAAAGGTCCAAAAAATAAATTAACTTAAATTTATATAGAAGAGGAACTTAATCTTTAAAAGTTTTTTTCTTGAGAAATAACTCCCCTATAGTTTAAAAAAACACGAATCACTTGAATTATACATATATATATATATATATATATATATATATATATATATATATATATATATATATGTATATATATATTTTTTTTTTTTTTAACTAAACAAAATTATCTAAATCAATGATCATCATTTTTTATCTAAATAGTTTAATCGAATAATTGATCATCAATCAAATATTTATCTGATTCGTCAATAGCTAATTACACTGTGAATTTACAAAAACGTGTAATAAGTCAATCTAGAAGAACTCACTGAAAACAGTTTGAAGAATTGATCAGAAATGCTTATGAATAATAGAGGTATGTTAGGTAGAGCTGGCTAATTAATTATATACACACACATACACACATATATATATATATATATATATATATATATATATATATATATATATATATATATATAATTTAAATAATTTTAATTTTATATAATGTCCAATTGACCGCTGTTTTTGTATAGGCCTATTTTTTTCTGATTCAATTCATGCTTGTGTCTAGCTACGAACAAAAGAAATAATAATAATTTTAACAAACTACATCCTAAATTATAACAAGGAAGAATTGTTTGTTAACTAAGCTCGGGTTGATTAGATATCCAGGTGTTAATTTTCGACGAGACATTTGTTCTTCTTTTGGCATTATTTATACACTGGTATTTGACTGTTTTAACTCTTCTGAAGAAAATATGAGATTTAAAATCGCACTTGAAACTAAATACTTAAGATAAAATACTGAAGGGTTACAAACAGAGTGGGGATTCAATATAACAACAATAACAATGAACGTCTTCAATTAGCCTCTGTAGTGACTAATTCGAAAGGGACGTTAAACGAATAAAACAATAAAACACATTATGTTAGACGGATGTGTCTACTTACTGAAGTCAGCAATCCTAATATTTCCGTTCATGTTTTTCTCTTCTTAACTAATAATTGAATTCTAAATTTAACCAGAAAAAATCGTGAAATAAAATTTTAAATAATTTAATAAATAATAATTTATATCTTTGTATTTTATTGCCGAAATTTTCTTCAATCAATGCTGTTATTAAAATTTAAATTTAAAAAAATGCAATAAAAATAAAAAACATGCAATTTTATCCAAAAACGTCAAAACGTGCAATATAAAATTCTAATATATTATTCCCTAATACATGAACGGGATAGCTGGGTTTGAAGCTGGTACACGCAAACAATAAAACGTGCAAAATCATGGAAATCCGATCTGTGGTTGCCAGTATAGTATAGTTTATATAGGTTGTCATTTCATTATATTAATGTGAGAGAAAAACGAGAAAAGAATAAACAAAAAAAATGTATCAATGTTTTTTTACGATGTACAAATTTTGTTTATATTAAAAATAGTCCTGAGAAGACATTAGTATGCTGCGTGAAAGCAATCCAATTAAGTTGGTCAGCACCGATCTTTCAATAAACAGTATTTCTCTTATGATATCAAAAAAATATTAATATGAGTTATACATTCATAAATAATTAATATTATTAAAAATAATATTTTTAAGCTCATTTTAAAAACAATCTCAATAGTTTCGTAATATGAGAGGAGGGAATGAATGGCGAGGAAATTAAGGTAGTAATATTTAGTAGGCTATATAGCTAAGTAACCGGTTATAGCTTAAAAACTGGTTACCGATTATTCCGTTTTCTCACTATTGGTTAAACTGTTCGGATTCATCTGCTCTTAATAATCGCTCATTTATTTATTAATTAATTAAGAAAAAATTGGTTTATTTTATTTTTCTCATTGATCCTTTTAACAACAAATAGGAGAATGGATTGGTCAACATACGTTTCAGTTTTTATATGAATGTGAAGTAAAATAGTAATAACTCTTGTTAATTTATTTATTTATTTATTTATTTAACGTCACTTTATGCTACTATGGCTAATCGGACGATGCTACAGTGGAAGTCCTAAATTTTGCCTATCCAGGTTTTATTAGGATAGGGATCTTTAACGAGTACCTGACATCGCACAGGCTCGGGACCACCTTTTAACGTCCCCTCCGAAGGACCACCTGCGGGTTTGAACCCGTGACCTTTAGCATGGAAGGCTGTTACGCTAGCCACCCAGCTACAAGTGATCCCCACTCTTGTTAATAATTACAAGATGAATATTACCATACTACTATAATTATAATTCAATATAAAAAAGATATTTAAAAAAAATTATATTATTAAAAATATCATTATACAAGATCAAATCCCATAAATACAATACATAATTAAATAAGAATAATGATATACTTGATAAAAAAAATGGCATAAAGAAATAAAAAGGTTAAGACGGAAATGAATATTCAGCTAGTAGAATTCAAGCAAAAAAAAAAAAAAAATCTAAAATGGCGAATGTTACAGTAGAGCATAATTAGATTCTCACCTAAAAGGAACGTATTAACTTTGCCTAAAAGGTACTAAGAATTGAATAAAGCCTTGAGATAACTAAAAACTTGAGAATACTGATAACTAAATTTAATGATGTCATTACTGAGAAAATCAAGGAATAAAATAATGAAATATGTTATATGAAATGTAAATTTGTTACTTAGTTTTCTTTTCCTAAGTTTCAAATGAGGAATGATGCTCTCTTAAAAAATAATATTATGGAAAATAAAAATAAATAATTAGGTTGACATATTAAACTACATAGCTAAACACATATTGAATAAACTGAAGAATCTCATACTTACAGGATTGAGAGATGTCATGAAGCTTTAAGTGAATCCCCATTTAATTATATTCTTGACATGTTCCTTAAGGGACTGGGATTTGAACTCACTAACTTTGGCCAAGTAGTCTTTTAATAGCTACTAAGCCCACTGGCTTCCCTATAAATACTAGATTAATTACTATTTAAAACAAAAGTAAATGTTCATTATCACCACGAAAAATCACCAATTACTGTGCGCCCAAAGACACTACTGCCAACTGTCTTTGGCTTAAAACAAGAAGCTAAAACATATTACTCTGTATTAAAATATTACTTAAATTTTTCTGTAATAAATTATATAAATATATAATCATTAAGTCACCAGAAAATATTTCATTTTTTTTTAAACAATTATGATTAGATAAAACAAGAAAATATTTATTTTACTTAATACATTATATTAAAATATAAGCACCTTAAAGAGTATTTATTGTTATTTCTAAAATAGCTTTATTTCACGATCTTTTTTGTTATTTAATAAAGATTTAATTACTTTATTACAGGACCATAAAAAATATTTGAGACTACTGAGAATTCTATTGTTACTTATTTCTAAAAGTGATTATAAACTTATGTCTCAGATATTATTTTAATCCCTTCCTTTAGTTCTTTAATTTTTTTATAATTAGAAATATCAATAAAAAATATTAATGCCAAATATTGAAAACCGTAGAGAAAATATACTGTAACAATATGAGTGACAATAAAAATAAGAGATAGTTAAATCTCTAAAATACTAACATCTGTAAACGTTACTCATTACAGTAATCTGAAAGTTAATAAGCATAATAATGAACTGATAGTTAACTTTTTTTTTTTTTTTTCTTTTCTACCTACTCTGATCCTTCAATACTTAACATCTTTGTATCCTTAAAATAATATCAGATACTGAACTTGTTTTCCTCTTATTTTTATGTTAATTTACTTCTCATATTACTTTTATTAAAGTAAGTGAGTGATGGTAATCCAAAATGTATTTTGAATGAAGATTTCAATTTTATCAAAATAACGTCTTAAAACAAAAAAGTTTCCTCACAAGGGGAATTGATCCAATATAATTTTCAAAGTTAAGCAATATTCATCACTTGCTGCAATTCATAGCTGTGGTGTCAAAATAAACTGTTCCACTAAAAAAGTGTCGCAATTTGAAAAATCATTAATTTTTTCCTGTGAAATTAATGTGCATTAATCAACATTTTAATAAAATAGTTTTCTTTTGGGATGATTTAAAGGTAAAGTCAAGATTAAGAAACCAAAAATAAAAATTTATTTGGAAAAAAGAGAATATTAACGAAAATTTATATTAAAAAAAAAATTGTTTTTCTCTGTTGAATTCAACTTTTAATAATGGGTATTCTTTTCTCTTGCTTGAATTACTGCCTGGAGTCTAGTAGGCATACTTCTAATAAGATTTGCTACATCTTGCAGATTTCCTCCCATGCTTCCACTGAAGAAGTTCTTAGCTCCTGGAAGTTTTCAGTGATCTCTGTTAAGAACAAATCTGCATTTAGGGAAGGTCTGTTGAATACCTTAATTGAAGAGATCAATTTTCGCTTCCAGAGATATTCCTTCCCACACCATCACTGAACCACCTCCAAATTGCACTCTCCCAGCAATGCTATATTGAGAATAATGCTCACCTGACCTTCTGTAAACTCTAGCACCTCCATCTGGTGAGTAAAGTGAAAAATGTGACTCAGAAAAATGTACAGTCCTACATTTATTTTCATTCCACAATATATGCTCTCAAGCAAACTCTAAACAGGGCTCTTCGATGATTAACAGTGAGCTGTGGACCTGTGGCTACCCTCCCAGAGTGTAAGCTCATTTCAAGGCTTGCTTTCTTCTGACAGTTTCGGCACTAATTGAAACATCATGAACCAACCGGAGCCTTTGAGCAGTCTCAGAAGCACTAGAAAAGCGATTTCAAAGAGTATGTATGAAAATAAACCAATCATGTTATGGCTGTGTTGTTCTTGGACGATGTGAATCTGGCCTGCCTGTGTAGAGTCTAGTGTCACGAAACATTGCATCGCTCTACGCACAGTGGTTTGATGTAATCCTAATGGCCGAGCAGCGTTCCTCTGACTATGGCCATTTTTGACTAAAGCAATGGCACTGGCAACTTGTTCGTCAGTTATTACGGTTATTATTAATTCAAGCAAGAGGAAGCAATACCCATTATTAAAAGTTGCATTCAACAGAGAAAAACAATTTATTTTGTAACAAATTTTCTCTTTTTTCCTAATAAATCTTTATTTTTTGTTTCTTAATCTTAATTTTACCTCAAAATCATCGCAAAAGAATACTATTTTAAATATGTTGATGTAATGCACATTAATTTCACAGGTAAAAAAATAACATGATTTTTCAAAGTGTGCCACTTTATTTTGGAGCAGTTTATAAGATCAGTAAAAAAAATATTTTGAAATTAATTTTCTGGATGGAAGATTGACCCCTCCTGAATGTCTTTTGAGCTGTCCCAAACAATTCCCGAGTGATTTACAACTCTATAACTATTCACTATTTCTACTTTGTACAAATACACAAGGCACTTATTTGAGAGTGGAAAAATTTTGAGTTAAATCATATTTCTCAATTTAAAATAACTGGAAATTATAAAAACAGCTAAACAAATATAAAGAATATCTAAAAAAAAAATAGTAATTAAAACTATGAAGAAATATTTTTTAGAGGTAAGAAGGTCTGAAGGGTACAGCATTATCTACCATGGACATGTAGCAGTACAATTCAGTAATATAAATGTTATTATGAAAACATACATGAACACCAAAAACCAGGAAATATCTGTATTACAGAATGGATACAGGCAATACAGAACAATGATGATTTTTGTTGATGGACAATATTGCTATTTCAATTACATAATTAATACTAGTGCATATTTTATGTATGGAGAAGGCTAATAAAGGGAGTGACAAACATAATTACAATAAAAAAATTTTTTAAAAAATTATGATGGGTTTTTTTTTTTCACTTAACATTATTTAATTTTTTTCCAGTATAAAAGACAAAGAATAGCGTTCACCAAAGGAATAAGCAAGAACACATTCCCGAAATGGTCTACTATACAACCTGAGCATCATGTCTTCAAATAATGTCAATAGAAATCAATATTAGAAATTATTGTCTTACTTTTAATCTTCATTTTTATCTACAGATTCTAATTTAATTATTTACTCATCAAAATTACAGTGTTTGTGAGATAGTTTAATGTACCATTTAATTTTCAAATGAAAGAAAAATTTTAACACTAATTATATTAAGTATTAAATTAAAGTTGTTTAATGACACAATCCTACTACTGTTTCAAAAGAATAAAACATAAAAAAATGATGAGAATTAAATATTATTTATGTATGTATATACATATCAATATGGAGAACTATGATCCATTTTTCAAGAAAATGCCTCTGCTTTGAATAGTAGTACACAACACAAAAACAAAGCATAAGTTCAGTTGAAGAGCAGTGGAACCATGCTGGATTGATGATAGTAGAGAAGGTTTATGGAGCATTCTCTTATCAAACAGACTACCTGTAATAAAAACAACAATAGTTGAAGGGGAAAAAAAATCACTATATAGACAAATATTTTATTTCTTTAATAGTAATAAAATTTCATATAATTCACTTAACATAAACTCCATTCATAACAGCATAAAACTTAATAACAAACTTTTATTTTACTTATTCATTTTTTTTTTTTTTTTGTTTTTGCAAAAATCATAACATAATTAACAACCACATAACTAAAAATTGATAAAATTAGCTCATGAAACAATTTTTAAATTAAAAACTAGAATAATTAATGTACCTTTGAAAAAGGTATATAAAACTAATTCTATTGTATCAAATAAACAGCTATAATGTTTAAACATCATGTACAATATATTAAACCATTTAATGCCTAGTTTAAAATTTAAATCAGAGCTGAAGTATTAACTATTGGTGACCAGCATAAATTGAGTCTCGTCATTCATGTTTATAACTAGCAAATAGTATACATCAGAAAAGAGAGAAAAGTAAATGGTTGATATTGAGCACAAAAATAATAATAATCATAAAGGCATTGTTAAACATAATAAAAAAATATATTATACATATACATATATATATATATATATATATATATATATATATATATATATATATATATATATATATATATATATATATATATATATATTGCATGATTATTGCACTGTTAACTTGTGTTGGCATTTTTCTTTTTTAGTAAACAATAAATGAGAGACTCTTTTAAAGATTAATTCACAATAATAAATAGTAAAGCAAACAACATTGAAATAAAAAGGCATATCACAGAGGCCAGGCCACTTGTTTGTATGAGCTTATAAATTTGATTTAAATTTCCATCCTAATATCACAATTGGAACTGAGCGTTCCTTCTTAACACTAACTTTATAATAATTTACATAAAGACACTGAGAATGAAAATTGTTCTTTTTATAATGCTATGATTGATTTAATTTAAGGTAAAATTATGTCATGGTACAAATTACAACAGGAGTGAAAACAAAATCATATAACAACAAACTAAGAAAAAAATTTTCTAATGATTATTTGTTACTTAAAACCTAGCATAACATATAAGTCATGGAACATAAATCAGTTGCGAAGTTTGACCCTAAAACTACTCAAAACTGATATTTAAATTGTATTAAAACTATTTACAAACATAGCTAATTCATTATGTTTGGAATGAAATTTACAAACACATTATTATTGCTTAGTGACTGTACAATGGCACAAATTATAATTTTTGATTAACATTTAATTGATCATTCAAATGGCATTGAATATAATTGGTTTTAAAATTGACTTTGGCAAGATTAATTAAAAGGCGTTAGAGCATATACAACTAATTAAAAGCACCAATAAACAATATATTTATCTTTCTTATATGTAATCTTAAACATATGTACAATGATAATAAATCAAGTACAAAAAAGAATGGAAGCACTTATATTTATATAAAAATATATTTTTAAAGATAATCTTTTATTAACTACTAGAAAAACTTAAAAGGCAAGAAAGCAGTATTTTTTTTTTCAATCTTTAACCACAATGCAATCAAAGTTGCTAAATATAACATAATTAAAACCATTATAAATATTCGAATCCAGTACTTCAGTAATTGACACCAACAATAATGCACTTAGTCTTCAATAACTGGAAAAAATGAAAGCACATATTTAGATGGTAAGTTAACATACCATTTTTCATATTTAAAAAAATAAATAAATAAAAATTAAAGAAATAAATGTGTTGATGTAAGAGTTAATGTGTAAATTTGTGATGTATATAACACTAATTTACTTATCTCACAATATATGAAGAAATAAGTAATGTACTTATTTATTAAAAAAACCTTTTATGATCATGAATAAATTTTTGTTTTCCTAATTTTTGAATTTGTCTGAGAACAAACTTTTTTTTTTTGGAAATGCCAATTTTATTTTCCTCTCCTTAAAAAGATGACTTGTTCTGTGAAAAGTTACGTTTCTCATAATTTTTATTTTTCATATTTTACACTTCAGAACCATTTACATTAGTAACAATATTTTTTTCTTAATTATTTTTAGGCGAAAGAAGACAAAACAGAGAAGATAGAATTCTTAGAAAAATTAAATAAAACATGATATTATAAATGACATGCTTGTAACTATTATGTTCAAGTTCTGGGTGTTAAAAATTCGTGTCAGAAAAAAAAAATTAAATATACGAAGTAATTTTTACTTGGTATCTATTTCTTTCCTTTTCTTTTTATCTTGATTTTTTCCCGCCGATGTTTCAATAATTTTCTTAATTTTCACTGAAAATTCATAACAATATTATTTAAATAATATTTAAACAACCAAAGTATACAATTCGAATAGAACTAATTAAATAACAGATGGAATTAAAAATAAACTTTTAATGGAATACTAATGTATTTAAAATATTATGGAAAACTTCTTTGTAGCAAAAATAATAACTTAAAAAACTTCAATTTGAACCATCCCAACTACGAACTTGTCGCATCTGATATAAATGAAAATAATTATAAAATTGGCATCAAAGGAAGAATTAGTGATCTTTTGCTGGAATTAAACTTAAACGTAAACAATATTTTAAGTTTGAATTGGAAAATAACTAATTGTATTTGGCGATTGCAAGAAAATTTTAACAAAAAAGTTGTACTTGCATGGGTCCCATCGCATTGCGGTATTGTGGGAAATGATGTAGCCGACAGAGAAGCAAATAGGGCGAGGCTGAATGAACCTGCGACTGAAAATGTGAACATAACAACCACATCAGAAGAGTGGAAGAGGCATTGCAGGAAGGCCATTATTAACAAGTGGAAAACTGAATGGGCTACTTCCAGTACTAAACTGAAAGAGATAAAGCAAGATGTATCTCCTTGAACCACATCATGCAGAAAAAGTAGAAAGGAAGAGGTAGTGCTAGCAAGGCTGAGGATAGGCCATACAGCCTTTACACACGGATATTTAATGAGAGGCCTGGATCCGCCATTCTGTGATACATGTAACACAACACTGACCATAAAACACATTGTAACATTATGCACACTGTACACTGACAACAGAACAAGACATAACATACCTTCAAACTTAAAAGAAGCATTAGGAAATGATGAGGACATAATTCTAAGACTTTTTGAGTTTTTTAGAGACATTGGTCTGTTAAACTCAATATAAACGTAGAGAATCAAGACCCGCTAATGACCCGAAAGGGTAGATGCGGAATAACAAATAAATAAATAAAAACATGATAAATAAAAAATAACATTTACATCTGTTTCAAAAAAGAAAAAGTAGCATTGGCATAGTCGTGGAAATGGAAATGAAGAAAAAAGAACCAGGCTCTAGGAGTTTACTTCATTCCATGAAACAATGAATAACTAAAATTTAATGTTGAGCCAGGCCCTAGGATTTTTTTTGAAGGGAGTGAAAAATCCTTTATTTGCCTTGGAAAATGCCTTCCTTCAAAGGGAACGTAAAATGGTGGTCTAGTGAAAATGCTTTGTCAGGAACTCTTTAAAGATCCCTATCCCAATTAAATCTAAATAGACAAAATTTAGGATTTTCACTTTAATACCGTCCAATAGCAATAGTACCATTTTTTTATTTATTTTTTTTTTTTTTGCTGGCTTGAGTTGCACCGCGACCAAACGGTCTATTGTGCGCCATAGGATCACGCAATGTTAGTTTTAAAACACGAGTTTAGTAGCAGAAGCAAACTTCAGAAGGCTGTTAGGATTAACAAGTTTATTGTTAGTGGGGTTTTCTAGGCGGTCTTCACCAAATAAGGTGAACCTCAACATAGCTAGCTTGTCGCAGTGGCAGACTATGTGAAATGATGTTTCATCGTCCGTGCCGCATAGTCGGCATAGAGGGTTGTCGGAAATACCAAGTTTAGACATATGGTAGTTAAGTTTGCTGTGTCCTGTGTAGACAGCAGTCAATGTCCTCAGGCATGTTCTACTCATACCAAGAAGACACTTCCTTCTGCTGGTACAAGGACCATCTAGGAATTTGAGTGATTGTCTAGGTCCCTTATTTAGTACCATAAAATGATGTTAAATTAACAAAAAAATAACCTAAAATTTAAAACTTATACTTATAGAAGGTATTTATTCAAATACAAATAAAGAAATCATATATTAATCATCATCTTCTGTGATACAAATATTTTATATTAAGGTAATTTAAAATTATTTCCCAAAGACATTTCCCTGAACCACTTGTCGGGAACCACTGGCCTATCTAATATTTACACAAAGCAAGTATCTTATACACCCTATGTTAGATAATTCTTCAAATAGCAATGAAATAACAAAAAAAGTGAACTATAAAATAGAAATATAATTGTAAGAAACAATTAAACATCTTTAACAAAAATAAGTTTTATTTCTATATTTGAGAACACTAAAACCATGAGAATTTTTCTTATTCGCTCTAAGATAAAAAAACTACAATTCAGATTTGCTGAAAGACGATTGCTGATGGTTCATGATTAGTTCTTTCCTTGCCAATCAACAGTCAGAACTTCTTAGTGGAAATAATTTCGGAGAATAGTTCAACAAAAACCTTCATTTCAGAGGTCAAATATTAGAGATGATAAATACAAAGAAGCACAAAATATCAATCACTGGGTATAAAATGTTTCGATTAATCACAACAGGGACAAGCTGTGAAATGTCTTTTTACAAGAAGAAATAATTTTTCAGGTTTTTAGAATAACTCAAAAACTTTGTAATTGTGAATAAATTAAACTATGAATTATACTTATGTTTTAAGAACTCTTTAATGATAAAAGCAAAACTAAAAAATCAAGCAATATAAAATTTTGAATATGAAGCAAATATCAATATAAATATTTCATAACCAATTATATTAGATTATTACCTAAAAGGAGTCCAGATACCAGTTAATTCATCTCTTCTATAATAATGTGGCCTATTTTCTCGAAAGACTGTCACTGCTGGAAATGGATTTTCTTGAATATACTTCAAAGCAGCTCGAATCTAAAAATAAAGCAAAAGTTTCCAATACAATTAATTAATGAAGGTTAAATTATTTTAATATTTAACAATACACAAAATAATAAAGAAATACCAGGTGTAGAAGTATGAAACTGGAATTCCCCTATAGATGGTGCTCACTATCAGTTTAAAGACCATAAGACCACTTCTGTAGCGCCATCTAACAGCTGACAAAGTTTGTCGACACACAATAACCTAAGTTTTATACACCGGTATGTTTTTCTATAACTTCAAACATGTCGAGTTTTGTGCTTACGAACTATGATTTGCGGACAGCATTGGTTTTCTGCTATCATTAGAAGAAAACTGCTGCAAGATCCCATAGAATGCTTGTCGAAACATACAGTGAACATGCTCTAGACAAAACTCAATGCTTTGAGTGGTTTAAAAAATTTTAAAGTGGTGATTTTGACGTGAGAAACAAGGAGTGTGGGAAACTACTAAAAAAGTTTGAAGACAAGGACTTGTAAGCCTTATTGGATGAAGACGATACTCAGGCTCAACAAGAACTCGCATAACAATTGAATGTGATGAAAAAAGCATTATTTCTTTGTCTGAAAGCAATAGGAAAGATTCAGAAAGTGAGAAAATGGGTCCAACATGAACTGAATGAAAGACAGCAAGAAAATTGAAAAACCACTTGTCAAATGCTGCTCATCGGATATAAAAGGAAATCATTTCTTCATTGAATAGTGACAGGTTATGAAAAGTGGATATATTTTCAGAATCTTAAGCGTTGTATATAATGGATGAATCCAGAGGAACCATCAACATCCACTGCAAGACCAAATCGTTTTGGAAAGAAACCAATGCTGAGCATTTGGTGGGATCAAAAGGGTATAATATATTATGTGCTACTAAAACTTGGCGAAACCGTTAACACTGATTGCTACCAACAACAAATGACCAATTTGAATTAAAAAACGACCGGAATATGCAAAAAGGCAACATAAAGTCATTTTGCTTCATGATAATGCCCCCTCAAACACAGCTAAATGGGTAATGGATATGATCAAGGTGTTCAATTGGGAAATACTAGTGCATGCAGCTTATTCTCCAGACTTGGCTCTGTCTGATTAACATCTATTCGCATCATTGGGACATGCACTCGCCGAACAACACTTTGATTCTTATGAAAATGTACAAAAACGGCTCAGCAACTAGTTCTCTTCAAAGGAAGAATTGTTTTTTTTGGTGAGGCATTCATAACCTGCCAAAGAGGTGGGTGGCATTCATAACCCACCGCTTCGGCAGGTTATGAATGCCACAATCACAACAATCTTAGGTTTTATTAATTTAATCATCTCTTATAGGCCTATACCATACTGGCTACACAGGATTTGGCATTGATTCTTTACATAACTGATACCCACTGGTAACTGGTGGTGGAAGTAACTGAAGCTACCAGTGGTATTCTTTGCACAGGCCTTCTTCCTCTTTGAACACCGAGGTTGAAGCAGGGTGGACCTAAAGCTGTCTTCCAGCCATAAATAAACTCTTTGAACAACGAGAAGTTTGTTTCACTCACTAATTGAGACAACTCCTCCTCTGTGATGATAAACAGTCCCGTGGCTCTCATTAGTTTGGCTCTTAGGGCATCAAATGCAGTGAGGGTCATGACCAAAGGGTCACCTGTCTCCGGCACTCCACAAGTTGGGCATTGGGGGTCAATGCCCAGGCCATAATATTGGGTTGTAAAACATTAAATGACTGTTTTTAAAGTCAGAAAGAAAATAAAAAATTGAGATTAAATATATTTTTTATTCAAAGTATTTATGAAAATTTTTGATACACTTATGCCAATGGCTATTTTGTGTATAATATTATTTCTAAAATCTCTATCTTTCCAACATTATATTACACATCTATATATTACTAACTGTATGTTCAAAAATTGCAACAACAAAATATTTTTCCTCTTTTCTCCTTTAGATGGTAATCACATTCATCCAAATTTTATATTTACCAGCTTTTGTTCAACGTTAATAAGATGATATGGTTAATTTTTTTTTTTAATCTAAAAAATTAAAGGTACTTTAGAGGAAGAAAATTTCAAATATTGGCATTTAGGCCTTGTCAGACTATCAATCAGAATGAAACCTATATGATATACTGTTTTTGAGGAAATCATAAAGTGCAAAATGCTATAGGGGATGGATCAGGAGAATAAGGGTTGACTTCAGATAGACCATGTTGGATGTGTACGACTGTGGCCTTGGGTTGCTGAGGATTGGCCCGTTTAACTACCAGCCGTATTAATATCATCAAATGAGGAATACTTTTTAGTTTTAGATTTGTCCTCCTATTTTGTGATTAATTACTAATGTATTAAGTATTGAAAAACTTACTTATTCAGAAAAAAAAATATGAATAATATTTATTTCCAAACAAAAAAAAATGTTTTAAAAATAAATTTCAAAAAAGTAAATTGGACTCAATGAAAAGAACAACATGCAATAAAGATCGAGCATTTTTTTTTTCAAATATACTTAAAAACTGAGTATATATAGGAATAATTGAAAATAAAGAGTTACCTGCATAGTGAAGTGAGGTGGCTCTACTTGTGGAGAAGTAGAAAGATGCTGGAGGATGATATCATCGGACTGCTCCAGCCAGAGATCTACCCCTCGCAACGGCTGGTAGCTAAACGGGCCAATCCTCAGCAACCCAAGGCCACAGTCGTATACATCCAACATGGTCTATAAACATTAAAATGTAAAAAGTTAAAGAAATTCATGCATTATAACAGTACTTAAAATTAGTAAAGATTTTTTTTTTTTTTAAATTATCAATGTTTTGAATCTATATAAAAATCTTGCGATAAACTCTGAAATTGCTGAACCGACTTTGATCAAATTTTGTAAGAATCTCTTATTTGGTACAACTTACAAGATAGGATAGTTTTTATCTTAATTATTGACCTCAATATTTGTTATTGCAAATTACTAAGATATTTATAAAAAATATTTTTAAGCAAATAGAGCATCGTATCTATGTTTCCTGTAGACACATGTTTCAATATTATTAGTTATTAAAAACAATTACAGGCGACTAAAAAATATTTCATTTCAAGCACTTAGTAAGACTTATTTCTGAACATTAAAAAAAAACACGGTATATTCTGGAGGAATGCTTCACCCACAATTGGAGTAAATACTCACTTACGTTGCAAAGGAGTTTTGATGATGTACAACGGTTATGTTTAAAAGATAAAATGAAGTTGTTAAATAATTTGGATGTGGCTACTTGATACTAGTATGTTATTGTAAAATAGAGAGAATAAAATTGATATCTGACATGAAATAATAATCTTTTATTTACCTTACACAGAGTAACTCATTGCTATGCACCTTAATTTCTTTTGATGAGGAAGATGGTTGGGGGCGCGGTCATAAAATAGAAACACACATTTAAAACAAGTGCTATTTTAATTTTTATTTGATTTTTAATTTTAATTGATTGATTTAATTTTAACTTGTTTTAAATGTGTGTTTCTATTTTATGACCGCACCCCCAACCAACTTCCTCATCTAATTTCTCAACAGTCAACAAAAACTCCATCATTATAATTTCTTTTGGATAACCCCATTCAACATAGTAACTATCAAAATTTTTCGTAATTTCTATCAATTTTACAATTACATTATTATTCAATTTTTACTTTCACTTACTATATATAGTAAGGGGAAGTATTGCGATCGTGAAAATTTTCGAATTCCAGTTTTCAACGGAAATACACGTTTTAGGGTCCCCTGAGTCCAAATAACCAAGTCCCGCAAAAAGGTCTGTGTGTGTGTGTGTGTGTGTGTGTGTGTGTGTGTGTGTGTGTGTGTCTGTGTGTGTGTGTGTGTGTGTGTGGTAACTCCCAGGCGGAAACGGTAAGTCCTATGAAACTGAAATTTCATATTTAAGACAACTATACGCCCGAGACGTGACAAAACTTTTTTCATCAAAATGAGCCTACCAGAAGAGGCACGTTATACCATGCATTTTGCACCTTTTTTCGATTTTCTCAAAAACGGTTCCGACGATTTTGATTAAACTCGCTATATCCATGTAAAAATTAATGGGCTTTAATATGATGTAGGTTTTATTTAGATAAAAATGGTCTGACAGGGCTTAAATGCCGATATTTTAAATTTTCTTCCCCTAAAGCACCTTTAATTTTGTAGATTCAATAATAATAACTAGATTATCTTGTTAAGGCTGATGAAAAAGTGGTAAATATATAAATTGAACAAATTCGATACCAAATTAAAGGAGAAAACAGAAAAAATATTTTTTTAATGCAATTTTTCGTTTTTGAACATAAGAGCAGTAATATACATGTATTGTATGATAAATCGTTGGAAAGCTAAAGATTTTAGAAAAAATATCTCATACACAAGCTTTTAAAAGTTAATAGAGAGTGATTAAATGAACTTAAAACTAACTGATTATTTTAGATAATAATATAATAGATTTTTGAATCAAACACATGTTTCTATAGAAATTTAATTTAATTTATTACTTTCACTTACTATATATAGTAAGGGGAAGTATTGCGATCGTGAAAATTTTCGAATTCCAGTTTTCAACGGGAATACACGTTTTAGGGTCCCCTGAGTCCAAATAACCAAGTCCCGCAAAAAGGTCTGTGTGTGTGTGTGTGTGTGTGTGTGTGTGTGTGTGTGTGAGTGTGTGTGTGTGTGTGTGTGTCTGTGAGTGTGTGTGTGTGTGTGTGTGTGGTAACTCCCAGGCGGAAACGGTAAGTCCTATGAAACTGAAATTTCATATTTAAGACAACTATACGCCCGAGACGTGACAAAACTTTTTTCATCAAAATGAGCCTACCAGAAGAGGCACGTTATACCATGCATTTTGCACCTTTTTTCGATTTTCTCAAAAACGGTTCCGACGATTTTGATTAAACTCGCTATATCCATGTAAAAATTAATGGGCTTTAATATGATGTAGGTTTTATTTAGATAAAAATGGTCTGACAGGGCTTAAATGCCGATATTTTAAATTTTCTTCCCCTAAAGTACCTTTAATTTTGTAGATTCAATAATAATAACTAGATTATCTTGTTAACGCTGATGAAAAAGTGGTAAATATATAAATTGAATAAATTCGATACCAAATTAAAGGAGAAAACAGAAAAAATATTTTTTTAATGCAATTTTTCATTTTTGAACATAAGAGCAGTAATATACATGTATTGTATGATAAACCGTTGGAAAGCTAAAGATTTTAGAAAAAATATCTCATACACAAGCTTTTAAAAGTTAATAGAGAGTGATGAAATGAACTTAAAACTAACTGATTATTTTAGATAATAATATAATAGATTTTTGAATCAAACACATGTTTCTATAGAAATTTAATTTAATTTATTACTTTCACTTACTATATATAGTAAGGGGAAGTATTGCGATCGTGAAAATTTTCGAATTCCAGTTTTCAACGGGAATACACGTTTTAGGGTCCCCTGAGTCCAAATAACCAAGTCCCGCAAAAAGGTCTGTGTGTGTGTGTGTGTGTGTGTGTGTGTGTGTGTGTGTGAGTGTGTGTGTGTGTGTGTGTGTCTGTGAGTGTGTGTGTGTGTGTGTGTGTGGTAACTCCCAGGCGGAAACGGTAAGTCCTATGAAACTGAAATTTCATATTTAAGACAACTATACGCCCGAGACGTGACAAAACTTTTTTCATCAAAATGAGCCTACCAGAAGAGGCACGTTATACCATGCATTTTGCACCTTTTTTCGATTTTCTCAAAAACGGTTCCGACGATTTTGATTAAACTCGCTATATCCATGTAAAAATTAATGGGTTTTAATATGATGTAGGTTTTATTTAGATAAAAATGGTCTGACAGGGCTTAAATGCCGATATTTTAAATTTTCTTCCCCTAAAGTACCTTTAATTTTGTAGATTCAATAATAATAACTAGATTATCTTGTTAACGCTGATGAAAAAGTGGTAAATATATAAATTGAATAAATTCGATACCAAATTAAAGGAGAAAACAGAAAAAATATTTTTTTAATGCAATTTTTCATTTTTGAACATAAGAGCAGTAATATACATGTATTGTATGATAAACCGTTGGAAAGCTAAAGATTTTAGAAAAAATATCTCATACACAAGCTTTTAAAAGTTAATAGAGAGTGATGAAATGAACTTAAAACTAACTGATTATTATAGATAATAATATAATAGATTTTACTTTCACTTACTATATATAGTAAGGGGAAGTATTGCGATCGTGAAAATTTTCGAATTCCAGTTTTCAACAGAAATATACGTTTTAGGGTCCCCTGAGTCCAAATAACCAAGTCCCGCAAAAAGGTCTGTGTGTGTGTGTGTGTGTGTGTGTGTGTGTGTGTGTGTGTGTGTGTGTGTGTGTGTGTGTGTGTCTGTCTGTGTGTGTGTGTGTGGTAACTCCCGGGCGGAAACAGTAAATCCTATGAAACTCAAATTTCATATTTAAGACAACTATACGCCCGAGACATGACAAAACTTTTTTCATCAAAATGAGCCTACCAGAAGAGGCACTTTATACCATGCATTTTGCACCTTTTTTCGATTTTCTCAAAAACGGTTCTGACGATTTTGATTAAACTCGCTATATCGATGTAAAAATTAATGGGCTTTAAAATCATGTAGGTTTTATTTAGATAAAAATGGTCTGACAGGGCTTAAATGCCGATATTTTAAATTTTCTTCCCTTAAAGTACCTTTAATTTTGTAGATTCAATAATAATAACTAGATTATCTTGTTAACGCTGATGAAAAACTGGTAAATATATAAATTGAATAAATTCGATACCCAACTAAAGGAGAAAACAGAAAAAATATTTTTTTAATGCAATTTTTCGTTTTTGAACATAAGAGCAGTAATATACATGTATGATATACCGTTGGAAAGCTAAAGATTTTAGAAAAATTATCATCTCATACACAAGCTTTTAAAAGTTAATAGAGAGTGATGAAATGAACATTAAACTAACTGATTATTTTAGATAATAATATAATAGATTTCTGAATCAAACACATGTTTCTATAGAAATTTAATTTGATTAATTCCTTAATAATTTCACGTATTTTTATCTCTAACTGTATTTGAAAATCCTTTCATTGATTTTAAAAATTGAGGTAAGTGAAAGTCGTGTGTTGCCGCACCAGATTTTTTACATTGAAATTGCCAAACCACAAAAAATAAAAATAAAATGTCAACAGACGTTCATTAAAAAGAGATTTTTTCAAAAATAGGTTGTTGTTTTAAAATCACTTTCCTCACCAACCATAATTCTAACTTTAGCCTAATAAGTTGCGATTGCTTAATATTTCTTGAAAAATATGACAAAAATCTATATTGTATGATAGAAAGAGTTGGAGTTTCAAGTTCCTTTTTTTCTTTGGATGATATAAAAACCATAACTTTTAATACATATATATATATATATATATATATATATATATATATATATATATATATATATATATATATGTATATATATATTGGTTTTTATATCATCCAAAGAAAATTGAGATATATATATATATATATATATATATATATATATGTATAATATTTTACATGTTATGAAATGAAGCCAAAAAACCTGTATCTCTACAACCAGAGCAGGGTTTCTGGTTTAGTACTTACAGAGATTCACATTGTTTCATGACCAATAGCCGTGCAAGGACGTTATTAGGCCTAAATCCCATTTAGCCTCTAGGTTTTCTCCCAACTTTGGGTGCCCACATTAGATTGGCTAGCTGTGCCCCAAGAGAATTTCCATACCTGAGAGTGCTTCACAGAATAAATAATTCTTCCTCAGCCGAGTTCAAATCTGGCACCCAGAAAACAATACCCTAATGATCTATCCACTAGACCACCCCGCTCCCTAATGGAAGCCAAATAGTTTCCATAATTTTTACATTTATATTTTCCTATTAAGATACATTTCAGCAACTTTCCGCTATTTTCAAATATCCATCATGAATGTTTATCTATTACATTATCGTTTTATCAGAAATTCATCTATTGGTCATAATATTGATATTCATGGTAACACTTTACCAACTGCCTAGTTAAACTTAGCCGTTTAGCTACCATGAAGGAGCACATAAAATTAAGGTATGATCAAAACTCAAAAAAATAAACACTTTGGATTAAATCATAAAATAACTAACCAGTTTGGGTGGCTTCACTCTGTTTTCTATAAGCAATGTTTCTCAGGTACCAATTTTTTCAAATTACTTAGAACTAAAGGCTTCTCGACATCAATTTGTTTATCCTATGTTTTTCTATCCTTCAAATAAATTACCCAATCACATCTAATATTAGGCATTGAAATGACAGATAAGGCTGCCAAAGAAGCCCATACGCTTGCTAGTCGTAGTAGGGCATTGCTAACATCACAGCTAGCTCCGCCCTCTGATAGAATATTTATGGAAGAAATGGGATAAAATGTGATGGACGTCGTAGTGTCCTAAAAAATATAAGTGCTTTCCGAACTGTCTCTTATGAGACAGCATGTGTCATTGCTTAGCCACAAAATGCCACCAATAGAGCTGATCGCTGAAGAGCGAAGCGAGCGGTAACACTCACTATAACAGAGCGGACAGTACTTCCGGGACTGAGGAGAGAATGGAGATGATTTGGAAATGGCAGGATTGATGGGATGCTGCAACGAAAGGAAGGTGGACCCACAGGCTGGTTCCCCAGATTCAACCCTGGGTCACAAGAAAGCTCGGCAAAATAAAATTCTACCTCACTCAGTTCTTAATGGGACGTGGCTGCTTCAGTGCCTATCTGTATAGGTTTAAGTTGGACGATACAGGAGGATGTCAAGTGCCCGGGAGTAGAAGAGAATGTGGCCCATGTTTTCTTCTGCTGTGCCCACTTCCAGAGAAAGAGAGAAGAGTTCAAGCGTATCTGTGGCGCTGATCCAACGGTCAATAATATCATTAGCTTAATGCTGCTCTCGCAGGATTATTGGACGGCTGGCCAACGCATGTCAGCAGATATCATAAAGAAGCTGAGGACCGAAGAGAAATAAAGGCAAGGCAGGAGTTAGCCTGGGACAGTGAGGCAGCACACAGCCACTCCCCTCCACATGTAATGCCTAACGGCAGTCCCGTGGTGAGAGAGAAACAGGTGTAGGGAGGTTGGTTTTAGTGGGTAAGAATCCAAGTTGGAAGATTTCCACCTACCTTGTAAAACAAAAAAAAATCACAAAAAAAGCAGGTCTGTGTGTACATTTTCGCAGGGACTTGATCATTTGGACTCAGGAGACCCTAAAACGTGTATATCCATTGAAAACTGCAATAAGAAAATTTTCATGATCGCAATACTTTCCCTTACTATATATTTCATATAGAGGTCAGTGAAAGTAAAAACAATATTATAGATTAAGTCATATTATTAATCTTTACTCTAGCATAAAAAAAAAGAAGTGAAAATTAATGATTAAATTATTGATAGTAATAACATTAAACAGCAGTAATGCTTACAGGTTGACTTGTGGATAGATGCCTCGCAGTTCGTAAACTCTGCTCGGGTCCTTTATCTGGAAATGTTGCAGGAAACAGCTCCCCAGTTTTGACATTGAAGGCTACACCATATATTATTGGCGCATGGATACCATTCCTTACAACAGTGTTTACATCGCTGACGCAGGCAGTGATTAGTTCTATTTCAATAGGCTGTTTGTGAAAGACATCTAGAATAAAAATTTAAAGGATTACTCTTCTATTGTTAATAGAAATGTTAATGAAATCATCAAACTAACCTCAAAATTAGATATTATAATGTTATTTTGATGATCTATAGAATAAATAAAAGAAGTAATAGAAAATATTCACATAAAATATTGGGTTGTGAAATAAGTTTGTAGCATTTTTACTGGTGATTTCAATAAAAACTTCAGATTCTTGTAAATATTGTTTAATCAATTATATATGACCTTTTTTTATCTATTACAGTTTGCACCTTTCAGGTAAGTTTTTGAATTTAGACATCATCAATAGTTGAAGGACAACCCGAGCACTTTGTGGTTTCCAAGTCAAATGTCTGGTTCTGAACTGAGCAAACCAAATACAGACGGTGCTTTCTCCTCAGGTATCACCACCATACGCACAGCAAATTTTGTTAACCATCTGTGCAGCAGATTATCCTTTTGAGAAATAAAAAACTATTAAATTACGATAATGAATTTTTTTCTCATCCACTTTGAGCAAGCAAAATTTCACCTAAAGATAAGGAATCTTGGTTGAAGCTGATACATAAAAGCACCTTAACTAAGTGTTTTTAGAATATGTGAACATTATTGGCCAAGTAAACATGATTTTATAAACAGAGAGAGGATTAAATTGAAATATTGGAAAACGCTACTAACTTATTTTAAAACCCAATATTACATTGTTTAAAAATAGTTGTAGTAACTGATGCTTAAAAGTAGATTCCTGGTCCTAAGTAGTCCAAATAATTTGCCTATATTTATAAACATTTCTGTGGGGTCACCTTAGGTAAGTGTCTAGTATAACAGTCTTCTACACCATGTGTTCAAACCCAGCAGGTGGCCCTAGGACTTTTTAAGGGGCTAAATTATACCATCCTTTGCAGGGGATGTACAATGGCACTCCTGAGATCATGTGTGATTTCAGGAACCCCCTTTAAAATTCCTATCAAAATTAAACCTTAATAGAAAATTTAGGACTCCTACTGTAACATTGTTCGATTAGCCACAGCAGCATAAAGTGATGTTAAATAAAGGAACAAACATTTCTATGGCATACTTAGAGACAGAACTGGGATGGCTTGTAGGGCCGAATCGTTGTAATATACATTTCATAAAGGTGGTGAAGAGTATTCAAACTAATTAGTATGAAATACAGATTGAAGCTTCACTTAAAATTGCAAAATATAGATTATATATATTTCTCAACTCCCTGGTTGTAACAGTAATTTTATTTATATTATATCAATTGTGGTCAATGAGATGTTAAAAGACTTTCCTATGGCATAGGTAACACCTATCCTTTATAAAGAGATAAATTAGGTTGTTTGGTCAAGTAAGGTTGCTGACCTTTGTGATGGTTGATCAAAAAAATTTAAGAGTATTGCAGTACTTGTTTTGTTTTTGTACTGTTCAGCACAGAAGAGCCCAAGCCAGATTTAAATAAATAAAATACTTATATTGATCTTTTTTTTATTCTAACACTTACGGAGTATATTATAGAAGAGTTCTTCAGTATAATTGTTTGCATCTAAATACCCTCCGACGAGCTGCAGTTGCATTCTGCCTTCTGGATAACCAAGCGCTAGCTCCTGTATCCTTGAGATTAAGGTAACCAATCCTTCTTCTGTACCAGCACCATCGCAATGCGCCAACCCAACAGCTCCACTTGCTGCAATTAATTTTTTAAAAAGTTAATAAAAAATAATTTAACATAATATTAAATAATTAATCTCTAATAAATGATTAAATATCTGTTACAATTAATTATTTTTCATTCAAATCATTCTAGGATTAAGTTCCTAACTGAAATAATTATTTTGTGATATCATAAGCATACATTATGATTAATTTAGATTAAATTATGATAGTAATTTATAGTCCTAAAATATATTCAAATAATAATAAAAGACACGGATTACCCAAAAAGTTGATGGCAGTAATAATAATAACAATGTATTCCAATTAAAATAAATATTCTTTGTCACATAAAATATCTTTTCAACCATAATGAAACTCTATTCAGTTCATTGCATATAATTATTCTGTTTTAGCATAATTATTTAGGGAAACTAAAAGGATTTGGATGAAAATAAAATTCACTATAGGACAATATTATTTAGTTGATTACACCTATTACTTTCTATAATGTTTACTATCTTATCTTGCTAAAATTCTAAATAAAAAAATACTGAAATTGACACATCAAAATATTACAGGAATTAATAAACTAGAACTGCTTTATACACTTTTAAAATAATTATCATTTAATGGAAAGGTTTCAAATTAAAAAAATAACTTGAGGCTTAATATATGGGCTTCAAGGGCCTACCTGCCATTATAAGCCCTTTCAGTCGTAATTTATGTACCCTCCAGTAAACAGAAAGACCTCCCTAAACCCTAATTTAATGTAAGCAGTAATTCCTAATGCCAATGGGAACCATTTGGAAACCCAATAGGCAGATTAAGATATCTTATAATCCAGTTCTACATAATACCCCTTGGAACAGCAGGATTATAACCCCATTGGAACAATAAAATTAAGCGATGTTGGTTTTCCAAGTGGGGTATCAAACTATAAAAACCAAAATGTATTAAATCAACTCTTTCAATAACTTGTTACAGACATTTTTACTTTCACTTACCTATGTATGAAAAATATAATAAGGTAAAATATTTGTATTTGAGTTTTCACTGAAAATATAAATTTTATGGTCCTTTGAGTATTGCAGTATTGACAAGTATTGCAAAATGTTCTGTATGTGTGGGTAAGTCTAGCACGAAAAGTTAAAGTCGTAAGAAACTTAAATTTCATATTTAAGACAACTAAACACTCAAGACGTTATAGCAACTTTTTCATAAAAATCGGCAAACTAGAAGAGAGCCACTTCATAACACGCATTTTGCACCTTTTTACGATTTTCTCTCAAAAATGGATCAATGTAAAATTTAATGGGCTTTAATATTATGAAGGTACCATTATGTTTGAAATAGTTTGACTGGGCATAAATGCCAATTTTTTTTATTTCTTCCTCTAAAATGCCTTTAATTTTGTATATTTCATAAAATTAACCATATCATCTGATTAGCACCGCTAAAACAGCTAAAATAGAAGTTGAACGAATTTGATAACCGTCTGAAGTAGAAAAGAGCAAAAATAAATAATATAATAATATTATTTTTTTTTTTTTTTTGTTGTTGCAATTTTGGTGTTTTTGAACATAAAAAAAGTAATATAAATGTATAATATACCGTTGGAAAGATAAAGATTTTAGAAAAATAATTTGTCTTACATGCACATTTGTATAAGATAATGTAGAGTGACGAAAAACTGATAAAATTAAATAATTGTTGCATATAATAATTTCAATTGTTAGTTCATTTAATCTGAAACACACGCTTCTATCGAAACTAAATGTAATTAATTAGGTTTTTTTTCAAGTTAAGGTTCTTAAATTGATTTTAACATCGGAGGAAAGTTTGTGTTGCGCGGAATCGATTTTTTAAAATATCTGTGTGCAAAGCACAATTAATTTAATTACAGTAGTGAAAATATATTATCATGAAACCAGAAACAGCCAAGGATTTTTTGCCACCCTTCTTTATATTTTAAAATGAATGAAATGTTTGAATACAAAAAAAAAATAATAATAAAAATTAATATTGTTATTCCATAATAACAATTTACTTTATTACTCAAATTCTATTTATTTTTAAATATTAATCATTAATTTCTAATTATTAATCGAATAATTAATTTTCTTTAACAGAACATCAGCTGCTGGATGTTGCACAACCGTGGTGATAATAATGTTTTGATCTTAAATATAAGAATAGGCATAAAGTCTTATCGTTAAGGAGATATATACATTTATTTTATTTTTTGTAACCATGAATATCCCACATAAGTCCATTATTTCAAATACTGATCATATTCTAGGCCAAGATTATATTTATATTACATAACCAAGGAATAATAAAGTAGAAATGAAAAATATCTCATTAAAAATGTTTACACTCTGAATTTATTTACAGATGCGATTTTTATCACGAACGACGGCGTTCATTAACTCTCAGAGATCAAAGAACTACTACATTAAACTTTCAAATGACACCGCAAAGCTCCAATAAGAACATTTGAATGCAGAAAAAATCATTAAAATTTAAATATTTCGCCGACAGAAAAAATAAATAAAATAAGTCTTTAATTTATCTTGAAACCCATTTTTGTATTATATAAAAGTACTCTGTACTTAAGAGTCCCTTATTTTTCAACGTCAATATTTGAAACAAGCAATTAATGAAATATAATTGTTCTATAAAATATATACAATTAAAATCATATTAAAAAATCTAGTGAGCGCAACACACGACTCTCACTTAGCTCCGTTGTTAAAATCAATTTAAGATTTTTTAAATTCATTTTGGGATAAAAATAAATTGTTAAAGAATTAATTACATTTAGTTTCAATAGAATTATTATCTATGACAATCAGTTAGTTTTATCGGCTTTTCATCACTTTCCATTTTATAAGATAATAATTTTTCTAAAATCTTTAGCTTTCCAACGGTATATTGCACGCCTATATTACTGTTTTTACGTTAAAAAACAACAAAATTGCAGAAAAAAAATATGTTTGCACTTTTCTACTTTAGTTGGATATCGGATTCGTTCAAATTATATATTTGTCCGTTTTTTATCAGTAATATAAGACAATTTAGTTATTTTTATAGATTCTAAAAAATGAGAGGTACTTTAGAGGAAGAAAATTTAAAATATCGGCATGTAAGCCCTGTCAGACTATTTCAATTAGAATGAAATGAACCCATTAAACTTTACATCGATATACTGAGTTTAATCAAAATCGTTAGGGCCGTTTTTGAGAAAATCGTAAAAAGGAGCAAAATGGATGGTGTAAAGTGGCTCTTCTAGTTAGCTGATTTTAATGAAAAAGATTCTGTAAAATCTCGGGCGTATAGTTGTTTCAAATTTCAATTTCATGATCGCAATACTTTCTCTTATTTCATACATAAGTGAAAGTAAAATTAAAATGCAATAAAAATTCAACTATTTTTTGAGAATTATATAACAATAACTTTTAGGAGAACTTCTCAATCATAAAAACCCTTTTAATATTCGTATATTCAAGAAAAAAATCAGAAAAAAAAGTTATTAGGGATATAACAATATAAGCAGGAATTGCACATAGCCCTAAATGCAGACATTAAATGTAAACGCCCATCATCGAAATTCATCAGTCATCATCAGACATAATACAGCGTATTGGACTTTTTACTTTTCTTACTACTTCAGTAAGGATTTAACTATTATAAGTCTAGTTTTTGATGTGCTGCTAACGGAATTAAGAGTTCCCGAGCCTCGTATTGGGCATCCAAAGCGATAAGAAATGTACTAAATATATACATTTAATGAATCCTAAAGCATTTTTTTTTGTTTTGTTTTTTGAAAAAGAAAAAAAAAACACGAACGAGATTATTCGAGCAAAGGGAAATAATAAACTACATCGTTATACAGTTATCTCCGCCCCACAGACCGCATCATAAATCTCATTTTTTTCTTCTTTTTTTTTTTTTAAGAACTGATAAATTCATCAGATAAGGGCCTGGACATATATTTCATTTAATAGGAAAACAGGAGATATTGGAATGATAAGAAAATACTCTAGTTAAGGAAGGGATAATGAATCATACGATCGAAACATTCGGAAAAAATGTTAATCTTTATATTTTTTACGAATAAAAGTTTAAGTAAGTAAAAGAAAAACAAAATGAATAATTAATTTAAATATTGTATCCATTGTCTGTCTCAAGAAAAGAGTTTTGTAAGACGATTGGCTAGTGCAAAATAGTGGTAATCAGAATCTAACTTAGCAAGCGTGAGTCCTGTTATTTATGCAATTTATCGAATTTTTAATGACATGCAAAAGGTAATTCACTTAAATAACAGGGTGAGTATAACATGATTGTGTGAGTTAAATTTATTGTTGCTCAATTATATTGTCACTGACAACAAAATGTTCGAGGTTTGTATTATATATATATATATATATATATATATATATATATATATATATATATATATATACATAGCATTTCCAAGTCAAATTCAACCTTTTCCAAGTCAAATTCAACCTTTTCCAAGTCAAATTCAACCTTTTCCAAGTCAAATTCAACCTTTTCCAAGTCAAATTCAACATTTTCCAAGTCAAATTCAACCTTTTTCATTTCAAATTCAACCTTTTTCGATTTCAATAAAATAATAAAAATCAAATTAACATGATTTTATGTTTTTATGGTTATTTTAATTACACATTAGGTTTTTAACCCTTGTGGCTTGTTAAATGTTCCCAGGGGCCTTTTTACATATAATTAGTCACGATTATAATAATGAGCGCGATTAAAATTATTAGTGTAATCGGTAACGAACCTTTGGGAACGCAACTACTGAGCCTTGTATCCAATAAATACGAAAAAGTTAACATAAACCTCTATTGATAATATTTTCGCCCGCGATTATAAAACTAAAATAAAACGAAACCCCGCTAATCCGACTACCAGACCTTGTATCGAAAATGTCTAAAAATTAAAGTATCGGTTATACTTATTATTATAATCGTGACTAATTATATGTAAAAAGGCCTCTGGGAACAAGCCACAAGGGTTAAAAACATAATGTGTAATTAAAGTAACCATAAAACATAAAATCATGTTAATTTGATTTTTATTATTTTATTGAAATCGAAAAAGGTTGAATTTGAAATGGAAAAGGTTGAATTTGACTTGGAAAAGGTTGAATTTGACTTGGAAAAGGTTGAATTTGACTTGGAAATGCTATATATATATTTTATATATATATATATATATATATATATATATATATATATATATATATAATTTTTTTTTTTTTTTTTTTTTTTACGATAATAATATTTACGCTAATTTTAGGCAAAATAAGTGGAATGAATAATCAAAATAAATAAAAAATATGATTCGCTTTAATAAATAAAATAGCTTTCAATCAAAAACAAATAATTTCTATATACATGGAATTAATAATTTAAAATTTCACCAACTTACTTACAAAATCCACCACCTAATAATTTGGTATCAAACGAGATTAATAACACTGGGTCGCTCATGGTCCTGACTTCAGTATTGTAATTTAAAAACAAATTAAACACGTTAAATAACATAAGTATTTCCTAATCAAGTACTTAAACCTAGTGATGAAGTGGAATATATACTTCATTTAAACTCATAGTCCGGAAAACATAGAAGGTAAGTTTTGATGATGATCCAAAACTTTACTCCTTTATGTTTTTAGGAATACTGATTAGGAATTTAATTTTCCTTAAATCGCATTTTTTAAGCCACGTAAACTTATATTTTCGTGAAACATTAGTGTTGACTGACAAAGCACTATTTCTAGTCACTACCAGCGAAAAATTGAATTAATAAAATTTCGCTTAATTAATTAACACCTTTTTTTTCACTTATATATTGTCAGGCCTAAAATAAAATATTTAAGATAAATTTAAAATTCATAATATGAGATGTTGAGTTCCAAAAAGTACTAAAACCATACTAGGAAATTTTACATGAAACGCAAAAATTTCTCATCACTATATTATTGAACCAACTTATTTATTTATTTTCTCATTAGAATCTAGATTTTTTTTGTTTACTGTATTAATAAAACAATATTAAACTAATGGAATGAAATGTTTTCGTATGATTTAGAACGAAACTAAATGTGTAATTAGTACCTTTAGCAAATATCATTTATAATTCGCATTTTTAACGGACCTGAGTGTTCATTAGACAAAATCAAACCGGAGATTGAGATAAAAACTAAGTGAAGAGAGTACAAATATGTCAAAATATTAATTTTGTAAACAAAATGTCATTTAGTACATTTTGGAAATCAACGTCTTATATGTATGTATGTAATATATGGTGGGAATTTTTTTTTAGTATGATATTTGTCGTTCAATTTGTATTGATCCATATGCGTAATATTAAACGTGAGAAAATAGAGTCATAAATGTAACTTACTAATCAATTTATTAATATTAAAGACAATGAGCCTTAATTTTAATATTTTTTTTTATTTATTATTTTAAGCAATATTAAAAATTAAATATAAAATAAAAAAAAAATATTACAAATAATTATTTTTAACAAATAACAATAAAAAGAAATGATCACTTACTGGTATGCCTAAGAATAAGGATGATACAGGTCGTTGCATCTTCAGAACCCAATATACTGACATTTTCTGAAACATAATTTAAAAATTATTAATAAAAAAGTATTAAATTAAGATTATTAAAAATAATCAAGCTAACACGACAGGTAAACCCATCACTCCATTGTTTAATAATAATAATAACACCATAAAAAAAAGGCGTCAGGCGGTGGATGGAGGAAAGAAACGAGAATGTCCAAAGAAAGGATTATTTGAAATTAATAATTGTTTTAAATTTATAAAAATCTGGTGAGGTCAACACTCGACTTTCACTTACCTCGGCTGTAGAAAAAAGTTTTAAGTTAATTTAAATAAAAAATGTATTCATCTTCGTTGGAAAAATATGATTTAGATTAAATAATATAACAATATTAAATTGTTAATCAGTAATAAGTTTATACCATTCTCGTCACTTTACATTTCCTTTTACAACTTTATTTATAAGATAATGTTGTTTCTAAAACCGTTAGCTTTTGAATAGTATGTTATACATCTATGATAATGTAGTTATGTTCAAATTCCCCAAAATTACATTTAAAAAATATGTTAGCTCTTTTCGCCTTTAGTTAATAGTCAAATTCGTTCAACAATTGTATTTAGCCACTATTTCAATCAGTCTGAAACGTATATGATATTAAAGCCCATTAAATTTTGCATCGGTATAGCGGGTAAACAATTTATCCCCTCTCTGGGATCACTTGTAGCAGGGTGGTTAGCATAACAGTCTCCTATGCTAAAGGTCACGGGTTCAAACCCGCAGGAGGTCCTAGGATTTTCAATGGGAGTAAAAAATCTTTAGCTATGCCGTCCTTCGGAAGGGACGTTAAAAGGTAGTCCTGAGCCTGTGCGATGTCAGGTACTCGTTAAAGATCCCTATCCTAATAAAACCTGGATAGGCAAAATTTAGGACTCCCACTGTAGCATCGTCCAATTAGCCATAATAGCATAAAGTGACTTTAAATAAATAAACAAACAAACATATAATTTATTCCCTCCAGAAATCATCATAAATCAATCTTAGATCCATTTATTTTCATTAATTTTTTTCATTGATTTGAAAGATGAAATTAACGAAAACTTCAAGTATCCACTACTTATTTTCAAGTATCCACGACTGATGCACGTAGATCCATAAAAAAGGTTGAAAATATTTCGTGAAAGCTAATTTTAAAATAATATTCTCAATGAGTTCAATTTTATAGATAACTTTTTCATGAATGTGTGTTCTTTTTTATCAGCTCAAATAACTGCTATTAAACTAAACCAGCACTATAATTTAAAGAAATAAATCAAACTAAATCTTAAGATAATAGATAAAATCATTGTGTTACGTTAATCGTTAAAGGCAGCCCAAATTACATAAAATGAACGCTTTCTTCATATTCTATAATGTATGAAACATTTTCCTACACCTATTAAAAATGAAATGTAATTATAATATTTATAGTTTTAATTATTAACGCTTCTTTCTCCTTTCAGTAAATCAATTCTGACAAAAAATAAAATAATAATAATAAAAAATATATATCTACTACCTATTTCTTCCGACATTTTATTCCGCTCACTTTTAATTTAGTTTAAATCTGCCGAGGAACATGGTATTTCTCATAGTTCTTATGTTGCGAAGTCGAATTGAAATTACGTTTTTACGTTTGTTTAACGCAATTAAAATTAACGTGCACTGTATTTTCTATTTATTTTATGATGTACAACCGCAGATATAATATATGTTTCGCGGTAGTTTTATCGTTATTTTTTTTCTGATATGTTTCACTGAAAAGTGAAAGGAAGGTTAATAATTAAAACTACAAATTTTATAATTAGATTTCATTTTTAATAGTTGTCCGGAAATGTTTCATACTTTATAGAATATAAAGAAAGCATTCAATTTTATGTTATATAGGCTTCCTTAACGACTAACGCAATGATTTTATCTATTACCTTAGGTAGCGCTAAGTTTGATTTATTTCTTTAAATTATAGTGTTGGCTCAGTTTGATAGCCGTCGTTTGAGCTGATATAAAAAAAAAATACATTCGTTAAAAGGTTATCTATTTAATTAAACTGATTATTGAGACTATTATTCTAGAATTACTTATTGCAAAACAGTGCCAAACATAGTTATGGGACGTACTAAACATGCGTGAATAGTTTAATGTAAAAATATGCGATTTTTCTCAGCAAAATCATCACAATAAAAATAACATGCACATAATAAAAAAATGCATATGTACTATTCGGTACATTTTAATTACCCTCTTCTTTAAATTTAAATTTTAAAAAATACTGGCTTGCCTTACACAGTGGGGCGAGCCTATGAATTCGGTGGACATAGGAACAATATCTGAAATTTCGAATTTCCCCATATTTTTGTGGTTGAGCTGTTCTTTTAGTTTCTATTATAATTGCTCATTATCAGTTTCTTATTAAACGACCGTCCATGGAAAATGTCCTTTTTTAAAATAATTACAACTATATTGTTAAACCAAAATTAATGAATCTTTATTCCGATAATTTTTCTTTATTATATAATTTAAGTTTATGCAACTTGAACTTTTATAGATTCTTAAAGTTTTTTTAATGAAAATCATAAAAAATTTAAAAATTCATAATGAATTTTTGTTTTTAATTTTTTTCCTTTTAGCTCTTGGTTGTTTTCAAATGTCTCTATAAATTCCAGTTTCTTTGTTTTAAATGTTTGTTTATACTTTATTAACGAATTATTGTCTTGTCTCATGAACGTAAAATAAATTATCACCTGATGCTCTAAATTTGTTAATAAATTATTTTCTATTGTATTTTTTAAAAAAATATTTTACTAAACAACATACCTATAGTAATTAAAACATTTTTTTTTTTGTAATACATAATTATGTACAAACATGATTAGTAAAAGTAACTAATTATAATATTTGAATATAAAATTGTATGGATTTCGTTCATGTTTTTTATTGTCAATTAATGGTACCTATCCCTCTTATATAAGGGGAATGAAGGATCTGGATAAGGGGGGGGGGGAGGGAGAAGAGGGTTAGGATTGCTCAAAAACCCCATAATCATTTTATACGGTTGCTACTGTCAAAGTGAGTAAAGTGATTATTGAGACTAATATTCTAGAATTAGTTATTACAAAATAGTGGTAAAAATAGTTATAGGACGTACTATAGTAAGAACTGTCCAACGTTAGACTACTTCAACACTTACAGGACAAACACTCAAACCTTCCACCTAAGTACAAAAGGCTCATCTATATGACTATCATAAGACCGATATGGACTTACGGATTAGAGATTTAGGGCTCTACTAAACCATCAAATTCTTCCCATCTCTAATCCTTACATTAAAAAATCCTTCGAAAAATACTTATTTTGTCACAAATAAACTCATCCATAAAGACCTCAATGTTCCCTGTGTTGCTGAATTGGGCTAACCAAGTACCAATCCTTTCATGACAAACTCCATCCCCACTCTAACCCACTAGTTTCAATCCTTTCTTCCTCTACAATCCCTGATAATCCTCCGAGGCGTCTGAAAAGAAGATGACCCCGAGACCTTCTAGTTTAGCAATAGTTTTTGGAGAGCTGCCCATGAGTAGTATACCTACATGTGAATCATGACAGTATAATCAGCACATTTAATAGATTCATATTATTATACAGTTATAAATATCAATAAACATATTTTTTTTTAAACTTATTTTACAATACAATATTTAATCCAACATTTTTAGTCGGATCGACTATAGTCGGTCGTCTGTAGGGTTCTTAATCGAAACTTTTAGATGAAGAATAAATAAAACTAGAAATAAAAACCATTTGTTGCGAAAGGTCGCATACAAACGACCAAGTCCATTAAAAATAGCCGAACCAATAACGGTATAACGGTACCCAGTATAACTTATGGTCTTATCATGTAAAATAACGCAGAGGCACATCTCTATTATACACTGAGACAGCCAGTAAATATACTATATCCTTAATGTGCGTTTTCTAATCTTGGCATGGGGACGTAATGAGGTACATTAATCAAAAAACAGTTGCAATACTGAATGGAATAAAGGAACCGTGGCCGGGGTAGTAATGATTAATAATACCTAGATTGAGCGCTAAGTGGTCATTTAGAGAGGTAGGGATTGGTTAAAGTGGTCCATCGTTTCAGAGGCAAATGGCAATTGGTTGAGCAATTCTCTCTTCTTTAAATCACTTTTAGCTCGTTATAGAAGAACCCGTTATTATTTTAAAGGTCGCCGTAAAGATATGTCATCGACACGTCGCTAATCATAGGTTCCACAACGTTTGAATATGTTATTTTAAACTGAAAATGCCATATATTAAGATGTCAAATTATACGGGTCTCGACCAGTGTATGAAAATTCCCGCGGTTAAATATATTACCATGGTAACTTATTTGTGTACATATGTTCATTTTAATAACAATAATAAAATCATGCTACAGTTAATAACTATAAGTTGGGTGCGGAAGGGGGGGGGGTAAGGTGAATGAGTGGGCTAACGCGCGTGAAAAGTCCGCGCGTCGCTCAGCAACCTAAAAACAGAAATTGAAAAAATAAAATAATTAGGAGTTCACGTTTCCGTGCCGGGGTGTTTTTAACTATGTATTATTCCTCCGCTCGGAATACACGTTTTAGGGTCTCCTGAGTCCAAATGACCAAGTCCAACAAAAAGTGTGAGTTTGTCCGTGTGTAAGTAAGTCTAACGCGAAAACGAAAAGACGTGTAAAACTGAAATTTTATATTTAAGACAACTATATGCCCGAGATGTAACATAAAAATCAGCTAAACAGAAGAGCCACTCGACACCATGCATTTTGCACCTTTTTCAATTTTCTCAAAAACGGCTTTAAAGATTTTGTTTAAAATCGCTATATCGATGTAAAATTTAACGGGCTTCATTTTCATAAAGGATTCATTGTGAGTGAAATATTCTGACAGGACTTAAATGTCGATATTTTATTTGTCTTCCTTTAAAGTACTTTAATTTTGTAGAGTGAAAAAAATAACCATATCATCTTCTTAGCATTGATAAGAAGGGGCTAGATATAAAAGTTGAACGAATTTGATAACTAAAGGAGAAGAGAGAAAATATTTTTTTTAATGCAGTTTTTGAATTTTTGAAAAAAAGAAGAGTAACATTGATGAATAATATATCGTTGGGAAAAGCTAAATATGTTAGAAAAAATATTATCTTTTATTATACCAAGTAGTAAAAGGTAAAGTCACGAATATGGCATAAAGGTATTACTGATTATTATACGTAACAATCGAATAGTGTTATATTATTAAATCTAAACCATATGTTTCGAGTTTATCTAATAGTTCTTAAATTTATTTTAACTGCCAAGGTTAGTGAAAGTCATCTGTTGTCCGCACCAGAATTCCTGAGGCTTGGAGGCAATGATCCTAGATCAGTCGTTATTTAAAAAAAATAATTTCTAGGTACGAGAAACTCTCACTCTATGACTCCCTTCTTTTGTAACATATTTGAATAATATTGCCCACTGACTCGGAATTCAAGCCGAAGATTTCTATTTTTGGATTTTGGAACAAACAGAATTTGAAGTACATCCTAACTCTCACCCGTGACCTAGGGAAAGTGTAAGTATATATTATTTTCGGAGAATATAAACTAAAAAAAAAGAAGAGGATTTGGAAGAAATTTGTTAACATCTTACTATGCCCAAATTATATAGAGGTGTCGTTAAGAGAATTAAGTTTAATTAGGTCATTAGCTACACACTCTCTGACCAGGATATAATATGATACTTTAAGAAAGAAAGTAGGCATTTGTTATGTTAGTTTGTATAGAATCGTTACTATATGATTTTTTTTTTTTTAATGAAATAGAGGATTTTTGCTCAACGATGTAAATTATAAGAGTAACAAAAGTAATAAAACATTATTATTATTATATTCAAAGAAGGGATAATCTGAAATGAGTCAAACCTGACATCAATCAAAGGGTAACCCCAAAGATGAGTCAAAGCAAAAAATCCATTAGTTTCTGCAGTCTCATAATAGATACTCCACCACAAAAAATTGATCAGAAAATCATATTGGCATTTAATTTTGAATATACTGATATAAATAGAGACTGCTGTTGGTATTTTTTAAAGAGGAAGAAATATAGACGTAAGTATGAAGTTAATATGGACCCACAGACTGTATTCACTCATCTCACATATATTCTATATAGTAAGAAGGGAAAATAGAAATAGACAGATGATTTAAAACTTGCATAAGAAATGGTCATTAAAATGAGTGCGTTCATAGAACGTAAGTAAGGTTAACCACAATATGATTCATCCCTATTTTCTAGCAGAATGACGATTCTTCCAGCAGTTCTTTAAGTTAATATCCTGAACTACTCATGCTTTGAAATATAGTTTGGCCTATCCTCAACCAAGCTATGACGACTTCCTTTCGGTTGAGCGATTCGATGAGTCCCATGGCTTTACGGATACTTAGATGGTTGAATTTGCTATCAGGGCTTTCGCATCACATGGTTTGCATTTGTCAATATTTTTAAAAAATGTCGCAAATAGTTAACAATACTGTCTACTCTGTATAAAGAAGTATACAATGCTTAATCATAGCCAAATAACCCTTTCTGACCACGACAGTCGAGATTTTTTGCGAGGACTCACGTAATTAAAATTCTATCAAACAAAGCGAGATTAGAACCGCCGAGGATCGATTTAATATTTGGTAATAAAGCAGCTCTAACTTATCTTTTTTTTTTTTTAAATCACGTAATCATCTCTTCATAATTTCAATTTCATTTATATATTATCATTTTTTTATTTTAATTTATTATTTTTTTTAAAGATTTTTATTTTAATTATTTATTTTTTCTTTGTATTATGGTTTTATTTATTATTTGCTTCGTCAGCTCCTTATCGTCATCAGTTACCAATACATCTTTTAATCAGCACCTCGTCACTATTAGTAATATCTTTCTCCATCCGGTCATACTCATAACCTTTTCGCTTTCTGTTACCTATTTCCTTTGTTATTAATTCTGTATTTTTTAATCTTAGTCCATTATTTTATGCCATTTATCTTTATATCAAACAGCTTTTACATTAACCCATCTTTTAGTTTTTTATCCAATAAACAGTCGATACAGTAAGCGTAAGTAACTAATCGTTTTCTACAATTCTGTTTACATTTTTTTTTAACGGTTTTTGTAGTTAACGTACCACGCAGAGAGCGTCTTCAACATCTAATAATACCACTTCTTAAGATACCTTCTCTGAGTCCGCATATATTTTCTTTATAGTCTTAAAATATTCTTATTCTAATATTATCATCTTAATTTTATGTTTGCTTTCATATTTTATTACGAGGCCGCAACCTCAACCATCTTCCTCATCTACTTTGTAATGTAATGAATATGTAACCATATTCTCAACGTTCAAATAAACTTCTTCATTAAAAAAGTTGCAAATGTTGTTATTACTCAGCTCACTCGGCCTACACGGTCTCGCAAGTTAAATAGCAATACAGCTATAATAGTTAAATAGCTATCAATTGATATGTATTCCATTACTATCACTTACTGTCATGCGGTACCGTGACCGCCATTTCCCTCTGCTGTACGTATAGGAGGCCGACCGGTCCTACCACCTTGGGCGGCTGGGTGGTCAGCCTGGCGGCCGACTCCCGGATCTGGGGGTGTGCGTGGACCAGGGCCGTCGTGTCCGGCAGCGGATCATCCAGGGGCACCCCCCCGACCGTCACCGTCATCTCTGCAACAACAAATATAACATGAGATATAATATGATAAGTAGCAATATAACTATAATTTATAATAAGCAACTTTTTATAGTATTCAAACCAAGTATTTGAGATGAACCATTAAATCAAGCGAAGATTATACATGAAGAACTATAATTGAACCATGATAAACTGAGCTTCAACTAGAAAAGTACTTGCAAAAAATGAAAGTACAGAAAATGAACCAGACAGTGAAGAAACAGAACCAAACGAAACTTGAAGAATCAACTATTGGTTTTTAATGGTTCAAGCGGCGGTCGAAGAATTACAACTCTTTTTTAAACACCACCAGTAACATCTCATCCCTCATATCCATTTCAAGATCGACTATTGAAAATTCAATCTGTTTTCAATTCTCCTTTTAATTCCTTAAATCCATTCGTTAAAATGAAAAATGTTGAAAAGGAATGACAAAAAAAAAAAAAAAAGATACAAATAATTACAGAATTTCGAGAGCTTAAAGCGAAGACGTTAAATAAAATATTTAACGATTTTGAAAAATAAAGCTGTGATGGACATAAGGTTCTTAACTTTTGGTTTATCATTTAAAGTAATGAAAATTTGTTATCACTAAACAAGAATATATGACACTATCTAAAAATTTGATGATTTACGTTTCATGTTATGTAGAATCCAAATATTTAATACATTTCCACCATCCACTGCACTGATTTTATTTTATTTATTTTTTTTTTATGATAAAGCAACGGTTAACGGATATCCCATTACGCTCCTCACAAATCGACATAGTCATATAATTTAGTTTCAAAATGGCGGATGACTAAAGATATACATTCATATCTTGGCGTAGAATGATTAAAAAAATAGAGCATTTGGATCAGTATTCCACGGCATTAAAACAAAAATCTTTATTATGAAGGGCCAGACAGTTAGAGTAGAGGTCTTCTCTCCACAAAGAACGGAAGCTGAATGGCCATTCAGTCTTGGAAATCTATTTAGCTTCCGTACTTAGTGGAAAGAAGCTCTGATAAAAACCCACAATGGGGATTGGATAATAAATAGTTTTTTACTAATACTCATATTCATTTAAAGGTAAACCATTTAGTATTCAAAAATTTATATAAACGCTTAGCTATTTAGATAAACAACCTATCTTGAAAACAGCCAATAAAATGGAAATGTGAATTATCTGAAAAATAAATAAATAACCGTCGAAATCTAACCATCATTAGCAAAGCTGTATTGAATGTTGAGGCATGATTCATACAGTATCTTTCTGAATACAATTCTAAAGAAGCAGCCTATCAATAGGAATATCTGAATCTGGTTTTGAAATTTAAGTCAAATAATTATAACTAGACCCATCTAGTCCACAAATGAAAACAAATTCAATGCTATGGACGAACACGGAGGAACTAATGGTAGTCTTCACATTAGTGGAATAGAAATCAGATCTATATATATACACATACGTATATATATATACAGATATATATATATATACATACGTGTGTGTGTGTATATATTAAAAACGTAATAAAAAAAAAAAGTAATTTTTAATCTAATCAACTAAATCGATTTTTGTTTCGTTTTTTTTTTTAAAAATAATAACAATGAGAAATGCAAAAAGTTGAAAATAAAATAAATTCAACGTTTTCACCAACTCCATAGAAGACAGGTTCCATAATTCAGACTGATGGTTCAACGCAAAACTATCCCATGAAGAGGCTAGCGATTAATCTCAACTCCTTTCCAGTAGGATTTAAGGGTCTAGTCCGACGGAGAGGTACTTTCTCTTCTGGTTTCCAGGATGCAACCTCCTTTTCAGAGTTCACAACCCAGCCGAGGATCTACAATGTGGTTTGTTAAAGTCTTCTCCAGGAGGCCATCATAACTTCCGTTTTACCTTTCGAGGCAAATGTTGAACTTTCAAACACAACGATAATTTCAATAAAAAGTTCCAGTCGAGGTTTTGAGAGTTCAGGACACTTATCATTACATATCATAGGCAGATAAATGGAGAAGTAAACATAACTTGACTCGTATTGATCGAAACAGCAAATTACAATTGTATTTCTTTCTTTCATAATTTAAAACGGCCCACTTTAAGTTCAAATCACAAATTATGTTGATGAAGTTAAGCTTTGGGGCTCTACTAAACCATCAAATTCTTCCCGTATTCAATCCTTACAATCCGAAATTCTTCTAAAAATCCTCAATGTTGCTTGCTTTGTCACGAATAAGCTCATCCATTGGAACCTTAATATCCCATATGTTGCTGATGTTGCATATGTTGGCCCCAACCAGGTATCAATCCTTCCATGATAAACTCCACTCCAACCCAATACTTTCAATCATTGCTTCCTATTCTATTCCTAATAATCCTCCGAGGCGTCTGAAAAGAAGATGGCCTCTAGACATTCTAGTTTAGATAACCGAATTAGGTGCTGCTAATGGGCATTTTCTCTTTATGTATTTTATCTGACAGCTAATTTACTTGAAATATTAACTAATACAAATGTAAATCTCAACAAATAATAAAAATAAAAAAGTTGATAGGAACTCTCAACTTTATATTCTTAAACTTGTATATTTTAGCAGTTCTGGCACTGTCAATATTTTCCATTCAAGTGCTGTATGTTTGTGGATTTGCAAAGAAGTGGTTTTTGACGTTCGTTTTCTTTTAAACATTTTACATATTCAACTGATTTTCATTTTATATATTTCGTAATGTTATTTTGTATGAATGTAGCATGAATCTTGTGTTCTAGCACTTAATGTCTCAATTAGAACAAATTGTAATATTACTGAATAAAATTGTATGTATGAAAAAAAGAAAGAAAAGTAAGTAGTTTTAAAATCCTCGCAAAATAGGAGTAATAATACTAAAATATCTATAAAGTTCAAATTTTCAATACAATACACCAAAAATACTCCTAAAACCCCTCAAATCCTAAGGAGCGAACACACCTACTCCTTTCCAGCTTGACCTTTTATTTGGAACGGGGAAATCCAGGCGGTTGCAGTCCGTTGCTTGTTCAGCTATTCCTTCATTCATAAAGGAATTTTCTAGAAACAATGAAGTTCCTCATCTTCCATCATAATTTTGTCTCTCGCGAGGAATATTTATGAGCTTCACATTTATATTATACATTATTACTTTGAGATATTTTTCTAAACGGACTCTTCCAAAAAAAAAAAAAAAAAAAAAAAAAAACTATTACCCCATAGACATAATTGTATAGTCCTCCACAAACATCAATATTTTAGAACTTCCAGATAGTTAAAAAGGTTCGGAACTTAAGATAAACGAAATTAACGATTAAAATTTGATAAACGACTATTTTTCAACAATTATTTATTAAAGAAATTAGGAGACAAGGTGTTTTCAAACAAAATAAATGCACATGGAAAAAAAAAATGAGTGAAATCTGTGCAATCCGGAAAGATAATTATGGTGTAAACGTTGCAATAGCGTCTATTTAATATGAATTTCAGTTGTTATTTCGTTTTTGACTTTATGCATACACATATTGTAAAATCTAAGGTATGCTAATGTATATATGTAAATTACTTATAATTCACAAGAATTATTCTAATAAGTATGCCTACAATTCAAAGAGCAGATTTCTTATGTGACCGGTGATTGGACTATACCAGTAAATTATTAAATTTATTTTGAACGTAGACGAAATTAATGTAACATGCTGCAGTGTCAGGTACTGAATAATTATTTTGCTACTTTATTAAACACTCTGCTTATTAAAAGAGTACAATTACGATGCAAATACACATAAAAACATAAAAGACGAATACTATTTATTATCTAGGAATAATTTAAAAGAAAAAAACTTCATTTTACTGTCTCTTAATTTTGACTAAAATATTACCTTTATTTAATAATAAAGAAAAATTAAATAAAATAATTAAAGAAGTGAGACATTTCAAAAGTTACTATATCTATTCGAAGGGAATTTTACAGAAAGCAGAGAATCTCTTATTAATTTATTATTTAAATAATTTCTTTGATTGTTTTCTCGTTTAATCTAGATTGTTTTTAAAAAAAAATCTGTTCAGGTTTAATTAGGATAAGGATCTTTAATAAATACCTGTCATCATAGACTCGATAACACCACTTTACGTCACTTTCGAAGGTCATCGAAGGGTTTTACACTCCCTTTAAAAAAAATCCCAGGACCAACTACTAGATCAGACAGAACATTAGCATTGAAGGCTTTCAGCGGGTGTGAAAAATCTGCCAAATAAAATGCGCTGAAAGTAATGGAGATCGTTTTGATTAATAAATGAAGGCTTACATTTTTTTTTTTAATCCTAATATGCTTTATTTTTTGGAAAACCCAATAAATACCAATGTAAAATGTTCCGATTCGGTAACTGTTGAAGAGTGTGCTATTTAGTCAGCTATGCTATTTAGTATGTAGTTGACTAATGTTGAGCCTCAAGAATCCCTTCGAAAAACTTCAAAAATAAGTGAGTTATGGACGTATTTATCAGTTAAATTTCAATTTGTTTCGTTTCTTTTTTTATAATTATTCGCGGTGTTTTTGGCTATAACTTTTTTTTTTTTGTCTATCTTCAAAAATATCTGAGTTATAAATTAAATCACATTTGATCGGCCGCCCTTTTAAAAATTACCAGCTGAGATCAACGTCTAGATGATAGGATCATCGTTGGATGCTCCAGTATTTTTGTGGAATGCCATCATAGACTTGATAACACCACTTTACGTCACTTCTGAAAGACAACATAACAAACATAACATAACTCCCTTTAAAAAATCCCAGGACCGTCAACTAGGTCAGAACTTTGGCATAGAAGGATTTCAGTGGTTATGAAAAAGCTGCTAAGTAAAATGCGCTGAAAGTAATGGAGATTGTTTTGATTAATAAATAAAAGCTTACATTTATTTATTTTTTTTAAACCTTAAAACGCTTTTTTTGTAGACAACCAAATAAATACCAACGTAAAATGTTCCGATTCGGTAGCTGTTGAAGAGTGTAGTATCTGCTAGTATCTTGTTTACTAGTGTTGGGCATCAAGAATATCTTACTAAATTATGATCAGCTGTTTTTTTTTGGATTATCGTAGACCAACATTTGAGAAAATAGTTTCCAGTATCCCTAATAAGATATAGCCGGATGTATTTATATTAATTCCCGACTCCCCTCCCCTACCGCAGCGCTAGAGCGGACCTCGAGTAGGTAATGATATGCGAACGGGCGGTAACGCACGGTGGGGTCGATGCTCTAGGCCACGAGCTCTTCTAACTGTTCCCTAGCTTGTAGTGTGGTTCTCCGCGTCCTCTGCAGGATAGCACCCCTCTTTGGATTATTACTCTTCTACGTTATTTAATTCATAGTAAACACTGAGAGAAGAAAGGTAAACTATAAGAAAAGATTAGAAGATAATAACAGGGAAGATGAATACGGATATGAAATTAAAGTTAATAAATCGAATACCGATTATAGGAGAAAACATAGAAGCATATTAATACAATTTTTTAAGCGTTAAACCTAAGCCATAGAAACTATTTTTCAGTCCAGAACCACATGAATTATATTTGTAAAATAAAATAAAAGGACTTTCTAGCTCAACTCCTTTAATTTATTCAATCTCCTTATTGAAACATAAGATCGGGCGTTATCGTGAAGGCGAATATGTCCTTTTCTGTTGTTAGATCAAATTTAGATCCGCTTGGTCGATTTTTTGGCAGTAAGATTTTGAATCAATTTTTTTCCTTTTGGTAGAAAAGAAATATGATGAACTCGGACATAGACCACCATACAATTACCATGAGATTCAGTTTTGGCGTGATCCCAGGAGGCTGATCAGCACCTAACCATTTACCTAATCAGCCATTTACCAACATGATCCACTTTTCGTCACAAGGTATTAAGCGCTCAAGAAGTGGTTCATTTCTTTGATAAGTAAGTAAAGAAACGCACGTCTCGGCGTTTTAACTGCTGATAATCGTTGAGCTCGAGAATCGAGCTTTTTGCCTTTCCCCAAAAAATTAAATGCCTGAAAACCTAGCTCTGACACAAGTTCTCCGACTGCTTTGTGAGGATTTTACTCAACAACTTAAGTTTTTCGTCTTTTACCGATGTTAGAGATCTTCCACGGGACAGATTTTTTAATATCGCATCTCTTGTCGAAAATATTGTTAAACAACGACGGACGGTTCATTCATTAGAACTTCCTTCTCTAAACGCATAATTAATATTATCGGTTGTCACGGCAACATAAAAACAAAACTCTTTCGGAAATCGCATGTCGAAATACAGTCGAAACAGTTCGCAAATAGAGGATACATACTGTCTAGGAATCTTTTTTATTTTATTTATTTATTTATTTATTTTTTTTGTTCATCCCTACCTCCTCGCCTTTGAAGGCTTTACGGGGTTCCTTTTACCAAAGTCCCCCGGTACCGAGGCTCGAACCGTAATGTTTTGGTTTCCAATTTTTGGTTCTCTGTGGTTGCTAGGCAACGCGCGTCAAAGCAACGCGCGCTAACCCACTCGTCTACCCTGTCACCACTGTCTAGGAATCAACATACTACGCTTTAATCATCTATAAAGATTAAGATTTAAAAATTCGAACATTTCATGTGCTACAAAGTTGGCTGGTGTTCCTTTTCATCCAATACGGTTTAGCAGATAAGAAAAATAAATAAATAAAACTCACTGGAACTGCTTCATTTATTATCTCTTCTGAGGCAAATTATATCGATGGTTTTCCAGCAAAACATGTTTTCTTAGAACCAGAACCGAGACTATCTCCAAAAAGAACATACATTTTTTTTCAAATCATTTCTTTTATACAGACCTTGTCGTTAAATTATGCCCACCTTCTTAGATAATTCAATACTGATATTTATACATGTAAAAGGAACTATGATAATTTATAAAGTTATAACAACAAGGAAGACGTTAACCATTGGAGTTATTTTCGCCTTATATCACTATAGTATTATTATTAGATATTTTAGTCTATTGTACAAGATTGTCTGTCGCAGGAAGTCCAAAAGTTTTTCAGTTGTCTGTATGTTGTCTTGTAGAACCGTGTTTAAGTCTGTGGCTATTTCAAAGTTTGCTCTGCGAGTATCGTAAGCCTTATCCTCCGTCAAAATGTGCTTCACAGTAATTGGAAAACCGCATGTTTGGCAGTCTGAAGGAGATTACCATACCATGAGATAGAAGTACGTTAGTCGGGTGTGTCCAATGTTTGTGTCTAATCCAAAACTACAAGACGCAAGATGGGATGCGTGGAATTACATGAGCCCTTATCAGCAATGTAGCAAACTAGAAAAGTATATTGATATAAAAAATATATTCTGTAAACATATAGAAAAGTTAAAAAAAAACCTGTTCCTATACAACCCATGAAGGGTATTGGGCTCAGTATGTATACAGATCCGTACTGTTTCCAGGCCAAAAGCCGTGCAATGAGGTGATTTGGCCTTGATCACGCTCAGCTGCCAGTTTTTCTCCCCATTTGGATACCCACCTTAAAGACGCTCGGTCTGCCCTCCGACTGAATTAACAGAATAAATAATATTCTGTCAAAGCCGGGATTAGAACCCAGGACCCGGAGAACATCAGACTAGTGCTCTATCCACTAGACCACTCCGCTCCCTATAGAAAAGTTAACATGATATAAAATCTCATGGTTATAGATGGGTCTCACCGGTAATTGCCGAAACTTTCTCAACAAATGTAAAATAAATCAAATACCAAAGAACCGACTAGCGGATTGGGATATAGAACTATCATTTGTAATCAACCCACATCATTTCGACACATCATTAATAACCCGCATGTAGTCACTCTACGTTTCGGCAAGTTGGATTCGGAATACGAATAACAAAAGCATTATCCCTAACGTAATGGATAGGTGAATAGATAACATAAAGTAACTAGATAAAGTTATGCAGAACAATATTTCTAGATTAGGAGTGTGCCATTTTAAACGCTCAAAAATTAAAGGAGCTGCTATAATTCAAAGCAAGAAGAAGATAAGCAAGGGAGAATAATATGGTATATATATATATATATATATATATATATATATATATATATATATAACTTTAATAACTACATATTGAATAAGTGAATAGGTAAGAAAACGTTTTAGTTACTCACTTCTGCACTAAATATAATCCATTTCAAAGAAAAAGTTTGTTTTTGAAAAATCATTCTCGGAAATATTAATTAAAATTATGTCTTAAATTTAAATATTATCATACTTTTTTTTGTACATAAAAGCTGATAACACAGTCATGATAAAACGCTATCGATGAATGGCAATTAAAAGTTGATAAAACTTATGGATATAAAAGAGGAACGATAAAAATAATTTAAAAGGAATGTAATCAAAAATAACAAGATTGCTATCGGCAATTTCCGAATAATATTAGGATATGGATTGCTTAATACGATTTGTGAATCATCACAAAAGTCCAAATTCAAATTCAAACCTCCCGTCATAGTTCACGTGACCAAATGCTGGCATCTGATTGGCTCCTAAAAAAGTGCACTAGCTCCCACATTTCTTATCTACTATTACCGATGTTTAATATAACAATATAAGTATCGAACTATTACCAAACTAGAACCAATTAAAAAGTAAAAATTTTTACAAAATATGTAAGATAAGAAATATTCGGTAAAAACAATTTTGATGTTCCAGCATCAATTAATACACATATCAGGCATTGTATTTTCTGATACTTTCTAATCATTTTTATGCCCATTATTGTTTAAATAACGACAGATCAAAAGAAATTCAATAAGTGAATGACACTTTCACAAACAAAGATTGATTAAATGATCCAACAAGTGATTTTTACTTATCTAAAGTAAATGTAGAAGTAAGTATTTACATATGAATGTGATTCAATAGTCTATAATTTAATTCCATTAAATGAAATTGAAAAAGTAGAAAAATGTAAAGAAAATGTACATAAATCAGAAAAAGATAAGAAAAAACAAAACAGTGAAAAGATTAATTTATGAAAAAGTGACAGTACTTAATACATGAGATTAATATTTATTTTTTAAAAAATCTAGTTTTTTTTATTTACATTAATCCGTGAATTATGTTTATTTTTTATGACTCTACTTCCAGATCCCTCTAACGTTAATACTGTTTTGTTTTTTTTAAATTGGATTACTCTGGAATTTACTAATTACCCTTATAATGATTGTTTGTTAGTTCATTTAATGTCACTTTATGTTACTGTGCTTATCGGACGATGCTCCAGTGGGAGTTCTATATTTTGCCTATCCAGGTATAATTAGGATAGGGATCTTTAATCAATCTTTCCTGCCATCGCACATGTTCGGGACCACCATTTAATTCCAAAATTATAATTCCATAAATTATTGACGAACTAAAATTTTCAAATTCTTAAAGTACAGAGCTGTAAAAATTTTAAAAATATTAGCCATTTGAGAGAGAGTCTCTTGTAAGGCAGGAGAAGCGACCCAGTTGTAAAGGTTAAACAGCGGGTCGTGGTACTAATTGGATCCTAGGTGGTACCTACCCGCTCGGGAAGGCTATATTTGAACCTTCCATTAAATCCAAGAAATAATTTCAATATTATCGAAAATTTGCCTTAAACTTTAGTCGAGAATGGTGGGGGAGAAGAACGGGTGATAAAAACTACATAAACTAAAATTGCAGAATGATGCAAATAAAATTTGCCAATGGACAGAAAAAAAAAAAAAAGTTACCGCTGAATGTAGATAAAACTAAAGCTATCCTTACTGGCCCCTAAACACTTTTTTTTTCCAAACCTATTTTGAAGGCTGTACCGCCCGAGGGTGAGGACGGGGGATAAATTACGAGTTAAAAGTCATTGGAACCGAGACGCGAACTCATCACGCGTAATTATTTGTATTCTTTTTTTTTTTTAGAAACAATTCTTTATTGAGCAATATTACAATCTGTCCAATTTAGGACATTTTTAATAGTGATGAAGTACAACATTCATACTACATTCACACGATATTTACAAAACAATAAATTTATATAATAATAATACAATATACATATATACAAAACAAAATCAATAAAATTTATACAAAAGTCACTCATACCTATATACAATTCACAAGCATACAGCACGTGAGTGGAGAATCTAGCCAATGCTAGAACTCCAATATACATTTTACAAGAGGTCTCGAGGCCACTGCCGTTTCAACCTTCTAGGAGGATGGTAAGGATGTGTGGAGCTGGATAAGGATTGAGCTAGGGGATTATATTATTAAATGGTGGTGGATAAGGTTCTGATGGAATTTAGAGAATTTTAATGGTATAAGGTCTAAAATAAATGGAATATTTAGGTCGCGGTGTAAGGTATGGTTGGATACATAATAAGGAGCATTAACTATTGTTCGGAGGACTTTTGATTGGAAGGATTGAATGCGTTTGATGTTAGAAAATTTGGCTGTCCCCCACAGTTCAAGTCCGTAGGTCCAGATAGGTTTCAGTACTGTCTTGTATATTAGCAGTTTGTTCTCGGTAGATAATTTAGAATTTCTGTTCAGTAGTCTGTATAATTGTCCAAATCGTCGATTAAGTTCTTGTCGTTTAAGTCTAGTATGCGGGTTCCAAGTTAGTCTTTTGTCCAGAAGGAAGCCAAGATACCGGACTGTGTCGGAGAAAGGAAGCGGAACGGAGTTAAAGAGAACTGGAGGGCAGGATTGTCTTCGAAGGGTAAAGGTGACATGTTTGCATTTAGATTGATTAACTTTGATTCTCCAGTTGTTACACCAGTCTTCAATTTGAGAAAGGTGCGTTTGGAGGCCTATAGATGCAATTTCGGGATCTATGTGAGAGGATAGGATAGCTGTGTCATCAGCGTACGTTGCTAGGAAGGTATTAGGGCAAACAGGAATATCAGCCGTGTATATATTGTAAAGGAAAGGACCAAGGACACTGCCCTGAGGAACACCGGATTCGACTGGATAATAATTGGAATATTCTGCACCACAGCGAACTCGGAAGGAGCGGTTTGATAGATAGGATCGGAGGACTAGGTATAGGGATTGGGGTAAATGGTTTTTGAGCTTAAAGAGTAATCCCGGGTGCCACACCCGGTCAAATGCTTGCGTTATGTCCAGAAATGCACCCGCGCAGTACTCCTTGTTCTCAAGAGCAGAGGAAATATGGTCAACGACTCGGAGCCCTTGCTGAACGGTTGAATGTTGGGAACGGAATCCAAACTGATGGGAAGGAATAGTGTGGGATTCTAATAAAGGTAATATTCGTTTGAGGAGGATTTTTTCAAAGATTTTTGAAAGGATTGGGAGTAGGCTGATAGGTCTATATGAAGTCGTTGTGTTAGGAGGTTTACCTGGTTTTAGGAAGAGAATTATAGTGGAATGTTTCCATAAGAGAGGAAAATGAGTAGTGCGTAGAATGGAGTTGTAAATATATGTAAGAAATATAACGGCTTTAGATGGAAGCTGTCTGAGAATCTGAGGAGTGAGGAGATCGTATCCAGGAGATTTACGGAGTGCAAGTTTTCGGAGAAGATATTTGACCTCGGAGGGATTAACTGCTTTAGGGGGTAATGAAAGCGGGATTGGAGACTGAAGGAACTCTTCCACTACTGCAGTGTGGTTTGGATGGGATTCTGGATGAGGTGTGAAGACTTCGGAAATGTATTTGGCAAGTTCCTCGGCTTTGTCTTCATCAGACGCAGCCCAGGAGCCATTACTACGACGGAGGGGATGGGAAATATGGTGGGATTTTAGAATTTTCTTAGTGACATTCCATAGGGAATTGTCACAAGCTGAAAGAGAAGACAGGAAGGAACTAAAGGATTGGGAACGGAAGGTCGCCAGCTCCCTCTTTAATTGTCTACAATAAACGTTATAGGAGCGGCGATCTGTGGGGTGACGGGTGCGTTGCCATAAGGATCTGGATCGTCGTTTGGTGCGGATGAGGTCTATGAGGTGTTGTGGTAAATGATTTTGGTTATGACTTGTCTGGGAGTGCTTGGGAGAGGAGGCAGTCCAAACAGCTTGTTGAATAGCGATGGTGAAGGAGTTTACGGCATCGTCAAGGTCATCTGGAGTTTTGAGTTTCACTCCGAGGTCAATATCACTGGTCAGGATTTGGCGAAAAAGGTCCCAGTTTACTGGTCCTCTGATAAATGACGGTGGGTTGGATTTAGGAATAGGAATTAGGGATACTTTAAGGAGCAATGGACTATGGTCAGAGGACAGTTCATCAAGGCGAGTCACCGACATGTTTAGGGAGCCTAATCCGCTGTGGATGAAGAAGTCAAGGATGTCAGGATTACGGTTAGGATCAGTATGCCAGTAGGTAGGGGAATCAGGAGGCAGGAGGTTGAAACGTCTAGAGTTGAGTGCAGACTGTAAATTCCGCCCACGACAATTCGTGGACCTGGAACCCCATTGTTGGTTCTTAGCATTCATGTCTGCACCCAGAATGAAGTGGTTTCCTAAGGAATTGAGGAAGGATTCGAATAGAATGTTGGAAATGGAATGTTTAGGAGGGCAGTACGCTGATGCGAGGGTGATCGGAAATGAAAAAGTCTTGATTACTATGGCGGTGCATTGTAGGAAATCATAGGAGGGGAGTGGGAGTATGTGGTGGGAGAGGGACTGGTGCACAATGACAGCAGTACCGGCATGGGCTTTTCCGTCTGGGTGGTCCGTACGGTATGTTACGTATTGAGGTATTTTAAAGTACTGTTTAGTGGTTAGTCTAGTTTCAGTAATAAGTGCTACATCAACGTTTTTGTCTTGCAATAAAGCTGTAAGTTCGTCAGTGTGATTTCTAACACCATTCGCATTCCAAAGGAGAATGGATAAGGAGTTAGGTGTAGTCATTTAAGGATTTTTTAAGGATGGGATTAAATTTGATACGAGATTAGTAAGTAGTGATATTAGCGGCATAACAAGGGATTTGATTTCAGTGATGAAGGATGTCATCAAACTTGTAAGGTCTGTGACATTTGATGGAGGAGGAATATGAGAAATTTGATTCGGATGAGGTTTTTGATGGTTGGTTAAATTTTGAGGAATATGTGGTTGTGGAATGGGTTCAGGATTTTGTAGTATGCGTTGTTCCGGCAGGGTCTCTTTGTTCTGGTTCCCACCTCCAAGTAGATGGGCAAATGTTACATTGGAATCAATTGTTTTTGAAGGTTGTCTTCTGCTTCTAATCGGCTCAGCTGTTTCATCCTGATTCTGAGGTTTTTGGTATCTGCTTTTGAGGTTCTTATAGATTTGACATCCTTGTAGTTAGCCGGGTGGTCCTCGAGGCACAGAGCACATACAGCGGGTGTTGATCTTGATCTTGTGCATTCTTCTGATTTATGTTGCTCACCGCATTTCACACAGCGTGGTGTGTGGTGGCAGTAAGTTCTCGTATGACCATATGCCTGACAATTATGGCACTGCACTATTTCTTTCTTAGTGTAAGGTTTCTCAACTCTTACACTAGTATAGTACAATCTATTGAGGTCGTAAACTTTTTCAACTCCTGCTGATGGTTCCAAGTCCACGAAGAATAGAGGCATTGGAATTTTATCTTTTAGGACATTGGTGACTTGCCGCACTTTATAGCCTATCTCCGTCAGTTCTTCTTTGATAGCTGTCACTGGTGTCGAAGGGTGTAGGTTTCTAATTACAACCCTTAAAGCTCTTTCCTGGCGCAACTGATAGGTATGAAAATCAGCTTTGGTCTCACTCAGATATTTTACTATTTTTCTGTAGCTTTCGGCGGTAGTCGGGGATATTTTAGTATCACTGGTTCTACTTATACATGAATAACTATTAGGATCGGTTAATTTGTTTAAATGCGCACAAAGTAGTTGAAAATTTTTAATATTTTTAACAAAAATTGGTGGAGGTTGTGGTTCCCTGGGTATAGGAGAAGATTCCATGGATTCTTTTTCATTTTGATTTTGGAGGATCTGAAATGGGTTCGGTGTAAAGAACGGCGATTCATCAGTCATTCCTTGTGATGATGTGCTGGGCTGTGGTTCAGATCCTAAAGAGGTAGCTGAAGCGGTCGCTGGTGGAATCATTTTTTTATTATTTTCACGGCGAGGTCTCTGTTTCGTAGGAGACGAGTTTGAACCTGCAGATCTAGATCTTTTACTTGTAGCTTTTGAGGACATAACTTGATGAAAATATCTCATTCATAAAAAAAAAAAAAAAATAAATAAAAAAAAATAAATAAAAAAAAAATAAATAAAATAAAATAATAATAATAGATAAATAATGAAATGAGAATGAGAAGGAATAATAATAAAAGAAAGATAAGTTAAAGAAAAGCAAGCCCGAGCTTGCCGAGCTAGCGGCGATCAGCTGATCAGTGACCCTCCTTTTACTTTTCGTGATTGTACAAAGTAAATTATAACTTTGCTTACCGATATTTCTCCAATATTCACTGCTGTGGTTTTCTTGAAGTCTAGTGATGTTTTCCAGACAGAACTCAAGCGAATTCCTACTGAAAAGAGCAAAAATCTGAGAGACGAAGTAACGTATGACTGTTATCATCGAGCGCATCAGCTGTTCCATTTGTATTCTAAATTTCAGTTAAAAACCTCAGTCACCTTTAACCAAGACCTGTCTAGGAATGACCATGTATCTGAAACATCCCGAAAATTCATTTCCATACTTAACCAGTTTTACAGATTCCATATATTCTTATCTTTAAAAACCCATCAGCTACTTCTCTCTTATTTTCCCCCCTTGGACTACTATTGCCTGGTGCATGGGGCAGTAATCGATAAAAATGGAAATAATATTAAAATGCCACGTGTATTTATTCATAAATTTATCTTTGGAGAATTTTATCCTTCTCTGCGACGGCAATATTACCATGCTTCTTGCATACTCCAAACTATCAAAAGTAGAAAACTTTCTCATATAACTTGAATCCCCACTCATTCTTTGATTACTAGAACCCAATCAATCAATATTCATACTCCATCAGACAGAACTACGTCCTTTCACAAATCCTTTCTCGTACGTTCCTCATCCTTTTGGAATTTGGTACCTGTCACTTTCGATAAAACCATGTCTTTGTCTTCATTCTTTCATCACATAACAGAATATATATATTCCGGTTAACTTTGGAACTATTAAGTAGAATGTACGTAGATTTGTTAATATTCCATGGGTGTATATTAACGCAAAAATGTTTGTAAAATTGTCAAAAAAACAATGATAATGAACGTGAAATATGGTCCTGGAATACAAACATTTTAAGGAAAAAATCCGACTCCAAAACTATACAAATGGTGGCAAAAAAAAAAAAAAAAAAATCAAGTCTTACGGGGCAAGTGTAGTAGCTATCCTTTATATTCCTGCTTTATCGGTAGGTAATAATAGAGCTGGGCTAAATACTCATATCACAGATCAAATAAAAGAATGAAGGACGAAAAGAGCTGTTTCACGATGAATAACAGAAGTAAATACTCATGACTGAGGGAAGGCGGTCGTAATTCAATAGAGAAGAATTACCTCTGGCTCAATACAAGAACTGATGACTCAGAATCCGAAGCGAGACTTTTACGAAAACATGACATCTTGAAGTTACCAATTTCCTGATACAAATTTCCTGAGGAACATAATTGATTAAATTAAATTATATATGAAGATTATTTTTTCTTTCTTCACCTTCTACACTTCATCAATCCACACGTCCGTTCCAAAAAATCAATTTCTCTCCAAAAGGGGAATGCATCAGATTATACATAGATATATGCATGATCTATTGTTTTTCCCAATCAGAGAGCAATGATAAAGGCAAGATTTTTACTTACCCTTAGCTGCGTAAACCATCTAGGCCGTTCCACAAGTTTCTAGAATCCACTTACATCTAACATCCGCCATGTTCCCTTTCTTTAGACATTCGAATATCTTCTTTTTCAGTAACTCCCGCATACAAAAATGACGCTGTGTGACAATGGAATAGTTTTAGTTAATAGTATTAATCAATACTTTAATTTTTCACGTGTATTTATAAATTATATTTCAACTTTTTTTTTTTTTAGTCAACTTCCTCTTTCTGCATTAATTTTTTTAGATTTTCACTAGAAGAATTTATCTTTTTTCTATATAGGTCTTTTAAGGACCATATCAGTTTACTAATTAATTTGGCTTCTTTTCTTCTCTTTCACCTTTCCTTCAACAGTTGACTCATAGCCCTCCTCCTCTCTTAGAAATGTATTCGAACAATGATCAAATCTGATCTCACGAAAAAAGGACAACTGAAATCGTGATACAAAACATATTTGTATCTAGTGTACATTGTAAATATTATATACATAAATATATATTCTTATTCTATTTTATTTCTTCTCTCTTTAGACCATGTTTCCTTCCTCTTCTCCTCTGAGAAGACACAAACTCTCAATTTAGCCTATTGTCCCATGTCCTGCTGTTATCAGTAATTTTCCTATCCCCCTCTTGTGTTTCACAAACCATCCATGCTTCATTTTTATCTCTTATTATTATACTGTAATATTTTTATAAATGTTAAATGGTTTCATTTTTCATTAATTTATGTTCTTGGCCAGATTTACCTGTTATATTACGAGTATATAAAATATTCTTATCGTTCCAGTCATCTTCTTCCACTATCCAACCGTAAGCTCCTTGTTTCCTGACTTATTTTCCACCACTGTTATTATTCCTGCTTAGTATATAGTGGCCTCTCGACAGGCTTAAGCGAATTATGAACATAGTTTTAAGATTTGTCCTTAACACTCCGAAGAGGTCACATGTTACCCATTTATATGGCTCCTTTCCTCTATCCGCAGACAACATTTCCTAGGAACATACCTTTACCAAACCATCAATACCCAGCACCCACCTTATATCCACAGTCTTCATCAATTTAAATCGTCAATCCACTCCCCCGAAACAAGGTTTCGCCATTCGACCTTTACATTCCTACCCATAGAACAACCATTTTCGATCATTCATTTCTTGTCCGCTCTGCTCATCTCTAGAATTCCTACCTACTCATATCCGCCATGCTTCTTCTCTATCATCATTCAAGTCCCAAATGTTCCAATGCTTCCTGTATTCCTAAACATGCGCTCGACAACACTGACGTTTTATATCAAATATTAGATTTTAAATATAAAAAAGAAATATTATTTATTACTCATACCTAACTTAATTAATTAATTTAGTTTTGTTCAGCAAAGTTAAGACTGAAGAAGTTTATTTATTTTATTCTTTTGTTTTACTATATAGATATATTTCTTTCTTATATATATCTATATAGATATTAATATTATCTATATAGTATATTCTCTTTCTTACTTCTTATCACCATTGTACCATTGTAGGGGACCTTGACCATAGCTCATATTTTTGAAGAATATTGGTTCACACTAGGCAGCTGAAAAAAATAGAATAAAAAGCAACGTCGCAGATGCTTTGGGAAATAATGGACAAAAGATTGATGAATTAATGTGTCTCCTCTCTCAAATGGATTTTTACATGAAGATTTGAACTACTATTGTTTCCCTCTCTTGACTTAATTTTTTTTTTCTATTATATTTTATTTTACTTATTTTTTAATTATTATATTTATTATTTATTTACTTTTCTTTTTTTTTTTTTTTCCTTGAATATTATCTAACATTCATTTATCTCAAATAAACGTATACATATATTATGATACATTTTAATGAATATATCTTTTAATATTTCAACTAATACTATTTATCTTTATTTAATCTTCTAAAATGAATATATCTGGCACTGATGACCGCTATGTTTTGTGCCATTAAAACTTTAAAAACCAAACTACCAACTATTGTAAATAAGAATTAATCATGATCATTTGTTCTTCAGGCAAGAAACATTGTATATCTTAATTGTACATATTTGTTGTTCTTAAGGGACTCAGTCTAAGAAGAAAAAACATTTTCTATTCTATTCTAATACCTATATTATTCTTAGGAGGTCCCAGAAGGATTTTTTTTCTCTTTCTTTTTAAGGTTTATATCAGAGTGAGGCTATCATCGTATAGGTCTTAAAAGATCGTGGAAAGTGGAAAGGAAGTTCTTAGCTATTGACAGTTACTCAACTAACAAGCACCCCCGGTAACCGCCCAGAAGCCCGGTACCTTCCATAAAGCATGAGATCCCGAGGGATCCCGTTAGCTACAGATAGTCATCATCCGGTCAATTAACTTCAGCTGTTCCTTCACCTGCTGTCCACTCCTACCGCTTGCGGCCGCCTCGTAAATTGGGATAAGGAAAGGGGCATGGGTGTGCCCGCCGCTAGGGCCATAGTCCAACCGAGGAATCGATAGAAATTCTAATCTCAGCCATAATTCACGGTCATGAATATGCTAGGAACCCGTTCTTGACTTCGAGGCGTTAGCTTTCTATTGCCATTAGCATCCGCCGTTCCGAGAGAAAATGGCACGGCTCTAAACGAGTGCTATCTCAAATTAATATCTCGGATAAGCACACATGTATATCCTTGAATTACTCAAAAATGCAGAATTTTTTTTTTTTAAATGCCTTAAGCCACCAATCATTTATAAATCAGTAATCTGTCCTCATATTATATATGCTTCTCCCGTCTAGAGCTCAACCAACTATAGAAAACTGGAAAGAATCCCAAATAATCAATAACTATTTTTTTCAACCCTACCTCGCCTTGAAGGCTATACGATAGTTTCTCGAGACCAGAGGTAGAGGGAGGGATTAATGCCTAATTAAAATCCTCTCGGTACCATGACGCGAACTCGTGATTATTTTATTCGGTAATAAAGTTGCTGGGCTACGCGCGGACTATGCAACGCGCGCTAACTCACTCGGCTACTCCGCTCCTAAACAAATTAATCACTTATGAATCGATAATTCATCATCAGATTATATTTGCCTTACCCGTCTGGAGTTAAACTTGCTTAACAATTACAGAAAACTTGATTATGTGTAATTCTTTAAGGTGAAGGTCAAAGTCTAGGAAGAAAGTTGGATGCTGATATTTAACTTCACACCACTATTTTATTAAGTATTGGTGCACGACGTTTCGGCTAGAATGCCTTTACAGCCATTCAGATACAAAGAACAATTTTATCTGCATTATAGCCGAAACGTTGTGCAGCAATACTTAATAAATAGTGGTAAATTAAATATTAGCCTTCAACTTTATCAGAAAACTTGAAATAATCCAAAGTTTATCCATGCGGATAATCAATGACTATCACCGCTACACAGAAATATCCTTTATGCTTGAATAATTAAAACTCCAAACAATATTGGAATTCTGGATATGCGAAATTTAGGACTCCCACTGCAGTATCATCCGACAGTAGCATAAAGTGACTTTAAATAAAGAACAATTCAGCAACTCGTCTAAACTTAAAGCATCTCCTACTTCAACAAAACAACTATTTCTAGAAACCCTCAGAATAAGAAATCGGTAACTACAGTAAATCTTCCGTTGAACGTTACACCCTGTTTGTATATAATTTCATATCTCCAGCTATTTATTTTTATTTTTTGTACGTTATTTACAAAAATAAATAAATTCTTTATTATCCTGGGACATGTCCCTTTAGAATAAATAATACAGAAAGTACAAAGTGTGCTTTGGAGTCTTAAAGTATATTAACTACATATAAACAAATTGAGAATTACTCATATGAACTAGACATATTTAAATGTGAAGAAAAAACAATCACAACAAAATAAAAAAATAATAATAAAAAGAAAGCATATTTACAATTTTATTGTGCCTGGATACTCATTAAGTAATTAAATATGCGGGATTTGAAGGTAGAAAGAGAATTGGAGTAACGGATGGAAGGAGGGATAGAATTCCATAGGATTGAGGATCGAATGAGAAAGGATCTGTCGAAATGTGCAGTTCGGTGGGCCGTGCTGTATAAATCCAAAGGACTGGAGCGTGTACAACGAGGATGGACAGAGGATTTGAATTGTAGAAGGTCAAAAATGTATGATCGGCGGCGGGATTGGATAACTTGGTAAAGGAATGATACGAGAAAATACTTGCGACGATTGGAAGGGTAAAGCCATTTCAACTCGTCATAAAAATGAGACACGGAAGTTACATACAACAACTAAAAGGTTTAACATAACTAATAGATAAATACAACCCACTTTATAGAGAATGGATACGTCTCAGAAGTGGGGAGGTTACCCAGTTCTCCATCAAAATGCTAATTTACCATTTAGTTCCAAGCAAATTAAATTCAGCGCTTAAATGCGATTTTCATATTCATCACGATAGAAAAACACTAAATGAGACATTCGTTGGAAGTTGTAGTGGGACAAAAAAAATAATAAGGTTGAATCAAGTTCACCATTAGCTTATCGATGCAGAATAATCCTTCAAAAGAATCATTACTAAAGTATTTTTATGGTAAACTATTACTTAAATTTAATTTTAAACTCACCTAAATCAGACTTGGAATCGCAAGCAGAAATAGAGTTTTTATAACATGTAAAAGTCGATAACTATTAAAGAATAAAAACATACAACACAATGAGGACTACTCATATATGGCCACTTAATAAAGACCGGCAGTTGATAAGTCATTATAAATAAAGCATACATGTAAAAAAGAAAAACATAGATCACATGAAACATCTTAATATACATATGAAATAATTTTAAGCGCTGTCAGCTGTATCATATTAATTTGAATTGCAAATAAGGCAAGATAAATGAATAAGTGATGATGAGGAAGTTATTCTTCAGTTAAAATCTAATAAACATCCTGTCAACCCAAAAAGGCGTTTTACATAACATAAATAGGAAATGAATAAGGAAGAAATGATGTACAGCATTTCAACTATTGTATAATATAAATAAGAAACAACAAAGTTCGAATGCGTAAAATCAGAATCGGTATAGAAAACCGAAAAATAATGAAAAATATAGTTAAATATAGTGGGTTTATTTGGATATTGTGGTACAACTGTAGTCCAAAAAAAAAAATTGAGTGATTTTTACTAATTTTTGAAAAATATGTTGCTCTTTTATTATTTTTTTTTTTTTTTTTTCCACCCTACTCGCCTTTGAAGGCTATACGGGGGGGTTCTTCGGGCAGGGGTGAGGCGGGATATATGCCGAGATAAATCCCAGCACGAGAGTCGAACTCGTAATTATTTGGTTTTCACTTTGGTTATCTGTTGCTAGGTAACGCGTGCTACAGCAACGCGCGCTACACGCTCGGCCACCGCCCCCTACATTTTATTAACTTATTTTTTCTTTGTTTATTAACTTAACTTCACTTTATGCTACTGTGGCTAAAATCGGATGATGCTACAGGCTCATTTATGTTCCCTACGAAGGATAGCATGACCAAGGAATTATTACTCCCATTAAAAAATCCCAGGATCACCTGCCATGATTGAACCCGAGCCTTCGGCGTGGAAGGTTGTTATGCTAGCCAATACACTACAGGTGACCCACTTTTTTTTTATTGTTTTAAAAAAAAATGTGATCATCGACCAAGAAAATTTTAATAAAAGATATAAATTATTTTTTGTTTACTTTCACTTACCTATATATGAAATATATAGTAAGGGAAAGAATTGCGATCATGAAAATTTTCGAATTCCAGTTTTCGACGGAAATACACGTTTTAGGGTCCCCTGTGTACAAATAACCCAGTCCCGAAAAAAGGTCTGTATCCGTGTGTGAGTGGTAATTCCAGCGCGAAAACGAAAAGTCGTACGAAACTTAAATTTCATATTTAAGACAACTATGCGCCCGAGATGTTCCAGCAACTTTTTCATCAAAATCGGCTAACCGAAGAGCCACTTTAAACCATGCATTTTGCACTTATTTACGATTATCTTAAAAACGGCTATAACGATTTTGATTAAACTCACTATATTGATGTAAAATTTGACGGGTTTTAATTCTTTCTGATTGAAATAGTCTGACAGGGCTTGAATTCCGATATTTTAAATTTTCTTTTTCTAAACTACCTTTAATTTTGTAGATACTAAATAATAACAATATAATATTTTTTTAAACGAAGGAAAACTGGTAAATTTATAAGTTAAACGAATTCGATTGCTAACTAAAGGAGAAAACTGCAAACATATTTTTAAATGCAATTTTTCGTTTTTGAAGTCAGGAACAGTAATGTATATATGTCTAATATACCGTTGGAAAGCTAAGATTTTAGAAAAAATATTATCTTATACACAAGCTTGTAAAAGTTAATAAAGAGTGAAGAAAAGCCGATAAAACTAACTGATTATTATTTCAGATATTAATATAGTAACTTTTTTTTTTATAAAACCCATGTTTCTATAGATTAATTAATTATTTATTAGTTTCACTCATTTTTATCTTTAATTGTATTTGAAGATTCTTTAATCGATTTTAACAACGGCGGTAAGTGAAAGTCGTGTGTTGCCCGCACCAGATTTTTTATTTACCAATGACTTTTTACATTAGTAATTAAATTAGGTAAATCAAAAGATAAAATGAAATACAGGAGAGTCTTAAAATCAGGAGGTAAAGTTTATTGAACACAATGTCAAAACCAGCAAACATCCGACAACATTATTAATGCTTCAACATATAAGGTATATATTTGAGTCTAATAATAGGATTTCAAAAACATTAAATTTATTGTGACTTGGCGGTGTAATTTAACCGACAGTAGTAGTACCTTTCAAAATCGAATCGAATGTCATGAAAATTCATAAATTATTATTAATGAAACAATTATTATAAAAGAAATGTTAGAGTATTTCATTCTTCAGTAGGAATAGAAACAAACTTACGAGATCATATCTGTTATATTGCTAATATACAAGAAATTGTTTTTTACCTGATAAACAATGTGAATCTTCTTATAGCTAGTCAAGAACAAAAGATTTAGAATATCCAAAATTCTCTATGAATTACTTTTGAATTTGAATTTTATCATCTGGAGAAATAACAGCGAATTTTCTGCTCTATATATCTGATAAATAAATTAATTATAATAAAGGATAATGAATCATTATCACAAATAAAATATTAAAATCTCACCCCCATTCAATAAAAAGTCCCTATTCATTTTTAAACCTTTGACAAATATTTACACGCACAAAAAATATTAGCCGGACTTCACTAAATAATTAAACATTTCGATGTGTTACGAATATGTACAAGAAAAAGGACTATCTTATAGCGATGTAGTAATTCATTTATTTCTTAGCTAGCGACGTGCCCTTGCTTCGCATAGGTACAATATACATATGGTGTCATTTATAAAATCAAAAATTTCAATTTGACCTCTTAAGAATTTATCACTTTGGATTATGAATGCATCGTAACAAAATGTGCACTAAGCAAGAAAATGTTAAATTTGGTTTCCATGGGAGTCCCATTTTGTTGATAGTTCCATTCATGAAATGATCTATATAAGTATAAATAATTCATAACAATGTCAATTTATGGATTTATGACAATTTTTCATTTATTTCAACAGCTCACTTACGATTCGGTACGTAATATTTTTTTCAGAATACTGTGTATTGTATGGAAGAATATAACTTGTGCGATACTGTACGGTGGTAACACTGAATTATCATAGCTTCCCTCATATGAACATTACGAATAACATATGTTGATATGTTTATGGGCTTATAACAACTTTATATTAAGTTATACGTCTTACTTTATTGTATCACAACTTTTCTAAAGCTTCCATATACTACTCAAAATTCAGAAATGATTGTTAATGACTTGATAACAAAAAGTTAATTTTCTCTTCTAAAAAAATCTTTATCATCAGGAAGGAAGGCCCTAAATGATAGTAAAAAACTATAAAAAATCTGGTACGCTCAACAACGCACACGTACACACGACTTTCACTTACCTCCGTTATTTATATCAATTTAAGAATTTTTAAACAAATTTAGAAACGAAAATAAATTGTAAAAGAATTATTTACATTGGATATTAATAAAAACAAGTGTTTTATTAAATAATCTATGATATTATTATCCACGAAAATCAGTTAGTTTTATCGGTTTTTCATAACTCTCCGTAAACTTTTACATAGTAGTATAAGATAATATTATTGTAAATCTTTGCATGCCAACGGTATATTATACATGTATATTACTGTTCTAAAGTTCAAAAACAAAAAATTGCATTAAAAAATATTTTTGCACTTATCTCCTTTAGTTAGGTATTGAATTCGTTCAACTTATATATTTACCTGTTTTTTAGCAATTCTAACAAGATATATGGCCAATTTCATAAAAACTACAAATTATAGGTAATTTATAGAAAGAAATTTTGAAATATCGCATTTAAGCCTGTCAGACTATTTCAATCAGAATGAAGCCTACTTGATATTAAAGCCCGTCCAATTATACAACGATATAGGGAGTTTAATCAAAATCGTTACAGCCGTTTTTTGAGAAAAAACGTAAATAGGTACTAAATGCAAGGTATAAAGTGGCTCTTCTGGTTAGCTGATTTTAATGAAAAGTTGCAGTAATATCTCGGGCGTATAGTTGTCTTAAATATGAAATTTCAGTTTCATAGGAATTTAGGTTTTCGCGCTGGACTTACCACACACACCACAGATCAGGGACTTACTCATTTGGACTCTGGGGACCCTAAAACGTGTATTTCTTTTGAAAACTGGAATTCGAAAATTTTCACGATCGCAGTACTTTCCCTAACTATATATTCCATACAGAGGTAAGTGAAAGTAAAATCTCATAAATCATTTATTACACGATATTGCAACCTTATACATCGGTGTGTTAAGAAGGATTTCGCGGAAACCAAGAATAGCGATATCATATATATCTTACCCCATAATAGGAGGGGACTCAAAAATATATCATATTTTAGTATTACTTACGACAACATTTAGCTAAATGTGTATTTAAAAAAAATGAATTTACCGATGCTAAAGTATTCTGAAAACAACGTTCTCATAATTCTTAAATAGATACAAACGCAACCTTATCATCCCTTTCTGTCTTGCAGCAAGCGAGTAGTGGTCCTTGGCCTGCACAACATCCAGTACTTGAAAACCGGAACACTAGTTTAATAAAACACAACAGAGAATTTCAAACACCTATATAACTCAGAACTTTCTTTAATATCGTATAATTAAGATTTTGCAAAGTAAAATATAATGGGCTTTAATATTATGTAGGTTTCTTTCTTATTGAAATAGTCATATAAGGCTTAAATGACGATTTTCCCTCTAAAGTATCTTTGATATTGTAGGTTTCAAAAAAATTAACCATATCATTTTTATCATTGGTATGGGCAAAGGACGGGTAAATTGAACGAATTTGATAGCCAACTAAAGGAGAAAGGAGCGAAAAATATTTATTTAGGTTATTATTTGTTTTACACTAACACAAGAATAGTGATATGGACATATAACGTTGGATAACGTAATATAACACAGACATTTATTTTCAATTTTAACTTTATTTAATAGCTCTTAAATTGATTTTAATAACCAAGGTAAGTGAAAGTCGTTTGTTCCTCGCACCAGAATTTATACTGTGTTTTAAATATATCAATTTCATTTAAATCTTATCATAACAAAGCTAAAAAATCTGGTGCGGGCAACACACGACTTACACTTACCTCGGCCGTTAAAACTAATTCAAGAATTATTACATAAACTTAAAATTTATGAAAATAGTTTAAAGTTAATTTAAATAAAAATTATATTTAGTTTTGTTTGGAAACATATGATTTAAATTGAATATTAAGTAGTTACGTATCGTAATAGTTAGTTTTAAGTTAATGTACAGTTCGTCACTTAATCACCTTTTACTTCTTTGGGGTCAAGATTATGTTTTTTCTAAAATCTTTCTCTTTCCAACGGTTTGTTATACGTATATATTATTGTTATTAATATATAAAAAAAAAAAATTACATTAAAAGTTTTTGTTGCTATTTTATCCTTTGGTTGGTCATCAAATTCATTCAACTATTATATTAAGGCGTTTTTTGTCAACGCTGATAAGATGTAATGGTTAATATTTTAGAACGAACAAAATTAAACGTCCTTTAGAGGAAGAAAATACAAAAATAAGCCATTTAAGCCCTGTCAGACTATTTCAAACAGAATGAAACTTATATCACATTAAAAAGCCCATTAAATTTTACATCGATATAGAGAATTTAATCGAAATCGTTAAGAGCCGGTTTTGAGAAAAACTCAAAAAGTTCTAAATACACGGTATAAAGTGGCTCTTCTGGTTAGCCGATTTTGATGAAAAAGTTGCTGGAACATCTCGGGCGCATAGTTGTCTTAATATGAAATTTAAGTTTCGTACGACTTTTCGTTTTCGCGCTGGACTTACCACACGCAGACACACACACGGACACACAGACCTTTTTTCGGGACTTGATTCCGTTGAAAACTGGAATTCAAAAATTTTCACGATCGCAATACTTTCCCTTACTATATATTTCATATATAAGTAAGTTAAAGTAAAAAGCACTATTTTTCATCAACAATACAACAATGACACAGATTTATATAGATACATTTTCCTATATATAAACATCAATGGTCAATGACTCATTTCACCTCACGAAGGAAGGGGTTGTAGCGGGAAATGAGAACATTAAGGACCGTCGGCTAATGATGACGACATAACAAACGATCCGCTAACTACACGATGATGCCAATCAGATCTCGAGTCCTCCTCCGTAATTAATGATTCACGTCGTTTTCTACGAGTCGGAGCAGTTGTCTTTGTTCTAACGTCAGGATACCATCTCGACTCCAGGAGGAACTTATTGCAAAGCGGATGAAAAAAGTCGATATCCAAAGGGCAAGTAAGACGAAAGAAAAGGTCACTGAGTATTCTTATAATATCCGAAGTAGTTTCAAGTCTTTTTGAGATGGAGAGAGTGAGTTTTCTCCCAAATTTTTCTTGACTTAATTTTCTGTAGCCAATAGAAAAATAAAATGTTCGGATTAATTTTTAAAAAATCAATTAATAATGAGAAAATAATAAAAAAGGTACATCTTCCACAATGCCAATTTACCTTTAAAAACGACAGTTGTTACTATGATTGGTGTTTAGGGTGAAACGAAAGAATCAGTGTAAACCTTGAGCGGAACAAGCTCCAATATATTCGGCCCAACGTTGGCCATTAAGGGTCCACGCGTCTCGGCGTGAGGAAGTTCAGATCCCGCACACTCACCTCACGGCCCGTGCACCTCCGCCTCTGTCGATCCGGTCAGATCTCCTCTCCCAACACTGCACATCCTCACAGAATACCTACAATATACTACTTCACGTACTCTATTCAACCTCCCCATCGATCTGTCTTTCCTCTTCTTCGATTTCTCTCGAACCTACCATTATTCGCTTCCTAAAGTCGAACCATCTTTATGCCCAGATCGAACCTGTACCCTAATTCTACAGTTGCATAACCTACAGGTTAAGTTTATAACCATTGATAAATCAAATGGTTTTACGGCGAAAATGCTATTCATATGAGCCAGGAACAAGCATCTGGCACTTATAATTATTTTACATGCTATTTTGAGTGCTAGAGTTTTTAAAACTGTGGTATTAGAAGAGATACTCGATGTTTTAAACTCATGACTAGCTTAACAACCCTCTCCCCCCATCCCCTCCCCATAAAAATCTATTTAAAAGAAAAGGAAATGGGTTGGTGATATCTCTCAATGCTCATGTCCCTTAATGCTCATGAAATTAACAGCTTGAGAGCAGTTCGTTACGGCGTTGTATGGTTGAAGTGTCGGAAGTTCACGAACAAAAGAAATTCTGCAGTATCTACTACAATGGAGCATCGTGATTGATGTTGAACAGAGAGAAGCCTCGATTTTAAATTTCGGTTCATGCTCATGTAAGAAGAATTATAGTACAACATATAATCGAATAGTGTATACTTAATAAAAACTGTCCTGAATTCTTAAATACATTTTTCTCGCTGTAATTTCTTTTTTGCAATAAACGACCAATACCACCTAGTGGATTTGGCCCAGAGGTTTTGATAGCTAAGCTTTTTCTAAAAGAGGTTCAAGAAAACCGCGAACAATAGGAATCTTGAAATGAGACATAGTTGTTATACAAAATTGGTTGCTGTAAGTAGTGTTAAAGATGCAATGTATGGATCAGAGTAAAATGACCCATACATTATGTAATTATTCAAAACCTAAATCCAATTTTTTTTTTCCCCCTTCTTTATATCAGATTAAGATGTACTTTAATATCTTTAAGAACGGTATTCACGTATTCTGTAGAAGGTAATAGCTTTAAATAATTACTTAGTGGTTACTTAGTGAACATGTTAATTACGGAAATATAAATCAGTATTAATTATTGCTTACCATCCATGTATTTTCACTTTAGGATATTCGTTAAATATTCTCAATATGAAGCAAAACAAAAAGTCTACCATTGGATGCTAGAAGCACAGAAACACGGAGCTCTGTGTGGCCTCAGCCAGTGAAAGCTATCTCCGACCCCTTAACCTCGACCGATTCCCATCACTCTACGAGTTCGCTTCACCTCCGAATGAGTTGATCACCGCCTTGGAACAGAGATTTCAATGAATTTTCTCTTTGAGAGCTGTCGATTAAAACTTCAACGTACGACGCAGCTTCTTCTTGCATAAAGACCTAATCTCCTATTCTCCTCGTTTAGAAGCTGGAAGATAGGACAAGCTGGTACATTATATAATAATAGGGTGCATACAAAAAATGTCAATTATATCCAATTCAAGATTTCAAAGGACTTCAAATATTTAAATTCTATTATGTACTAACTAATACTAAATAATCCTTTAAGAACATTTTCTTTAATTTATTGTTTAATATTTAATTCTATTCGACTTTTCCAAAAATAGAGTCAGTTTTATTTGTTTCAAAGAAGAAACAAGTCAATGTCCAAAGAAATTCTCGTCATTTTAGGGCATACTGGAAAAAAAAATTCACCGCCACTAAAGTAAAATATAAAGGGGAATAGGTCCTTGACCAGCTCACTGCACGGCGTTGGTTCGATAAATTTACCAGTGGAGATACGACGATAGAAAAGAAGAAGGGCCCCGGGTGACCATTATCAATATCCATTAATGTTTATTGATGAAGTTCTGCATGGAGCTGTTGGGTCAAATTCGTCCAAAATTACTCAAGAGTTTGCCAGGGAGTGTGGTGTGTCGAAAGATACTGTTAGTAGCAATATACTTTCCATAGGGAACGTGAAAAAAATTTGATAATTGGGAAAGTTGAAACTGCGGTTCAAAAGTTCGCTGAACAAGCATCTCAAAAATGGTATAAGCGTAGAATCTGAGCAATTGGATAACGATGGACTATACTTTTAGTATTAATTTTATTTTTTATTAAATAAATAATACTACAAATATAAGGTAAAATACTTTTTTTTTTTTTTTTTATTGTTCACCGCTTAAAAAAAAAGAAAATAGATTACGCTGCTTCGAATACTTAAAGATAAGAGGAAATTGTTCCAGTTGAAGGTATAGGATGGTCAAAAAGATTTTGATCAAATGGGTTGGATGTAAAGCCTTGTTATACTTGAAGAACCTTTGTTCATAAACAGGTATTTGAATAATTTGTTTAAGTATTCTTATCTCATTTCTACAAAAGTTATCACCTCAAAGCAATCCTGAATTTACACTCAATAATAGTATACGCTGAAAGCCCATTAAACCCATGAAATTTAACGAAGAAATCTTAATATGATTACCAAGCCATTAACTCCGCTACATTCACATCAGTTTAATAGTCATTTCACTCACTAACATAAATCAGAATACCGCAAATTTGACCTTTAAATTCCTATCCATAGAACTGATACTTTTGAGCGTTCCTTTATTATCCGCTATACTACAAGTCTGAATATATAAGTAAAAGATCAACTGAATACAACATACATTCAAAATGGGGTCTTTTTCATTTTAGGCAACCTGTTACCAAGTTATGATAACGGTCATTTTATGAATTTAAACAGTGATTGGGGTCCCCTGTAGCTGGGTGGCTAGCATTACAGCCGCTTATGCCAAAGGTCCCGTATTCAAACCCACAGGTAGCCCAAGGATTTTTAAATGGAAGTAAAAAATCCTTAGTTATGCCGCCCTTCGGAGGGGACGTTAAAAGGCGGTCCCGAGCCTGTGCGATGTCAGTTACTCATTAAATATCCCTATCCTAATTAAATCTGGATAGGCAAAATTAAGGACTCCCACTGTGTAGCATCGTCTGATTAGCCACAACAGCAAGGGGCGTTAAATAAATAAACTAACAAACAGTGATTTATCTATATCAGATATAATCATATGACTCCATATCAAGGTTATTATCGCAGTGTGAGTTGGTGTATAAAGTTAATCTGTGCACTGTATTTTAAAAATGAATATGTTAGAATTATATTCAGTTTTTAAGTCAAATAAAATAGCTATAAAATTTTTACAAAGAATCGGTGTTCTACATGGAAAAATTAAATGCAGAGAAAGACACTACATGAAAATAATTTACCGTAAGAAACGCGTTCCGATTTGGGAAAGCCGAAGACAGGGATGCAATTGTATATAAAAGTACATGGTTCGAAAACTGCAGGGTTTCAGCCGATAAAGCCCAACAACTTATATATCCATGGGTTAATGGTTACACGACATCTTTTTGTATGAAAGGATTATGTGGAGACGTCGACATTTTCGAGGCAATGACAGCCAATTGGTCCCCAGAACAATAACTTTTTTTTTTTTTTTTGCAATATTTCTTGTTAATAAGTTAGACAGTAAATATATCATGTGTTTTTCAATAATGATGAAACCTTTGTTATTATTTAAATAACCGTTATCATAACTTAGAAACAGGTTGCCTAAAATGAAAAAGACCCTCAAAATGTTATATTCTAATGCGGCTAATAGCTAGGTTCAAAGATACGACTGATTTCGACTTCATGGGAAGGAGAAGAGACCAATTATACAACCACGCTATCTTATCTTAATTCTAGGGCTTAACTATCCCTTCAGTTGGAATTTAGTTAAGGGATCGTTAATTCTGCTCGGTTAGCGGCTGTAAATTAGGCGCACAGGAGAGATAGCGCCTTCTGATAGTGTGAGAGTTATGTCCTCTGGGGTAGTTTGTAGGGATGATACTCACATGTAGCATTAAAGGCCGTGCTACACGGCGAGAGTAGTATATATTAAAATGTGTAAAGGTTTGATGTGATGTTGGCGATAGTGAATTATCATGAACACTATAAGCATGTATTCTACAAAGTATCACTTTTTTATTTATTTTTATTAATTAATTAATCCCTTAAAATGGAGTTTCTATTCATAAAAAAACTATTGGGTTGTGTCACATGAAATGTCCGTTTTCAAGGTAAAGGATTTTTATTAAAAATACGATATGAAAACAAGATAATTTTATTCGAAGTATTTACCTTCTTTTTCTACACATTTTTCCCAGCGTGACACCAACTTTTTTATCCCCGAACTGAAAAACTCTGACCTTTAAGTGAAACAAAATCTGAAAACGCATTTTTCACTTGACGATCATTTTCAAAAAGTTTTCCTTTGATGAAGTTGTCTAACCCTGAACAGGTGGTAATCAGTTGGAGACAAGTCGGGAGAATACGGTGGGTGCGGAAGAACTTCGTAGCCCAGTTCCTTCAATTTTTGCACGGTATGTTTTGAAACATGGGGTCTTGCTGCCGCTCAGTGAGATCATGAGGTACCCATGTATCGAGCTTTTTTACTTTCCCAATACACTTTAAATGTCTAGAAACGATAGATGCACTTGCATTTAGTAGTGCTGAGAGTCCTTTAACTGTTTGGTAGAGGTTTCCTTCTACTGTATGTTTGAGGACATCGTTGTCTATTACGGACGGAGGTCTTCCTCGGGGCAAAAGTCGGTATCCCCAGCTGAAAACTTAGCAAGCCAACGGCGAATAGTCCGTTTATTAACACTCCCTTCCCCAAACGCCTTGCAAATATTTCTAGCGGCCTCAGCTGCTGAATGGTCGAGTTTAAACTCGTAAAAAAATATTACTCGAAAATCGCGTTTCCGTGTTCATACCACTAAAAAGTGGGTAATTGATTGGGAAGCTAATGTTTATAATACAAAGGTAGAGCATAAGTAACTGTTTACTTTAAATATGTAAACATTCGGAAAAAAACAACAGAGACCTGCAAAATCCTTTATGCATTTCAGAAACTATAAAAACGGACATTTCATGTGAAACAACCCAATATGTTTGATTGTGTTCTTATATTTTAAAAATACCTGGTGACGCAACACACGACTTTCATTTACCTTCGTTGTTAAAATTAATTTAAATTGTTCTTAAGAATTTTTAAATACAATTTGAGATTAAAATAAGTTTTTAAAGAATTAATTACATTGAATTCCAATAGAAACATGTGTTTTATTAAATAATCTCTTAGATTATTATCTACCACAATCAGTTAGTTTTATCAGCTTTTCATAGCTCTCCATTAACTTTAAAAATCGTGTGTTCAAAATAATATTTTTTCGAAAATCTTAAGCTTTCCATCGGTTTATCATACGTTTATATTATTGTTCTTATTATAAAAAATCTAAAAATTGCATAAAAAAATATTTTTGCAGTTTTCTCCTTTAGTTGGATATCGAATTCGCTCAACTTATATATTTACCTGTTTTTTAGCAATACTAATCAGATGATATGGTCAATTTCATAAAATCTAAAAAGTTATAGGTACTTCGGAGGAAGAAATTTTAAAATATCGGCATTTAAGCCCTGTCAGACTATTTCAATCAGAATAAAAGCTACATGATATTAAAGCCCGTCCAATTTTACATCGTAATATTGAGTTTAATGAATCGTTAGAGTTGTTTTTGATAAAATCGTAAATAGGTGCAAAATGCATGGGATAAAGTTGCTCTCCTGGTTAGCCAATTTTGATAAAAAAGTTGTTGTAACATCTCTGGTGTACTTGTAGAGTTGTCCAGTTCATAGGACTTATCGTTTTCGCGCTGGAGTACAGGCACAGACCTTTTTGCGGGACTTGGTCATTTGGACTCAGTGGACCCTAAAAAGTGTATTTCCGTTGAAAACTGGAATTCGAAAATTTTCACGATGGCAATACTTTCTCTTACTATAAATTCCAAATACGTAAGTGAAAGTAAAAAGTTACATAAATATATTTGCTCTTTTCTCCTTCACTTGGTTATCAAATTAGTTCAACTGATATACTCACCAAGTTTCTTATCAATGCTAATTGTGGTTGTGGTTAATAAGTAATTGTGGTTAATTCTTTAAATTCTACAAAACTAAAGGAACTTTAGAAGAAGATAAATTAAAATATCGGAATTTAGGCCTTGTTAGACTATTTCAATTAGAATGAAACCTACATGATGTTTAAGCGCATATTAAAGGATATAGCCGGGTTAGTATGGTTAATCTGCACCCGAGGCTTTTTTAAACTCAAACTTGGAGGATCAATTTGGTATCAAATAAAAATAATTCACCTAAATTTTTAATTCAAACAACGGTTTTCGAGATTTTTAAAAACCTCTTTTTTCTTTTATTTTTTTAATAGTAAAATTTGAAATTAATTAATGATGATTTTTCCCTGATTCTTAGGATTCAAGAACTTGAAAACATTGTATGATCATGATTTGTAAACGAAAAACCGATTTTTAGTAGATGAATGAAAAATGAAAATAAAAATATGTGTATATTTTTTTAGCTTTTTTGAAAGATGTCAATCACCGATTTTTTTAAATGTCTTTTATACTCCTCTATACACAGGCATTTTTTTCGAATCTGTAAAGTGGTGGAACAATATGAAAAAATTAAGAACGCAGTTTTTTCTAAAAATCTTGCATTTAACTTATATTTCTTATTATAATGGAAACATGAGTAAAAAATTATTTCCCAACAAAAATTCAGAATTGCATTATTCTTGAAACATTTTTAATCATTTTACTACAAAATAATTGGATGAAAGCTTTTTTTCAAAACGCAATCTATAACGCCGTCTATTCAGCCACTATCAATAATTTCTGCTAAGGCCTCGCTTGTTCAGGTATTCTCTGTCGTTTTCTCTTCGCGAGGATGTATTTTCGGTTTAAAATAATTTTCTAAACATTTTTCGATAACCTATAAACCATAAGTTTCTTAGAACGCAAGATTTCTGGGAAAAAAAATGAGCTTTTAATTTTGTTCATTTTGTTTCACCACTTCGAAAAAAATGTTGAGTATAGAGGAGCATAAAAGACATTTTCTGGCATAATCCGGTGATTGACACCTTTCATAAAGGCCAAAAAAAAAAAAAAAAATATATATATATATATACATTATTTTTTTAATTTTTATTCATCCAATAAAAATCTTTTTTTCGTTTAAAAATCAGGATCATACAATTTTTTCAAATCCTTGACTCCTGGAAAATGATTTTTTAGCTCTTCAACTAAAACCATTTTCGAGTTTACAAATAGAAAACATCTTTTTTTCATTTTATAATTGTTGTTGTAGTATTTCGAAATTAGTTATGATGCTTTTTTAGAAGGTGCCAATCATCGGATTTTGCCAGAAAATATCTTTTATGCTCCTCTTTACTCAAGATTTTTTTTTTAATTTTTCGAAGTGGTGGAACAAAATGTTTTAAGAATAATGCAATTCTGAATTTTTGTTGGGAAATAATTTTTACTCATGTTTCCATCATAATAAGAAATATAAATTAAATGCAAGATTTTAGAAAAAAATGAGTTCTTAATTTTTTCATATTGTTCCACCACTTCAAAAATTCGAAAAAATGCCTGTGTATAGAGGAGTATAAAAGACATTTAAAAAAATCGGTGATTGACATCTTTCAAAAAAGCTAAAAAAATATATACATATTTTTATTTTCATTTTTCATTCATCTACTAAAAATCGGTTTTTCGTTTACAAATCATACATTTTTTTTCCAGAAATCTTGCGTTCTAAGAAACTTATAGTTTTTGGATTATCGGAAAATGTTTTGAAAATTATTTTAAATCGAAAATACATCCTAACTACATTATCAAAATTGTTGTAAACTTTGAAGGAAGAAAAACGCATTGTGGTCTTCCAGAATATGGTTTTGCGTAAAATTATGGGAGTCGAGCCTACTGGAGAATTTAAGAGGTCGCACGATAAAGAGTCGATGACCATTCAGTCAAAATAATTCTTGTTACAGTAGATTGAAACGAGAATTTTAAGTTCTTACTGTTAAATATCGATTGTATATGTAAAGATAGTTGTGGCACTGAACTTCCACCTAGGTGTACAGCAGCCCAACAACAAACAGTACAGTCCAGTTGGTAGCGTCCCCTGCGCCATGTTGTTTGTATATACAGCAGTAATAAACAAGCTGTCTAGTACAAGGTTCTTTTATTCCACTGCCTAATACTCTATAACTTTAAAAGGTTATGGGCCCAGAGTATTTTTGTGCAGAGCATAGTATTTGTGTATAGTGTCAACGCGTAGTCGCGAAGTGATATTATTTTATTAGTGAATTTTGTTTACCGGTACTATGGCGTCAGTTACTACTTCAGGAGTTCCAGTACTCGTCGGAACAAGTTTTAACAGCTGGTTTTTCAGAATGTCATCTATTTTGGAAAGAGAACAGGTAAAAGATGTGTTGGAAGCAGATCCTCCTACCTCTAGCGCTGAGAAAAGGGAATTTCTCATTAAGGACTCGAAGGCAAAGTCCATCATTATCCAAGGCATTTCAGATAAACATCTGGAAATAATCATGGATTGCCAAACTTCCAAGGAAATGATGAATGCTTTAAAGAAGGTTTTTGTCAGATCTACCTCTTTTTCAAAACTGACTTGGTACAGAAAGTTGATGGGCCTGAAATATTCTCTTCATGGAAATATGGAAGAACATTTTTTGGCATTTGATACCATTATCCGAAACCTTCAAGAACAAGGCACAGTTCTAGGGGAGTCAGACAAGGTATGTCACCTGTTGATGTCTTTACCAGATGAGTTCAACACAGTTGTGACAGCTCTAGAAACTAATTTAGAAGTCCAAATGGATTTTGTGAGAGCCAGACTTCTAGATACAGATACAAAGTTAAAGTCAAAGTCATCAGCTAGTGCATCATCATCAGAAGTATCATTTAAAGCACAGAGTGGTTGCTTTATATGTGGGGATAAAAGACATTTCAAGGCACAGTGTCCCAAAAATAAGCAGAACCGTGGAAGTAAATCCTTTAATAGAAGCTTTCGTGGGAAAAGAAGAGGAACAATCCAGGGTAATTCAGCAGATGTAGATGAAGAAGTTGTAATGGTGGCCCTAAATTGTGGTAATATTAAACTATCATCTAACAATGTGTTTTTAGTCGATTCAGGTGTGAGTAACCATCTTTTTAAGGCAGAATTGGAACCCCTTTTGTCAAATGTTTCGAATCTTGATCATGATGTTGCCATACATATAGCTAATGGTGATAAAATGTTTACTAGAAAAGAAGGTACCCTAAGAGTAACCTCTCAAGGTAGGATTGTAAACAATAAAGGTTTAATAGTCCCGGGGTTAAAACATAATTTATTATCAGTGAGTGCAGTTACCTCAAAAGGCTTAAAAGTGATTACAGATTCTAAGGAGATGAAAATCTGTGGAAGAAATTTTAAGCTGAGTTGTCCACGAGTGAATGGATTGTACATATTTACGTTTGATGAACCCAGTGATAATCAAGTCAAGTGCAACATTTCAAGTGCTACGGATGGAGATCTATGGCATAAACGGCTAGGACATTTGAATCGGCATGGACTCAAAAGTTTAGGATTACCCTATAGTGACAAGAAGTGTTCGGCATGCATTGAAGGTAAGGCTACTAGACAGCCCTTTCCAAATAATAGGAAACGCACATCAAAGGTGGGTGAATTAATTCACTCTGATATATGTGGTCCTTTCAATCCTGAATCAGTTGAAGGCCATAGGTATATGCAGGTGATTTTGGATGACTTCACTCATTTTGTGCATGTCAAACTTCTCCATATGAAGAGCGAAGCTGAAACAAACCTGATGGATTATATAGCGGAACTAGAAAGGCAGCAGGGTGTCCCAGTGAAAAGGCTACGTTTAGATAATGGAGGAGAATTTACGTCTAAATTTTTTCAAAAATATTGTTCAGATAAAGGTATAAAATTAGAATATTCTTTGCCATATAGCCCTCAAATGAACGGAAAGAGTGAAAGAATGAATAGGACACTATTAGATATGATGCGTACTAAGGTATCAGATTCCGGCATCCCCAAGTTCTTGTGGGGGGAAGCAGCTCGATGTTGTGCGTATGAACTGAATAGGTCACCTACTTCAGCCTTAAGTAAAGGTGAAACTCCCTCATTAATATGGAATGGCAGAAATGATCTGTCTAAACTTCGAATATTTGGTTGCCGAGCATGGCCTACCATTCTTCCTAAAGGTTCTAAATTGGATCCCAGAAGCAAGGAGGGGGTGATGGTTGGTTATTGTGGTGGTGGGTATAGGATTTGGTTGCCAGATGAGCAGAAAGTTATTAGATCTAGAGATGTGATATTCGAGGAGAGCCAAATGCCCTATAAAGAAGTTAAAAATGTACCTATTGTCTATCATAATAGTGGTGGAAGCTATGAAGAGGGAAGGAAAAATGGTGAAGAGAATAACAATAATATTTCAGAGCAGCCAGAAGATACTTCTAGACCTCAGAATGATTGTAATCCAGAGCAGTCAGAAAACCCTTCAAGACTTCAGAATGAAGAATCCAATCCAGAGCATTCAGAAGAAACTTCTAGACCTCAGAGAAACCGGTCAAAACCTCATTTCCTAAATGATTATGAGTTATATAATGCATACTGTATGGTAAGCCGATCAGATGGAGTTCCATTATCTTATGAGGATGCTAATAAAAAGGAGGAATGGCAGGAAGCCATTATTAAAGAACTAAAAGCTCAAGAGAAGATGAACACTTGGTCTGAAGAGGAAGCACCGAATGGAAGTGTCCCAATCACAACTAAATGGGTTTTGACAGTGAAGGAAGATGGAATCAAAAAGGCCAGATTGGTAGCAAGAGGGTTTGAAGAACAAACTTAAGGTGATTGTGTATTCTTTGATAAGTTTCAAATGTTTCGGAAGGCTTTAATTAATTAATATATTAATGTCATTTATATATTGTGCTAAAATTGTTGTATAAAATTTTGTAATAGTATAATATTTTTACTTGTTTTGTTGTGTAGAATTTTATAATAATATAATATTTTTACTTGTTTTGTTGTGTAGGATTTTGTAATAGAATAATATTTTTACTTGTTTTGTGGTGTAGAATTTTGTAGTAGAATAATATTTTTACTTGTTTTGTATGTGAGATACAATTGAATATTTACTTGTGTATGTATATATTTGAATACATTCAATTGAGGGGGTGTGTTAAATATCGATTGTATATGTAAAGATAGTTGTGGCACTGAACTTCCACCTAGGTGTACAGCAGCCCAACAACAAACAGTACAGTCCAGTTGGTAGCGTCCCCTGCGCCATGTTGTTTGTATATACAGCAGTAATAAACAAGCTGTCTAGTACAAGGTTCTTTTATTCCACTGCCTAATACTCTATAACTTTAATACTTACACTATACAACAAACGAAAGAATTCCTAAAAAACTGATAAGAGCAAAACAGACATGTAGAAGAATGTAAGTGTAAAGAGGGTATTAAATGGAGAAGGGTACAGTGAAAGAATGCATATCAAAAACGCTGTTAGGCAAAAAAATAAAATAATGAGCTTCCCAAAAATCGACTAAAAGTATTCATTTTTTGTAATTTATTGCTTTTAGTCAAAATCGATAAATTAAGGCCCCTAGTCATCAAATAATTTTATGAAGATGTAAAGAAAGAATTTTCCATTTTATTTTATTTTGTTGTTTAAATAGACAAATGTGCAATATCTTTAAAATTATTTATTCATAATATTTAATGTAATAATTATTTATATATTTTATCTGTAAGAAATATAAAAATATCAGGTGTATATATAATTTTTTTTTTTTTTTAAAGGGTATTTTTCCACATATTAAAAATAATAAAAACAAAATAGCACATTACTTATGAAAAAGTAAAACAATTTTATAAAATATATATATAGTAAATATAAATGTTCAATTAAAAAATAATATTGACTTATTCTTTCAGAAAAAGTAATATAAACAAAATGGGGATACTTATTCATACGGTATATTATAATATAACATAAGGTATATTATAATACTATTAAATCCAAAGCTACAAAAAACCATACTAGTTAACTAAAGTTTAACTAGTTTAAAAAAAATAAAATAATGGCTTTCCAAAATTAGTAAAGGAATCATTTGTTGGATTTTCAAAAAATGAATTATGTTTTTGAAAATCTGTAAAGCCTATCATAATATTCTAGTTTTAAAATATTGTAATATTGAGATTTATAATCAAATGTTGAGATGATAATAGAAAGAAGGAATCAGGAGTCATTCTAGTAAATTTTGAAAAATGTTTAACACAATGACTCCTGACTATTTCTTCTCATAATTATTAAAATGCAGCAATTACAATTAATATTAAGATTTAAAAAATCCCATTGCAAATTAATATTAAAGTTATAAAATAGGAAATAATATTGGAGAAATAAAAACAGCCCCTATTGTAATATTAAAGCACTTATCGTGTTTATTCATGCTAAAAAGCTGAGGAAGCATAGAGTAATTTATAGGTTTTCTCTGAGAATTCTCCAGCATGAGATAAAGCTGGTTGGAAGCCTCTTCGTCTCTATTCTAAATGTTATTTTCTTTCAAGAGTAAAGGCATATTGAATCCAATCAGGAGAAAAAGAAACCAAAAATTATTTTTACATAGAACATTGACCATCATCAATTTAAGTTAATCCAAATAACTGTACTACCATAAGATAAACACAACACACACGCCTAAACAATCACACCTATTTAAGTCTCAAACATTTTTTTTGTTTAAAAACGTTAAAAAAATTTGCTAGATCACAAAAACAAAATAAACGTTATGATTCTAAACGATAACGTTTCACATGCAAAGGTGATTATACAGATATACTATAATTTCAATTAAAATAGAAACAACTTCTACCAATTAAAAAACTTAATCATCTATAGCTATGAGCTTTGAAGGTTGGCATATAAAATATATTTTGTGAGTCAAAGCTAATTCTGAAAATGGAATAATCATATTCTGTTCAAAATTTCAGCTTTAAATCAACATAATACATTTTTTTTAAAATGTTCTTAAAAAATAATAAATGCTACCATGACATCCATAAAAGAAAAAAATGGTTGAGAAAATACAAATCTCAATCATATCAATTGATACGCATAAGTATAAATATAACACAAAAGGATGGATTTGATTCCACTCATAATTGTTTAAAATATAGTCAACGTACTATTAAGGCCATGTAAAACTAGAGCAATGGTTTTGTGAAGAGCAAAGGAGCTGTCATTTGAAATTCAAATGCATGCATTTTTAAACATCCTGCATAACTTAATAAACACAGAAACTATTTGTTACTCATGAACTAACCTGATAGGGTATAGGAATATAAAAGAAGTACAAGAAATGTGATATAATGACAATTAATTTAATAATGGTACAAATAAAGTTAAAATACTCATTATCTTTCAAATGACATATCACAGAACTCATTATCAAAGATAAAATGATAACTTGAGAGATGGCCCTAATCATTTGAAATCAAATTTTTTGATTACCTGGACGGAGTATACTCTTCTGCCTTGACGGGATATAAAATTTAATGGAATATTATAGGAATCAACAGGTATACGAATAGGAAAACTGGTAACGGACACGACCGAATAAGGTTAAGCGACTCTCTAAGGCAACCTAAACAGCTGGTAAACCAAGTTAGAACTGGCGGTTTTCCCTTGGCTACCAGAAGATAGCACCACTACCCACTCTTCGATGTTATTGGTCGAAATGTTCTTGGAGGGGAGGATTTCTGATTTTTAAAAATTATATATTGCTGCATCTGAAAAACCTATCAAATAAGGATTTTTTTTTTAAGACAAAACATTTACGAGAAAAATTAAATTAAAATATGGTTAAAGATTAAACATTTAGGGTTAAAGAGACTTTCAAAATTATTTTTATTGTATTTTTAAATAAAACTTATTAATCTTTTCAGGATCCTTAAAGACACAATAACGCTAAATTAAAATAACTCTGTATAATATAGAGAGTATAATAAATACTCTGAGAATATCTTCCTACAGATAGGAAAACCGATAAGGTCTCAAAAAAAAAAAAAAAAAAAAAAAAAAAAAAAAAAAAAAAGATGGAAGCGAATTAAAAAACAAAATGTTATGTTTGTTCCACTGAAACTTTTTTTTTTTTTTAGAGAGACCCCTAAATTTTCAGTAGTTAGGGGTGTACCAAGCATTCCAGTAAGGTCTCCACTTTTCTTATTCTACACCTATAAAAAAATAATGATAGTATTATCTGGGAATTACCACAATCTAATGCACAAAAATTTAATCAACAATAAAGATTATGTAACATGTAACATTATAACCATATGAACAACGAGAGGTCTGGAGTTTTGTAAGAACTGTTAAATTTAAGAATTCATACTTCATAACCAGGATTAACAACCAACCTAGGTTTAAACTGCCAGGATTAATTATTAGGACTACCCTAAATATACTAAAATACAAAGCACATATTTGATAAGATCCCAAAATATGACAAGCTAATAGAAAACAGATTTAAGAAAAAAGCAGGACCACTGAAAAGACATGAAAACAATTGTCACTGCTTAGTTTCAATTTCACTGACTCTAATAAAATGTCATAATTTGATTATTTTTAAGATTTAGCTATAGGAAGGTTCTCAACTTAAAATGGTAAAATATTTTGTGTTCCCCTTACATATTTTCTCATTTCAGAAAATAACAGTTCCTAAAATCTATATTTTTCAAATGGTTCTCTACAAAATCAACAGAGAGCATAATAAAATTCTAGAAAGTCAAAAAGACTGGAAAATAAATATTAACTCTTCCAATCCAAACCATTCCAAACTGAGAACTCATAGATCTTCATCAGATCCCAGGTCATTCTTTCATATCCTTCCATTTCCTGAACTTAAAACATAATCTATTAAATTCTATAAGATGGACATGACTAAATTGAAGAAAAAGTGATTTATGAAATAAATAACCACATTGTGGTAATATTTTTATTAAAAATACATAAATTATTGTACAAGAGTATTGCTTTTGTAAAATGTTTGAGTAAATTTACAAAGAGAAAAGGTTTTTTTTTTTGTTTTTGTTTTTTTCATTATTTGATTTCATTTTGTTTACAAAATACAAAACATATATTAGTCACATAATATTCGATACATTTTTTTTTTCATTTCATTTTATATGTAAACATGTTTTCCTCTCATCCTTTACAACACGTTTCTAATTCTAGTAACAAAGATATAATTATTCAACACACAACAGGTCATTTTCCACCTTCATTAAAAAAAAAATCAATTACAAAATGGTAAAACATTTGACTGGAATTTGTTAAATTTAAAAACTAATACCTATATTTTTTCACATGAGCAAATGTTTCAAAGGAACATAAACATATAGGGGAAAAAAAAGGATTATTCGGCGAATGAAGTTTTCAAGTGAAACATAAACATTCTTTCAGATATTCATATGGCCATGAATTTAAACATGAACAACTGGCTAATTAAATCAATGTAAATACAATATCTATTTAGTTTATTGGTTTGTTTCAAAAGATGTGTATAAGTTTCCTCCTTTCGATTATAATTGAGGATAACAATATTGAAGATATATTTTTTGTGATATGTTATGTTCTATAAAAAATGCTTTAAAATAATTTACAAGTTGAATTATAAATGTAATATGAAGCTCATATAAAAAGTTCTTAACATCAATAATGTAGTTATCACAGATAACAGTTAAAACCTCATAAAAATTATGAAAACCATAATAGTAAATTTAAAAAAAAGTAACATATTTCTTTTAAATATATATGTGTGTGTGTATTAAATGAAACTTGTTAATCCTCTTATAATGAGCTTTCAAATGAATTAATGTTTCTGAATGGCATAAATTGGTATTTGGTAATATGATGAAGTTATTTGTATAAATATACATTTTATTATTTTATATTAAACAGCATTTCTTTTTTTCTCTCAAAAAAAACAAAACAAAAACAGTAAAACAATAAATAAATAAAAGATTTTTCAGTATAAATTCAAAAAACACTGAAAATCCATAAGGAAAAACCTGTAAAACTAAAATCCATGAAAAGTCTTGGGCTCAGTACTTAGTAAGAACTGTTTTTCGGTCAACAGTGGTGCAACGGGGTGCTTTGGCTAGGGCATCATGCTTAACAGCCATGATTTTGCCAATTAGGGTACTCATTTTATAGAGGGTAGGTGTGTTCCAGAAGAACATCCTGACCTTAGAGGATGGTATAAGAGAACAGATAACTATCTGACACAGCCGGACTGGACTCAAAGCCAAACCTAGGAGGTAAGAGCCAAGCTTCTTACTCACTGAATAATCCCACTCATTGTCGTAAAGTAAAGCATTTTAAATTATATGTTCTTTGATGAAGAACTGAACAGTGGTTATAATACTATTAAATTGGCATTAATAGCCATGTCTAAATGTTCTGAAATGGACTAAATGAACTCTAAAACTCAATATGTGAAAGTAATACAAGGCCAACTAATATAACAGGTACATTTAAAATTATTTATAGCAGTCAGTACCATTTACTCTAATATTCTAAGACAATTTGCAATAAAGCCACTTCAATATATAATTCCTGGTTAAAACAATTGGCAAGCTAATGACTAGAACTAGGTAAGAAGGAAGATGTAGGAACAATCATTTTTAAAAATCCAGTTGATATTGACTCGAGACATAACTACATATCTACACACAAATTGTTATAGTACCATGCTAAAAACATTAATGAAATAAAATTAATTACGGGAATAAAATTAATAAAGAGAGAAAAAGAGTATTGTATTACTTTTATAAAAACTATTAAAAGTGAGATAAAGAGATAAAATGAATAAAGAGAGATAAAGAGTATTGTATTGCTTTCATAAAAACTAATAAAATTAATTATAGTAATCAAGCTTTTTAAAACTGGGTTCATTTAATTCACTGGGCTATCTCACTCAGGTAATTTAAATTTGAAATAACACTGTTCGAAATAAGAAATTCATTTTTTTTTTTCTCATCAAAGTCAGTATTATTTAGAAGATAAGTCATTTGTAAATTAAAAACTGGAAAAAAATAAATCTGGTACCTAAATTAAAATGTCCTTGCTCTTTAATTTAAAAATTAACAAGACAGATATCAAAGAGAATATAATGAAGAAATGAATGTAATAATAATAAAAGTTACTATCACAAATACCAATTGATGCCCGAGAAATCTTCATACATGGATAAAAAAAAAAAATCAAATAAACATGTTTACAGACTTATTGCTGTTTGAAGGGTCCTACAAATTAATATACAAATATTTAAAAGAAAAAAAATGGTCACTTTTTTAATATATTATTATATAAAATAAGAATTGACAAACATTAATATTCAATAAATTACATCACATAACATCTGAATGCCAAGAATGAATTCGAGAATCAACTTTTTTATTTATATAATATATATGGCACATATATATTGATACTAATCTCAACCTACTAAATCTAATTACTATTGACTCTTATTAAATAAAAATAACCGTTAATCTTTAAAACCAGACTCTTCCCTCCCCTATAAATTAACTTTTTAAAGTTGATTTATCAACAAACTGGCATTCTGGCGAATTACTAATGAGATAATTTCCATCATACGTACATAAAAATATTAGAAAATTTATATAAAACTCATATAAAAAATTTCAAAATAAATATTACACTTATAATTAACAGTATTAACAGCTAATATTAACAATCTTCAAAGATGAAATGTTCAACATTAAGACGCATTAAACATGCCTATAATAAGGTAAAAAGGTGAAACATCCCTCAGAGGCTATAAGGAGAAAAAGACAAATGTATCAATTACACATAGAAACCATGCAATAAGATTATGTTTTAAATAATTTGTCACTCTATATTTATTTAAATGCTTATCAAAAAGACAGAATGAAAAATGATATGGATGTATCAATTTCATCAATAGAAAAAAAAATTCTATACCCCCTATAATAATTGAATTCAAAATAATAATATATATATATAAAATAAATTATCACTAAAACATAAAAAGTTAGAGCATTGAACTATCTACAAACATGTTATACAACATTATGTAACTTCTGTTTGCCAAATCTGTAGGAATTTAAAATCCAAAGAAATCTTACTGGGAATAAATCTGGGTGTGTTCAGCGTTAAAAGTACAAGTTCAAAAGAAAATATTTTTAATATAGAGAGCTCTGAACATTACTAATACACGCACATTCAAACTTCCCAATCAATAAATACTATAAACAATAGTAATTCTCTTTCTCACATTTCTCTTACAGTTTTACATGTTTCATGATGTCATAGTAAAAACCATGGGAAATTATTATCCGGTAGCCCATTTTATTGTATTTAAGACGTAAGGAATTACATTAATTTATTATTTTCAATAATGAACCTTTATAATCAACAAACAAAAAAAAAAATTATCCCTCTTAAAATTTTTAAGTCTTACGTTTGAACGTATGTAGAACCCGATCATATATATCTGAACATTAGTAACCACTTTGAAGGAAACTTATTCATTTTCTTAGGTTTTTGACATTAAAGACTAAGTTTTCTGACATGATACTGTTAAGACCAAACACACCAAAATAAATTTAATTTTAAAACAAATATTTTAAAATATAAAAAAATAATTAAACATGGCACACACCAAACTGATAATCACAAGAAGAATATCATAGCACATAAAAATATCATTTTTAAGATTTACGATAGAAAAAATGCAATCTTTTCGGATTGAAACATCCTATAAAAGGAACAGTTAAATTTGTAAGGAATCTTTAAGCAATTAGAACTAAAACATTAAAACGGCTAAAAAACTAAAGGTCTTGATAGTAAATTATAGAATAAATATAAATTAATCATTAATATAACCGGCACACTGAAATAAAAAATAAATAAAATCCTAATTAATTAAAAAATAAAGAAATGCTTTGAATATGGCTTGAAAATGTCCCAAAATTAAGAAAATTGTATGGTATTGTCAGGTGTAGCATTAAATATCACAATTTTTTTAGTCTCCTGCCTAGATATATCACCATCTGGAAAAAAATTAAAAAAAAACATCAGAACAATTTCTTTAAACAAATGTTATTTTTGAAAAGATATTTTTAATTAATTCAAATTTAAAATATTTTTACATTCTAAGCTACAATACACTTCAAATATTTTATTCCTTGAAAATGGATACACTATTAAACTTAGTCCACATTATCATCTTCAATCACTCCTTAAACAAAAATCAAACAAGTCATAGATACATACCAATACTATAAATTAATTTAAAAATCATCTGAAACAGTATAATAAATTGATTTTAAGTTACTATTTTATTTTTATATATCTACTTATACTACCAGGTATAATAAATATCTTTACGTAAGGTAAGTGAACTGTGAAATAGAACAATGGTTTAATATCCTTCTTTGGTTCTCTGCTTAACATGCTAACCTTGTCATTATCAATAACCTAAGCATTAATCCTATTGTTCATAAGTATAAAATGAAAAATTATTTAATCTTTTTTAAATATACAAAGGTTACTACAAAAGTTTATCAATATAACTTACAGAAAGACTAAGGGGACGCAAGTTACTGCGTGTTCAAACATATTCATGTCTCCACAGTAATTACCAGTAACACATTTCTGGGTTCAACTGTTCATTAACAGTAACAGATTGTTGCGAATAAGTGTGTATTATAGCATCTTGGTCACTTAGTGAAGTAGGAGCCATGGTTTAGCATAGATTAATGCTTAGAAGAAATGAAGCTTGCACTGAAGCTTCAGGTGTACAGAGAATTTAAAAGTGTCTGTTGCACTCTGGACGAGGCTGAGAGAGAAGGATTACATCCTATTACAATGATGACTGTTGGCCAACAATTGTTTAGTGAGCCAACAGCCACCATTATAATAGCACATGTAGCAGAAAAATTGTAAAATAAAGAAAATAAACAAATAAGTCTTGAAAATGGGGACAAAACACCGAAACGTCAAGGGAAATTAATAAGAGGTAAAAGAGTTTTCAAATTAATAAAGAAGTGATGGAAGTATATAATGCTTATTCAAGTATGTAAAAAAAGTATTACAGTATTTTTCAGATCAAGCAGAATGGTATAGCACGTTGTTTTGGACACACAGAAAACAGTCACAGCTAAGATGCCTGCCTCAATGCATGGAGTCCATGAAAAACCAACGACAAAAGTCAAGATTGTAAGTCCACCGTGCCAGAGCTTGCACTACGTATTTCTCCCACTACTGGGCCAAAACATCTTGAGCACTTCTTACAATCCAGACATTACTCTTTCTGTTTGTAACTTTGCACTGTTCCTGCACGTGAAAATTAAGAAGACCTTCTGAGGTCTTGAGACAAAGAGTGTGTCTCAGTCCCAGATGAAACTAGGCAGATCTGGTTAATGGACTTTTTTGATGAATGGAGGTGTGTATTGAATGTGGTGAAAACTACTTTGAGAATATTAAATAAATAAAGCTGTATTGTAAAACTTGTGTAGTACCCTTTGTACGAGAACTATGGTAGAATAGTAATAAATAACTTAAAGCAAGTGTAAAGTGTTAAGTACAGAAACCAAGTAGTTTAACTTTTTTTCTTATTTTTTTTTTATAGCTAAGGTTATACTAAGAACATGAACTTTCAACATCTTTCCCGCAAGTAATTTCAGCTAGCTAATGCATTTAATAGCTTTCCATTTATTTTTCTTTTATTATTATATTTTATTTTAATCACAATAATATATTACTTTTTAATAAGGTGGGGACATTTTTTACAGTAAATGGAATTCAAAAAGTTGATAGGGTGTTCAGTCAAAGAAAAAACATAGATACTTATAAATGTATATGTCCTTTGACCACATCTTCTCTTCTCCCCACCAAAGCTTTTAGAATTATATTACTTTCCATTCACAAATCATCTTACCTTTTCATTCTTCCAGAGGAGCCATCCACTGGAGTGAATTCTGATTTTGGATCAGGAGAAAGTGAACTCCAGTTGGTGTTTTCGCACAATGGAAGGTCACACCATTTTCTTTTCTTCACAACACAGCTCTCAACGATTTCATAAAACCTACAAAAAAAATGTTAGGGGATGAGGAAAAATAATATAATTTACTCGCAGAGGAAGAACAATTTATAATCATAATGAGCAATATGGAATAGGTTATTTTTTCTATATTCCATGAGTTAAACAAAACAATCAAATAATTCTACTTGCCGACTAGAAAGGGAATCTATCCACTGCTGCAGATCTTTACCAGTCCTTCTCGCATTGGATAGAGCTCTCCTTTCTAAGGAATTACCAGCACTTCGGATACCCCAGTCTTCTCCTCTCTTTGGATATCTTTCAGATGGACCACGATGCATAAAACTGAAATAAAAAATTAAATAAATTCTATGCCTGAGGGAGAGAAAGAAACAAATCTCTTTTCTCCTCCACAAAAATAATCAAATGATTATAGAACTAATGTTGAATATAGATTAAACTATAGGTATGAGAAAGGTTGAAAATCTATTAATTATACATTATTATTAAATCTATTTCAATATATTGCTTGTGTAATCAATTAACATCTCTACATGCTACAGTGGGAGTCCTGAATTTTGTCTATCCTGGTTAAATTAAGATAGGGATCTTTAACAAGTACCTGACATTGCACAGGCTCAGGACCACCATTTTACGTGTCCTCTAAAGTACAGCATAACAAAGGATTTTTTACTCCCTTCGAAAAATCTTAGAGCCATCTGCCAGATTTGAACCAACAATCTTGGACATAGAAGGCAGTTATGCTACCCATTTAACTACAGGGGATGCCTATTTAATTATATAATTTATCATCATCTTCCATGGCGCTACAACTCCTGTAGAGTTAAGGCCTCCTACAGTTTGGTCCACTAGACTTCTCTGTTGGTTGCCACCACTCTTCAATTGAGGATCTTCAAGATGGACCTGGGATCCCCTGCCATTTCATCGAACCATCAGAGCCGAGGTCTTTCCACTCTATTTGTCCATAAAATCCTAGGAATCTGATCCTCGATTATTCCAATCTAGTTGAAGCCGGCATCCTCTAATTATTCTTATGATATCTGAGCTCATATAGAGTCTTGTTAGCTCAGCAGTCGTATTTATCCTCCAGATTCCTTTAGCACAAACTGGCCTGTAAATTCACCTCAATATTCTCCTCTCAAACATTAGGAGAAGGTATCCCTATGAACTGAATAATGACATTTGGAGGCATCAGTGAGAACTGATCTTACCAGGCTCTTGTACAATTGTACCTTCATGTTTTGAGATAAACCCCTGCTCCTGAAATGCTTAGTAATCCGAAATATCATTTATTTGTAGACATAATTCTGTGATCGATTTCTGCTTGTTAGTCATTTTAGTAATTTGAAGTTTTTTTCTAATATTAATCAATATATCCATATCACTGAAATATATTATTATAAAAAAATCAACCTACCCAACCTCCCTCTGAGTTAACGGAGAACCATTCAGTAGCTCAAGAGGTGTAACAAGGAAAGAGGTTTCAGAATATGCTTTCCCTCCATGTAATATCCTCAATGTCCAAATGCCAGGAAATAATGGCGCCTTTAATGAACTTTTTATGAACCCTGTCTAAAAAACAAAAATAGGATCATAAACACAATGATATGTAAAATTGAAAGATTACATTATATCTTCAAATTCAATTATCAGTCGCTATTAATAGAGCTGAAATAGTCAGGCTCATGTGTGAAAAATATTTTTTTCTTACAAATGAAAGTATTATGTGCTTATATCAGCCACTAAACGTTAGGAGCTTTTTATAACTGGTTAATAGTAAGATTTCTAGCTGAATTAGATAGATGTCTTTAAAGAATTGATTTAAAACTTGAATTATCATTATACATGTAATTATCACTATCTCAAAACTTTGTAATATAACATTTTCATCGAATCATGTCTTCAAATATTCTTTTGAATTTTGTAAAATTTAGTTAACATAACATCAGATTTTAATTTAACATTTTAATTTAAATTTTAAAGTACATTTAACGATTTCTATTTAAGTGATAGCAGTAATTCAACATTCATAGAACAGAAATATGTTTCTGAGCTAAATAAAGTACTATGCTATTTCTATGTGGGGGAATTTAGTTAATAAAATTGATTATCTCTGAAATTGTCAGAATGTAGGTAACTAGGTCTAGATTCTATATGAGTTTTCTCTATGTATTTTATATAACCATAAACTGAAGCTCAACATAGAACATATTAAATTTTTTGTTAAAGTTGAAACAAGTACAAATTACTCTAACATAGGTAAGGTCCACTGAAATCATGAAACCAAACATATTTGTATTGAGTGTACAATGTAAATATTATGTAAATAAATAAAGTTTCTTTCTTTCTAACATAGGTAGAAATAATCGGTAGTCCGTCATGTATAAAATATTTTAATTTTGTTTCTCGGCTCACACATCACACCGTCTATTTTTTTCTTGTTTATCGCACTTTACTGATTCTAAAACACTATATACATTTTCCTCTATCTTCAAAAATAACTAAATTATTTAATTAAATCATTTTTAATCGGCTGCCATTTTAAAAATTACCAGCTGGTATCTACATCTACAACATCTAGGTGTTAGGATCATCGTTGCATGCCCTAATATTTTCGTGGCGAATTTCTACAAAATTGGTCAAAAAACTTTGTACGGTGAACGGGGAAAAACGGATTTTTTATTTTGTTTGTTGTTTGGGTTCTACACATCTTGATATGAATAATATGATATATGTTATAATATATGAAAAATACAGGTAAATTGGGTGACAAACAAATATATCAAAAAAATAAGTAGCATTTAATGAGACATTAAAGACATTTTTTATTCTATATTCGGGTTCTACGTATCTTGAAACATAGAGCCCTCAAATTTTAAAAGGGAGGATTTTTTTTTTTTCTTTGGTTGATTGCCAAGATTCATTATTGAAAATAATAAACCAAAATGAATCCCCTTTTCACTAAATCATCGCATCACATGTGAACAGCTTGATCCAATTTTGCTAGTTCGTTTTTTGTTTCTAGGCCTTAGAGTTAAAACAGGATATCGTCTGTCACGTCAGCTAGTCTTCAATATAAATTACTCTAACATTTATATTCATAACTATTTATTTTTTTCTAAATGTAATCTAGGATGATTTCAAAGAAAACCATCAGTTTTTTTAAATAGGTGATTTCAAATTGATAACAGAACAATTAATTTTATTTCAACTAAAAGCTTTTTTTACTATTTTCTGATAGCAATGTAATAATATTATTTGTTTTTACTCTTTAATTTTTCTTGTCATAATTTATATTAAAAAAATGAAGAATTGCCTTAATCACCGATTCTCCAATGAGTAAATATTTGACTATAACAATGCTTCAATAATAAAAATTAATATAGTGATTAAAAAAACAACTTAAATTTATACTTACAAGGCTGTCACCTGAGATTGACAGATAAGAAACCTCAGCTAAAGCACCAATTGGATCAATCCAAAGTAAAGTCAAGTTATAACCAGATATTGGTTGTTCCAGATAGTAAATTGCAACAGGTTCTGAAAATGGACCCAATGTTCGCAGCCAATTTCGAGCAACAGACTCTTTCTGGTCATAATCACTGCTTACTTCTACTCTCTGAAATTCATATTCAAGATTATTGTTATTAAAATTTATTAAATTAAATAGAATAAAAAATAAAAATCATTTGATAAACTTTCACCTAATTAGATTCCTGTCATAAATAGTTTCTCATAGTGAAAAAGGTGAATCGATAACATATTTTACTATTTCCCATTTAGATCTCATGACATAATAATGGTGAGAACAAAATCACTTTCTAAAAGGTCTTAAAAAATATGCACTTATGAAAAATATTGAAATATTGGATTAGCACTTTATACCGAACACAGATAATTTGCCATAATAACATAGTATGAAATAAAAAAACAGTACAAAAAGCAATTTAAGAAGATTTGGGCTTGAAAATACGTGGGTGAATCAAATATAAACGAGACTTTTTGTCCTGGAAGCCTAGTGAAGGTGTGGGAACATTCCCGCATTTAGAGGTGTTGGGTAGGGATGCCAGGAATGGGGGAAGCAGGCAGGCGCATGCCCTCGAACTCACTAGTTACCGTTGTGACGATGTCTGAGCAGGATGTATCCCCCTCGATTGCGCAACGTATTATCATCAAATTTCGTGCTGCTGAAGGTGTAAAACCGGCTGAAATCTTGAGGAGGTTGACTGAACAGTTCGGGGAAGAGACACTTTCTCGTGCCAGAGTGTTTGCATGGCATAAACAGTTTGTGGAGGGTCGTGATCGTGTTCAGAATGAAAGCTATGACCGCAGACCCCGCTCCAGCATCACAGCAGACAACATCAGCCGTGTTCGACAGCTTATTGAAGGTGACAGACGTCTAACCACCAGTGCCATTGCAAGTGAGGTTGGGATAAGCTATGAAAGCACTTTTTCCATACTCACAGAGGAGCTAGGGTTTCGTAAGATGTGTGCCAGGTGGGTTCCTTGACTTCTCACAGCTGAGCAGAAGCTGAACTGTTTGCAGGTCTGTGAAGGTCTTCTTGCAAGATTTCAGGCTGAGGGAGCCTCATTTCTCACTCACTCACTTGGGTGCACCATTACACCCCTGAATCAAAACAAGCAAGTATGGAGTGGAGACTGAAAGGGGAACCTGGACCAGTGAAAGCCAAGTCACGGCTGTCAGCTGGGAAGGTTTTGGCTTCCTTGTGTTTTGACCAGTGTGGCTTGCTGTATCTTGACTTTTTGCATGATGCAGGACTATCAATTCCGCATACTACTATGACATTTTGAATGAAGTCAGACTTGCATATCGCCGCAAAAGAAGGGATCTACCGATGAGAGAAGTGATTCTTCTTCAGGACAATGCTCCCCCTCATACTGCGGCCCTAACGAGAGAAAAATTGGAGCAACTGTACTGAGAGATGCTGGAACACCCTCCCTACAGTCCAGACTTATCACCATGTGACTTTCACCAGTTTGGCCCACTCAAGGAAGCTTTGGGAGGTCAGAGATTCGTCAGTGACGATGAGGTTGAAGCCTAAACGCTCAATTGGCTGAAGACACAACCTACTTCATTCTATGAGCACGAGATTGGAAAATTACCTATGCGCTAAGAAAAATGTATCCAAATCAGGAGACTATGAAAGAAAATGAGGTGTACTTTTCTTTGTGTTCAAAGTAAAAATAAAAAAATAAGTCTAGTTTATATTTGATTCACCCATGTAATTCCATCTTGCTTCTAAATATATTCATTCTCATACTAAGATATGTTCATGTGACAATAACATTTTAATCAAATAATCCATGTACATTCACCTTGAGAGCTGAAAGTGAAGTCATTGTTTCCAAAACAGTGTAGTGGCCAACAGGTCGTACCCACGTTTCCATAAGAATAGAATCCTGGTTCCCTTTCGCTGTCACGTTAAATAATATTAAAGACCCCTACAAAAACAAACAATATATGAAAAATACAGGTAAACTGGGTGACAAACAAATATATCAGAAAAAGAAGTAGCAATTAATGAGACATTAAAACATATTATTTTTAAGCTGATATCAACGTCTAGGTATTAAGATCATCGTTGGGTGCCCCACAATTTTTGTGGTGAATTTAAAAAAAAATGGATCCAGTAGTTTCGGAGAAATGCTGCAGATTAGTTACAAATGGATTTTTTTTTTTTATTCTATATTCCGGTTTTACGCATCTTGAAACATAAGCCCTCAAATTTTATGGAAGAGGTAATTTTTTTTTCATTTGTTTGGTCGATAACAAAGGTTCATTATTGAAAATAATAAACCAAAAATTACACCTATTCAAGAAATAACCATGTTTAAAATGGCAAAGAGGTGAGATATGTTGAAAATACATATTGAAATGTTCACTCGATCACAATACCTTCCTTTTTAAGCAGTAATGAAAATAAAAGTTATCAAAATATCTAAATTGATCAACAATAGAATTAAAAACAACAGGTTAGATTACCAATGGAATAACTTACAACATAAGCATCATAGCGATAATAAGAGGTAATCTCTAATATTTTGTTAGTCGAAGAAAAACTGCAATTTAACTTTCTTCTTGAAGTAGCTCGTGCAAGACTAAGAGCGATTGTGATCAATGCATCATCTGGTCGAGGTCCCATGTCCAAAGAGGAATAAGTAGAATGCCAATAGCTCTCCATAGCAGTAACATCTAAAATTTTTTTTTAAATTAGACCCATTTATTTAATAAAGATAAAATACAGTTTGAAAAAAAAGGTATTTAAGCAAATTTCTTAAAATAATAAATCATAGTTAGGATATCAAGGAAGTTTAAAGGAATAAATTAAATTAAAGTTAATACAGGACTAAAATAAGAATGAGAAATAGGACTTTCAAGGATGTTGTCTTACGTAGGCAGTCAATTAAGTTACAATCAAGGAGGAGGAATGCTCTGGTGATAGGTAAAGATAACAGAGAAATCTGGAAAGAAAATGGTATATAAAATTTTAGTTGGCAGATACTAGTAGATATAACTTAATTAAAATTTAAGAATAATAAAAAACATAAAAAGAATCTTCAAAAACACTTACTCGAGGGAAACGGTCCATATAACCAGGCCTCGACTTGATTGATTATACTTTGATCTACAGCAGGTTCAAACTTCCGAGCAAAGAACACAGGTTTTAATTTAGTACTCTGAAAACAATTATTCGTAAGTTAACAATTAATTGATTTGTCTAAAATAAATACCAGTTAATATCGGAACGTACCTGAAGCCTTCCCCAATCTTCGAGACGAAAGTTATTTGGTGAACAACCACACCAATCAACAATATGTTTGTACTGGCATTTACACCCAAGATGACGACGCCAGTTAGTCACGTGAAGATTGTTATCAACATATGTCCGACAAAATGGAGAATTACGTAGAGCAGTATGAAAGAAGCTCTAAGAATACATAGAAAAAAATGTATAAATACATATTCTAACACAATTCATTGATGTATTTGGCTCCTTATGAAAACAACTCAAAACTAAATTAGAAAATACCTCTGCTGGAAGTAGAGTGTATTTAAAAAATGTAACAAGCCCTTGTAGCAGTGGATCTTTTTCATATGTCACGAGATATTCTACAAATGGCCTTGATAGAGCAAACCAGTCACTTCCACCATCAATAACAATACCTGAAAAATAAACAGACATACTAATAATATTCAGGTAATACAGGCTAATTTAAAATAGAATATAAAAATATAATTAATCAAACTTTAAGTTAGGTTCAACACACTAAGAAAATAATTTTTTTAATTAAATTTGTTTAAGACTTAGCTTTCGTCGTCTCATCTATAACAATTTACACGATTTAATTAAGGAAAAATATTTTTTTCTAATTGTCAATAAGTATATGAGAATTTTCACCAGATAAATATCTGTCAAACTATTGTTGTTTTCTTACTTAAATTTCCTCAAAGGACCAAAGCTACTAAAAATCTTTAATTAAGATAATTTAAAAATAGACAGTCTCAGTGTAGTTGACCTCACTTAACGTATGATATATCAGTCTACCTATTGCATAATACAATAATTTAAAATAAAATTAGATAATTCATATAATTTTCCTTCTTTTTTAATTATTTAAAGAAAGCTTTATAGGCCTTCAAACAAATAGTAAAGCACCTTATTGGATTAAAATAGGCACAATATAATAAATTTAATAAGAAACCAGGTTACAACACACTCATTAAAATATGACTTTGTCCAAGCAAAATAAATCAAATAATGCACAGAAAGTAACATTTAAATACAGCAACATGCAAAATTATTCATAGATATTTTATTTTTCCTTTAACAATCATCAATATTTTTTTTTCAAGCCATCTGTTATAGATATAAATTTTATATACAGTGAGAAAAAATGAAAAACCATAAGTCGTACGAAGTTGAAATTTCATATTTAAGACAAATATATGCCTGAGATGTTACAGCAACTTTGTCACTAAAGTCCTACTTTATCCCATGTATTTAGCACTTTTTTACGATTTTCTCAAAAACAGCTCTAACCATTTTGATCAAACTCACTACATCAATGTAAAATTTAATGGACTTTAATATCATGTAAGTTTAATTCTGATTGAAATAGTCTGACAGAGCTTAAATGCCGATATTTCAAATTTCTAAACTTTGATATTTCAAAATTCTAAAGATATTTCTTCCTCTAAACTAACTTTAATTTGTACATTCCAAAAGATTAACCATATCATCTTAATGGCACTGACGAAAGACTGCTAAATATCAAAGTTGAGCCAATTTGATATACAACTAAAGCAGAAAAGTGCAAACATATTTTTTTATGCAATTTTTTTGTTTTTGAACACAAGAATGGTAATACAGATGTATAATATACCGTTGGATAGCTAAAGATTTTAGAAAAATATTATCTGATACACGGAATTGTAAAGGGTAATGGAGAGTGATGAAAAGCCGACAAAACTAACTAAGGAAATTCATGTTGACCTGGCGGCATGTCAAAGTAGCAGAGCCTCTAGTTGTGATCATTTTGACATTTGAGTTGGAGGTGATTATCCCAAACACTAACTGATTATTGTCGATAAAAATATAATAGACTAGCTGTGTCACGCAGCTTTGCTCGCGAATATTGCATTTCGTATTAATTTATGTGCGTTTATGGTGAGATTGGCTATAATAAATATCAACTTTCAGCTACTCTTTGTTATCATTCAAAGCCCGATCTTGACTTCTTCCTGTCAAATTAACAATAGCAAACCAGTAGAAGTGGTTATACCCATAATCACTTAATATGTAAAAATAATCGTCACAAACCATTTTAAAAAAATAAATAACATATATATTTTCATAGGAACCTACACTCGAAACAGATATGAAACGCAATATGCTTAAAAGGGTCGGTCACCTGTATGTAGTGACCAGCCAGGTGCCCTTAAGATTTTTTTTTTTAAGTTGAAAATGACTCTTGAAATAAAACATGACTTAACAATATAGATAATAATATAGATTGATATAAATATTTCCGCGTTGTGTAACCTTCTATACTCTCCAGTAGCCTCATCTCTCTTCGGACCAAATATTTTAGTACCTTATTTTCTAAAACCTTTAGCCGTTGTCCGTCCTTCAAAGTAAGCGGCCACGTTTCACCGTCAGAAGAATAACAGTTTTATAAATTCTAACCGTTAAGTTTTTGGACAGAAGCTAGGTAATTTCGCAACTGAATTATAACACGCATTTCCCGCGTTTAACCAGGACTTTATTTCCTCCTGGATTTTTTTTTTCGTTATCATTGAACCTAAATACTTAAATTTCTCTACGTGTTCAAAAGTATACCCTGATATATCAATATCACTATGGTCGCCACCGTCTCTGCTACAAATCATATATTTTGTCTTTTCGGTATTTATTTCGAGTCCTATTTCTTTACCGGTTTTTATTAACGGACTTGTATTTAGTTGTTTAGTTTCCGTGTCTTCCTTTAGCAGTACCAAATCATCGACGTATCCCAGAACCGGAATTTTATCACCCAAATTTAAACCTTCTTAGTACATGTCACTTTTTCTTTGATATATTCTAAAGCGACTTCGTCTGCATCAATTTCTGTTATTATGATTGCTATTAAGAAGTTTTTAAAAGAATATATTTTAAAGTACTTCGCATAAATGACATTTTTAGTTTTATTTTCTTGTGGCAGAAGAACATACTGATTTTCTCCGCAACCCGATCTCGACGTAAATCTATTCCTACGTGTCTAAATGGAAAAATATAAATTAACGGGAAATTGAATTATTTAAAAATAAAAGGTAAATCATTTGGAATCATTGGGAAGAGAGGTTTTTTTTCTCCCAAATTTTCCCTGTTTTTCCCCAGATTTTTCCTTTGATTCTTTGGTCCTATTGGTCGCAGCGTGATGTTATATAGCCTATAACCTTCCTCGATAAATGGACTATCCAATACAAAAAGAATTTTTCAGTTAGAACCAGTAGTTTCTGAGATTAGCGCGTTCAAACAAACAAACAAACTCTTCAGCTTTATAATATTAGTATAGATTATTTAATAAAACACATGTTTCTATTGAAATTTAATTTAATTAATTCTTTAACAATTTATTTTTATCTCCACATGAATTTAAAATTCTTAAATTGATTTTAACAACGGAGGTAAGTGAAAATCGTGTGTTGCGCTCACCAGATTTTGTATATTAATATACAATCCACAGCTACTGTAGGGTGGATTTTTGTAAAACTGTGTTAAAAAAATTTAATAGATGCTGAAAACATTCATGATTATATTAATCTTTAATAAACAAATTATTCATCATACCTGAAGGTAAATGACGGTCACCAATACGCCACATATGCGCATCACATTCAACAAAAGTCTTATCAAGGCCCTGCTTTTGTATAAATCGTTGAACTTCTCTACCATGAGACTTAACAAAATTACGTTCTCTATGAACTGTTAAGAAGTCCACTAACTCATTATTAGTCCTGAAAATAATCAAATCAGTACCATGTTTTAGCTTAAAATAATTTTGGGCTATAAACTAAACTATATTAAAGTCTTGAATCAAAAGTTATTTATTCAGTTAAGTTTAAAAGAAAATTATTCATTGGAATATTGCAATCTATTCAAAGAACTATATAAATAACTTAAATTAAAAGTGAATGCTGCTTTACTGGGAAGATGATTCCAAATACTTTTCTATATGTAGTTATAGGATTATCCTATATAATATAGTTTAGCGAAAATTAAATAAATAAACAAGTTTAATTTAATTTTGTTACATATATATTAAATGTAGTAATATATTAGGTTAGCAGATAAGTCCTTAAGGTTCATCTGTTCATTTTTATATCGTTATTATACGCTTCTTATCTGATAAATTAATTCCTGAGATACATTATTTAACTGCTCGTAATATAAAAACAACCATTTCTATAAACTCATGCAACTTACTTGACAGGAAAGTCACTTTCAGACAGATTGATGATATAATCCCATTTCCATGTTTTATCAGGAACAAGTTCAATCATGGCTCTAAGAAGTACAACGAGAAGTGAAGCACCTCCCCAAATAGACGCATTTCTACTCCTTGATAGGCGAACATTTTTCAATTTCTTTTCTACTTCAACCAAATGCCTCATGAGATAATCTTGTCTCTAAAATTAAATACAAAAATATTTACACCAGGACTAGGCAAATTCAACAACTTTGGTAGTGACATAAAAGTACAAAGAAATTATTTTAAGCTTATCAATGTATCGGCTGATTTATATATTAACATGTAATTCATGATTTGATTACATATTCATTTATCCATATTAGTTTTAATGCATTAAAAGTTCAATGAAAAGACCCTTTAGCCATATTGCACTAGATCATGGCTCAAAATTCATTTCAATCAGATTTTAGTTCAAAACTACAAAAGGTCACAAGTTAAAATCTATTAAAAAGGCTACAACAGCAATGTGTTCATAAAATAATGCTTAAACATATTGCATATTCTATTGACATTGAAAACGTTCTTTTAATTGTTCCTAGGGATTTACATGAATTAAAACACTTCTGAATAAGTATTGAAGCTAAAACCTAATAAAAGAACTAAGTATAACAAGAAAAGAAAAATCATGCATCCCAATAAAATAGACGAATATGATGAAATTGTCATTCCTATGCTAGACAAATGAATATGAATCACTGCTTTTGTAAGCCAAAGGTCGCTGGTTCAAACCTGGTAAACAAAAATCCTTGGTTATACCACTCTTCAGAGGGGAAGTAATAAGGTGGTCCCGAGCCAATGTGAAGTCAGGTACTTGGTAAAGAGACCTACTCTAATAAAACCTGAATAAGCAAAATTTATGACAGCCACAGTAGCATAAAAGTTATGTTAAATGAATAAACAAACAAAACAAACTATTTTTGTAAGACAGCGATTCTATACAGCAGGCTACATATTTTTTTTTGTTTTCCTGAAATGCTTCAATTTACATTTTCATTCTTAAAGTAACCCTAAAAAAATTATATTTTACTTTGGAATGAAACAACAAAAACTACTCCAGGTAAATGATTCATAATAACTACAACAATTTGTTCAAGCCAGTTTAGACTTAAAATGTATTTATTATAATTTAATTGTGATTAATTTCATTTTTTATTTTAAATTTGTTTAAAACTGAAATTAAAAGAATAAAATACATAATTTTTAACATTAAATGTAGCTATACAACTGTAATTATTCAGTTTTTTAAAAAACCATATGGTCGATAGCGTTGGTTCCAAACTCGACTCTCACCTCGCTCAGTCTTTGCCCAGCAAGACCTCTTCAACAATCTTAAATTAGTACATAGTTCTGTGTGTTTACTTTTAATATCGAGAAAATAAAGCCAAGCCATCTGAGCCTGGCCTACTATATACATCGACATTTTTTTAATTTAATTTTTTCTCTGTTTCTCATTTTGTTTTAATTATTAATTGTTTTCTTAAATTCGACACCATTTAGTTAAAGTTTCTTTCATTTTGTTTATGAGTTTATTGGTATGAATTTATGTTATGTTTAAATTATTAAAAGTGTATAACAATAATTTACACATTTTTTCATTATTATTTTAATATTATTATTATTATTCAATTTCAGCCTTCAGTTCGCAGACGATCAGGTTGTCCTAGCATTAGAAGAATGTGATCTTGAATATATGCTGGGGAAATTGAATGAAGCATACTCTGAGTGGGGTCAAGGGATCAGCAGAGAAAAAACAGAGTATATACCATGCAACTCAACGGTCTGAGCCATCTGTGTGGAGGATTGGACGATCCCACAGAGCAACATCTTTAAATATCTTGGTGAAAACATAGATCAGTTCGGAACGATGACAAAAGATATCGAAAATAAGATTGGAAATGGTAGAAGGATAATAGGAATCTTGAATGGTGTTCTGTGGAGCAAACAGGTGTCGCATCTTACAAAAAAAAAAAAATTTACCATTCCTTCCTCTTAGGAACCACTTTATAAGGGGCTGAAACATGGACGGTGCTAAAATCGTCTGAAAGAAGATTTTTGGCTTTGGAGATGTACTTTTGGGGAAGAGCCTGCGGCATATCCAGGCTGCAAAGAATCCTTAATGTTGAAATAAGAAAAAAATTAGGGGCTGGGCTGAACATCTTGAATGAGATATCAAAGAAGAGACTCATGTGGTATGGCCATGTCATGAGGATAGAAGGGACGGTGGCCACATAAAAGGATGAAGTACTCCCCGCAGAAGAGGCGAAGACGAGGAAGACCCTGCAAAACGTGGATAGAGAGTGTGAGCGAAGACATGGCGGCCAGAGGCTTGACGGAGGAGGACTGCAGGGATAGGGAGCACTGGCGTTCAGAAACAATTTAGTTTCGGAATGTGACCAAGTTGCAGAACCCGAGAAAAAAAAGAAAACAATTATTTTAATTATTCATTAATTAATAATTATAATTCATTATAATTATTAATCCTTTTGAATCAGCGCCTATTATAGGGAAAAAGGATATTTTGACACCGCCCCTTCCCCAACACCACTGTACATTAAATATATAAGTTATAATTTCTCTACCAGAATAAATTCCTTAAAAAAAAAAAATTTACCATTGTACACTTAGGTTTATAACAGTAACATGAAGTATTCTTAAGTACTACAGATCAGTTATTAATTACGTGATAACTTACAGCATCAACATGAATATAAAAGTAGTGGGAGACATGATATAACACCTTTATCAGCCTCTTCACTTGACGTATAGACCTTCCATTAAGTGTTAACAAATAAAGTATTCTGGCTTTTGGCACACCGGTTGGTGACGAACTAACCAAATCTGCCGTCTCTTTTGAAAGTTCTATAATTTAAAAAGTTTTATAAACAAGTTTAAAATGAACATCAATAAATACAAATAAAAAATTAAAAAAAAAAAACTAACTTGCTATTCCAGTTTGATAAATATTTACAGTATAGAATCCACCACAGGGCTGCTTTGGATCAAGAGGGCATTTCATATTACAAGAAGAGTCAGGCAGTCTAGCGGAAGATGGAGGCTCAGAAACACCACAAAAACATTCAGTTCTGAAATAATTGAAAAATGCGAGAAACCAAAAAGAAACTTCAAACCAATCATGATTATTACTAAACGAAACATTAGGAAAATATGGTTGGATAAATATACAATTCATAAACAATTTGTTAATTAAAAATCAGAAATTAAAAGAAACATAAATAAACCAATCATTTAAATAGTTTTAGCATCCCCAATATCATAATCAACTCTCTTGAACTGTTGATGCATGTGAAGAGGATGTCTATAGAGCCTTCTCCAGCTTTTCCAGTTTTTTAAAAAGTACTTTTTTTCATTCCATCAAAGGAATTGGTTTTCGATTCTGATGACTTTTTGAAGGTCTTTGGTGTTTTGTGCTTGAGGTATTCTTTACAAAGATTCCTCTTTTTTTCAATCATTGTTTAAATCTCACAGGACCACCACGTTATTCTCTTATATTGGCTTCCAATCCTTTTTTAACAATAAACCAATGTTGCTGCATTTATTCTTCTAGTTGAACCAGCTTGCTTGTATGTTAGTGGTTCCAATCAAACATTTTCCGCAGATCCTTTTGTCCAATAATTTCGATGACAAGGACCCCCAAATCCCTAATATTATATATGCAGTCACCTGATCACTAGCAATTATATCTCTTAATTTTTCTGTGTGGGGCATGTTTTTCATTAAAAGCCAAGGCTTCACATATAATTAACGTAAAGATAATTTAAAATTAATCCCCAATGATAACTCGCAGACCACTTTTGGAAACCACTATTCTAAGTAATCAGAGTTTAATGGGTAATCTGAATCTCTGGCCACTCTCTTAATTCCTTCGTGGTAGAAGGTAGGAATTTCATCTTCTTCATTTAACATATGCACCTTAACCACTGCTATTCCTTCTATACCAAATCTATATTTAACCAGTATTAGTCGATAAATATTTCAAAATCTCTTTTAATTTGTATGTCAAACACATATTTAAAAGATTGTTTTGTTTTTTTTAACTAAAAAATAGTCTGTAATACACTTTTCATTTCTACTCGGTTCTTCTTTCATTAATTCTATATTGATTAAAATAATAAAAGAAATATAAATTGTTTTTTATATAAATTAAATTACTTCAACTTCCTACTCATTGTGGTATAAGTAAAAATATGTTATTATTTAATAAATCAAAGGTTAATCCATTATCGAATGGAATTATGAAAAGGAAATTAATTAATTTTAAAGATCTAAAGCCCAATATTATGGACAAAGTCACAGCCTAAAATTGTAGATTTGCATTTCATTTAGTATTAGCTGACCAGACAGACAATGTCCTGTCTGAACTATCGGTCAAGACATTCATGTATGATGCAATGATCAAGGAATAGGGGGATTATTATATATGTAAATAAGAGATTACTTACCTAAGGAAATTAAAAAAAAAAAAAAAAAAAAAAAAAAAAACCTATTCACACAAGTAACATTTATCTATTTTTCATTCATAAGATCCTTCTCCTAACTAATATTAACATTTCAAAAAAAGTAGAGAAATCGGTCAAGCCGTTCATGCGTGATGCAATGACCAAGGGAAAAGGCGATCATTTTTACATATATAGACACCAGAAAAAGGATGAGAAATCCTTTACATAGCATTTCAAAATTAACACAAAATCATTAAAGAAATTTATTTAATTCTATAATTAAAATCATAACTTTCTATAATCAACATAACATATTTTAATTTTTTTTTTCTTTATAACCAGAACTAAAAAAATATTACTGGAAGGAATTAGTCCGGGTGGCGGTCATTAAATGAAACAACTAAATAGTTTCAACTATTTTATTGTTTGCCAACGTTTCCATTTTCAGTTTCCATTCTCCCACCATGCGCCCTGATGATGACCCACAAAGGGGGTCGAAACGTTGGCAAACAATAAAATAGTTGAAACTATTTAGTTGTTTCATTTAATGACCGCCACCCGGACTAATTCCTTCCAGTAATTCTCAACGGTCAACTAATTACATCCACAATGCTAAAAAAATATTAGCTTAAGAGTGCGTAACATTAAGAATGTATAGAATAAGAAGATGGAATAAATGGGAAATAGAGTAATAATTAGTTATCAAGAAGTATGAAAATACAAACCCATATTGGACTCCTGCGTATGGAAAACCACCTTTAGTACATATGTCTAAACATGTATGAGGTGAATTAGTAGTCTTCAAATTCTGATAAAATCCTGTTAAAAGTCGTAGTGCCTTATCATCCTGATAACATCCCATTGGTTTGCCGCTTTCTAGACCTAAATTGAAACAAATAAGATGTTATACATGTGTGCATGAGAATTGAACAGCTTTATTCCAAACGTTTTGAGAAATTAACCCTTTCCACAAGGTTTTATTTAAGGGTATAATGGATTAATAAGTTGAGTAAAATTTTGCTTTATAAAATTATAAGTAAAATATTATAGAATAGAAAATAACTTTTATTCTGGGACTGGGTCCCTTAAGAAAAACAGATTTGTGCAGCTGAAATATACAGCATGTCTGGCCAACAGACAGAAGGAACATAACTACAGTGTGTCAAAAGTATTCGGAATTCACAACCATTCCGTAATTTACTAGCTTTTAACTTATTTTATATGTTTTTAAAGAGTTGTTAACCACTTTATAATGTTACAAGGAAGGTAAACAATATCTGGAACCAAAAATTATGATGATAATAATTTTATTTTCAACGTTTTGAACATTCATTTACAAAAATAGTATAAGTCAATGGTGTCAAAAGTATTCGGAATTACGTGGTTTCCTAATTGTATTAATGCAGTGATCATAAATAAATACCAGTTGGTAAACTTTTTGTATAATTATACATTTTAGGAATTGATCTTACTAATTGATTGTTTGGTGAGAAATAATATCCCACTCAAGTACTTATTGCTTCTTGAGGCATTTGCATTTTGAATTTAGTATTTCTTGATTTTCCTTTTTAGTAGGACCAACAAGTACTTAATTAAATTTGAAAGAAATAATCGAAGAGAGATTTTGAGAACTTTTTGATACTTTTGCAGCAAATAAATCTGATTAGATAACGTATCTGTCCAGAGTCATGGTCGTGCATATGTTAAAAATTTAATTTATATGTCATTTTTCTTCTTATAAAATACACAAACCTATCAATAATTTTGTTCATGAATCAAATATTATTAAACTTTTTCAAAGAAAAACATACCTATCACTGACCACTCAAGATGTTTTACTAAGGCATACTGAATTCTTTACTTGGTTTCCTCCAAACCATAATTTCTTCATAAGAAGCATGTATTTTAGTATGAGAGCCATCTATAAACATTTTAATTCATCAACCTTCTCTTTAAAAAAATGATTACAAACATTCAGCCTATTCTCTTATTGCCTTGCCTACTGAATAACTTTTTCCGGACTTCTTCTACCATGTTTTTCTTTTCGTCATATTTGTTTAGAACCCGGCGAACGGTGGAAACATTTAATGTGTATCCAGAAGTTCTGAAAAATTCAGAAATAAGCTAAGGTTTACTCATTTGATGTATTGTTTTCTTATTAGATGAATTATCAGTCTTTCAGTTGTAACATTTAATATTTTTTTGGACGCTCACCTTTTTGCTTTTATATTATATTATCTATATTTTACATAGCCATCCACATATTCTCATCAATTTTTTTTCAACATTTCAACTATTTCTCTTTCAAATTGAAACAGTTTTTTAATGGTTGCGTTTTTATTTTAGGTCCTTATTAAAAAAAAAAAAAAACATTCCAAAATTGGGTGCATGTTACATAAGGGAGAAGAATTGTTTAGAACATAAAACATGTCAAATATTAGTGAGAAAATGAATATTTAAAACCATTAAACAACAGAATATTACGATTTCCGAATACTTTTGACACTAACTGATCTTGTAATTTTACATTATTAATTGGATATTTTTAAAAGCAATAAACTTTTCGATTATCTGGTCAGTGATTTTCCTTTATCAGAGTCTCTTTTAAATATTTATGAGTCAAAAAGAATTATATACGAATACATTCATAGTTGTGAAATTTACTTACTAAATGAAAAGAAATACGAATTCCGAATACTTTTGACACTCACTATAATAGTATAGTGTAAATAAATAAACAAATATTTCTTCTCTTTTAAAGTATGATGTCAAGAATATAAATATCACAATTTTTAAGTGTCTTTTAGGGATAATAGAAGGATTGGAAAAGTTGGGATTTGAATGAGGAGGTAGATACGGATTTCAGTAGGTAGAGAATAAGTAATTATATCAACACTCATACCGAATCCTACTAAGCATTTCTTGCACCGCAGATAGGAAGACTGTAAAGCAAATTAAATTAACTCTTCTGGATTGAATCAAAATTGAGAAAACTTATGATAACAGTAATATTTATAATCCTTCAATACACAACTACAGAAAAATCTACAACTGTATTTCAATTTATCTCAGATAGGAAACTAAACAGGGTACCTCTCAAAGATTATTTAAATCAATATAAACCAGGAACTGAACAGTACTGATATTTATATTGTTTTTTCAGTTATATTGGCCTACATCAAAAGCCAATAGATGAAATCACCTTCTTTTAAAGGTGTGTTTACAGACCATCAGTGCAGTCTTGAAGGAAACTCTTTGCCCCAAGTTTCCTCTTGTATTTGCTTACAGTATATATTTGATAAATTTCATAGATAATTGTCAATAATAAGTTTATTTACATATCTTATATGCCCATTTCATGAAATAATAACCTTTTTTGTTACTCGACAAATGAAACTACCAATTTCCATTTCATCTTGTTTGTAATCATCTAAAAAAATAGCACCATATCTTTGCTGCAAAAGTAAACCAATGATTTTAATATCAGGTGCTAGCTAGTAAGACTACTTATGTAAAGACATATTTTTAGAAAGCCCAATAGAAAGAAACAAATGACTGATATGTTATTCTCTAAAGTTACTTACTCATTGATTCCTTAGAGAATCTAAATTTAATTATTTTAAACACCTTCAATCATTAATATAAATCAAAACACCTACCTGATGATGGACAGGTATGAGGTAATTTATCTGGGTAAAGATTACTGCTTGAAATAAGGCACGTAATATTTGCAATGGTCTGCTTGCAGTGCTGAGTTCTGGCCCTGTGAATAGCTGATATTGCTTCTTTACTTTTAATTTCACATATTGGTATAAAGTCAAGTTCCTCCAGACGGAGTACAGTCCTAAAGAAAAGAGAAAAAGAAACAATAAATTAAACACAACAGTCAATCCAACGATAACACACCAAAAAAACACTCTTTATTTACTTGTTCCCTTCAATTATTTTATTATTAGATTTGCTAGGCACTTGCTTAAATTTATTACTATTTTCAAATTTATCTGGGGGAAGTTTGACTTTTGAGTATACAGCATTACTATTCCCCAGCCCTTCATCATCATCATCATCTTGTCCTAGATAATGATCACGAAATTTCCGAGAAGATTCTACTGAGTTATGATCTTCTAATACCTTAAACAAAAATACTAATGATAATTCTTTGTTCTATCACTTGAAATCTAACAAAATGCTTAAAAAACACTAACCTCCACATTTAATCTCCCTTTACCAGACAAGTACTCTTGAGTGGGTTTTTCATAACCCGAATCAAACGCTAGAAATATAAAGGCAAGAAATACTTGAATTATTAATATAACTGAACCACCTAAGCAAAATAAGCGGTATCTTTTAATCCACCGTACATCAAGAGTCTTATTTACGACCATTTTGAGTTTACATTGTCAAAGTTACCTTCCATTCAATTCATAAAGGTTATAACTTCTTTTGTCAAACTTTCCTGGAACTTAACGAATATTTTTATTTATTTTTCTCTCAAATATCGTTAAGATTAATTATTACACTAATCAAGTGAGGCAAATATAACATTGATTTAATTTCACCAAAAATTAAATAATGGAAAGATTACATTATAATATGAGTAAAAAAGACTGTTTATACCAATTTGTTTACATGTTCACCTCGTAGGTTTTTCGATGGTTACAAGTATTAGACTTTTCTCATTTCATTTGTTCTGTCTATATTAATTCTTATTTTTAAAATGCCATCATCTTTGTATCTATATACTGAATGATGGATATAGTGAGCGAAGTTCCCATCGAAATCAGTATTCATATTCTATCATACTTATCATATCGAGACTTAATTAATTGTTTTAAAGTCTGTAGGCGGTGGCGTGATGTTGCTAATTGTAATTTGTTATGGAAGAAACATTGCTTTCCTTATGCGACATCCGATGAAATTCGGAAAGCAAGTAGGATTATGGGTTAATCATTTAAAATTTGGTAGAATACAACCCTCAAGTATATAATTAGTCTCTTTTTAGTTTCCAGAGTAGTTAGACCCCGGCCAACTGCTGATTTTGTTAAAAACCTGAGTTACTGTTTAAGATCAAGAGATAATTTACCCTCAAGAAATTGTTTGGGTAATAATAATAATTTTATTACTCTCTTGTTTTATTTCTAGAAACAAACCCTTCTCAACCTATTCCAAGAGGAGTGCATTGAATAGTGTTATCAGGTCTTCATGTAATAACTTAAAACATTAGAACATATTTTTTTATAAAGAAAATATACATCTCAATAATCTTATATCCACCAAGAATGGTGGAGGAATTATTAGAGAAATTAGTTGGAGGTGCTATTATCAATAATTCACAGTTAAAGTGTAAAGTTCTTATAATTTGTGTGCTGAGTTTTGACTTACATTTTTTTCACTCACCCAAATGAGTGCCAAAAATTTAGGCCGGAATGTTGGCACACAAATATAAGTTTACTTATAATTTTCCAATAATATGTCTCAATAATTGTATTTGATCATATTTGGTAATATATAATATTTTTAAAAACTTGTTTTTCTGTTTACGAACTACTTCAGAATTCAGTCATGATATACATAATGTTTAGTTTATTTCAACAGACTCTATTTCTTATACAGACATAATAATTGACCATTCTATCCTATATTTTTGTAAATCAATATCTGTAATCTTAATATGCAAGGAAACATTCTTCCATCATTTCGAGAAATTTTGCTTCTCTTCTCATAATCTTTGGTATCCCATGCCTTAACTAGAACCTCATTTTATGTCCTATTTCTTCTGATAATTCTTATAAACAATAAATCCTTCTTTATATATATTTATTTTTTATAAAACCCCATAATTTGCTTTTCAAAATGATTAATTACTTATTTAATTTGATTTATTAATTAATTACTCATTTACTTTCTCAGGGATGGTATATCTTTGGGTTCAGTAGTAATTAACTTTCAGAAATATTTATTAATAAACTTACACCCTTATCTGTTTTATGTAGGCCCTTGGTGTGGTTGCGCTCGACTTTTCAAATATAAATACGGGAGACATTTACACAACTGGAAGAATGGAAATTTTATATTTAGCCAGATGGTGCTTCGGGAACCTGAATTCAATGTGGTCTGCTCTGCAAGATCACTTACACTGTGTTTTTACCAATCAAACATGTTTGCTATTGCAGAATTATCATCAAATGGGATTGAAGAAGTGAAATATCTTGACATGCCGCTACCACAGCACGGACAGTATGATTCTGTTCAAGTTTCTACTTTATATCTCGTAGTGTCTAGTAAAAATATAGTTATTGTTTTCAAGAAATCATCAGGTGACTATGTCTACTATAAGACCTTTATTCTACATAATGATTATCAGGAAACTCAAGAAGTTAGAAGTTTTAATCAAGCATCCACTTCAAAAGATCGTTCATTTATAGTTGCTTTCATTTCTGGTCATTATGCTTGGTTTAGAAGCATTGATCATATTTATGTCATACACCTTGAAAGTGGAGTAGTTAAAAAATTTGTTTTTGAAAATGCTACCATTAAGCATGATAACTGTCATAAAGTTGTAGCTTGGTCTAAAGGTGATATTAAAATATTAACAGATTATGGTTATTTAATGCATCAACGACATACAAGATCTCAAATTTGTGATGTGGCTTTTGAAGAAACCTTTACATTGCTCTGTAAAGCGAAAAAAAATCCCAAGGCGTATAAGAATGGTGGGATCCCCAAACTGCCAAAAGGAGAATATTAAAAAGAGTTGAAGGTAAAACATCAATGGTGGTGCATGGGGAAAATGTTTTTGTTTTAGAAGTTAAAAGGCAAAGCTACCATCGGGTCAGTGCCATACACTCTATCTCTGGTATTACTTACTGGATTCATACCGTTACTACTGATAATCTGGCAATAAACAGATTTCCAGAGAGTATTATATTTGAAGGTATTTGCGGTAAATATTTATTTATTCATGTACCAAGTCTCGGTAATAAAAAATACTACATTATAGATATGAATGCAGGAGTTGGATTGTATAGTAAAGAATTTGGCGATGGCAAAGCTTATTTGTTTAATGAAAAAGTTGTACTAATTGCAAGAAGGGAAGTAATATGGATTATGAATTATCTGTGATAATAGTTTATTATGCACAGTCTCTGATTTCAATTTAATTTTTATCTTTTGTGCCAATATATAGTTTATTTCATGTTCTTTAGATAGCATTTTATTTTATTGTTTTTGTATATAATAACAAGTTATAATTTCTATTGTAAAAAAAAGTTTTTGTTATGTTTAACTCTTAGAAAAAAAGTGCTTGTTGCTCAAGTTTATTTATTTAGTCAAAAAGATGTTATTTTTATGTGATTAGATAAGTATTATATTTTTAATAATTGCTTTATTTAGAAATCATGTTTGTTTAAAACCAGCAGTAATATTTTTTGTTGATTAAGTAACATCAATCAACATTGTTGTAAATAACTTACTATCTACTTACTTTAATTTCGACTTCTGTGCTTTGCTATTAAAATTTTTAAATGAAAAAATATAACTAGATTCTTTCCTAGCCTTCTTTATTATTATTAGTATATTCAGTTTATTGTTAAGATTTCAGAACACTTCCTCTTTTCAAATCTAATCCAATCACTTTTTTGTATAGCCCTAGCATTATCCTCTAAAAAAATGAAGGAGCAGTCTCCCAAGTGTATATTATACTGTCTCAATGATAACTCCTAATGCTGATGGATTATCTTCCACTAAAGATAGGTTTTAACCATATAAACATTTTTATCTTCATAGTCGTTTTCTGGTTTTGCCATTGTCTTCAATTTTTCAACAAACTTTTACCAGATATGCTGCTGTCATTTTTCAGAATTCTAAGGTAACTACATGTTGGCAGCATGTCTAGTGAAAAAATTGAAGACAAAGACAAAATCAATAATAACAATAATCAATTTTGAAAATTATAATGGTAATGTCTTTGGAAGCCTTATGGAATAGACATGTTTGTTTTTTCAAAAACCAAACCACTCTTAAAGTCATTATTAGAAAAGCTAGCTCCAAAAAAGCTACATTACCAAAGTCATAAGCTCCAATGTGTTTTTTGTTTTCTCCAAGTCTCCTCAATTTTATAAAAATATTTTAGTTTTCTCTTTCAGCCTTATTCATTGCATTCAATTGATCCTCATTGTTTATCGCTCTTAAGCCAGTTGGATTTGATTGGTCTCTGTGTTTATACTTACACTACTATTTAAAATGATCATAATAAAGATTTTAAATAAAGGAAAAACAGCTTTGAACCTGTTACAATACTATTTGTTCAAATATACCTATTATTTTCATTTAGTGTGGTAGTTAATTTATTTAAACATTGTGTATTGTTTTCTTATCACAACTTTTTATCACTCTCTTTCATTAATTAAAATAATTTTAAAGAGTTCACATAAAAATTATTTAAAATATTCTCATTCTTCACCTTAACTTTCACATAACCATAATAAAATACCGTTTATCATTCATTGCAGTATATATTTTTGGTTTATTATACTCAAAACTAATTTGAAGTTTCTATTTAATATTATGAAAGTAGAAATTATTCATGTTTGATATTTTTAGGAAGCATATTCATGAGAACAGAGGAGTAAGTACAGAGACTGTGGGAAGACTAAAGGCAACTTTCATTAAAATAGTTTAGCCACTTTTGAAAAAAATTGTAATATGAGTGATAAAAAGTGATACATGCCCAGCTTGGAGTCAGAATCTCTCACTTCAACAGAAAATTAGGTGGGCTAAGTTCCAGTGAACAGCTTTATACTGTGTGTCACCAGTAGTAAAGCACAGAACAGTATCTAATGAGTTAGTAAAGGTCTTAATGAGGGAATACCCACTGGACCTCCTATAAGGAGGCTATTACTTGAGTGTGAAAGGGTTAACAGTATAAGGTGACGAGAGGTCTGGCGAATCTATTGAAGGACCTCAGAGCCAATGGCTGGAAGTTGGAAGAAATTAGGATGCTATGTGCTCAACCAGTAAAATTTTTGGTTTTAAAGCAGTAGTATTTCTAGGGTACTCCTCACAGCTACAAATAGCCATATTTTCTCTAAGCAGGGTAGAGTTTTAAATAAACTAATGATAAAAATTGACACTCAGTATATTTAGACTTAAATGAGTAAGCAGGAGTAATAATAACTTTAAATAAGCAATTTCATCCCATAGGTCTTATTTTGTAGAGAGACTTACTTTACATACATGCAGGTAAAGACAAATTTAATTATTTCGATTCAGGGAGCCTTAAAATGAGTGTAGTTTCAATCGAAAATTCAAAATTTGTTCATGATATCTATCTCCCTTTACGAAGTGTGTTTCATACAGATTTAAAAAAAAACAAAAAAAAAACAGTATATATAATCACTACTACTTATGAAGAGTCCTGAGTCCGGTATTTTGACTGTACTATTTCCAGGGTATTGCTGAATATGAGATCAGATCATGATCAGATTCAATTTGTAGATTATTACCCCACTTACAAGCAAGCAATTTTATAGAGGCTGATTGAATTCCACAATGGATCCATTATCCACAGTTGATATAACAGTAAAAATAATTATCCACCAGTCGGATTCAAAAAGAACAGGAAGATTAGCAACATAATGACTTACCCCATTACGCCCTCATGAAGATAAAGGAAAGTCAAATAAATAGGTCTCATTTGGATGACATGTTTTAAAATTTACACATGCGTAGAAAGAATGTGAGTCTGCAGTCAAGACTTTTTCAAAAACAAACTATGATTGAGAAGAGAAAAATAAGAAATGGATCAGTCAAATAAATGGATAATTCATCTATCAAGGTAGAGGATTAGAATAATTACTCAGGACTAGTTGGGTTATTCTAATTTATCAATTCTGTTTAAATATAATTTACTTTATTGAAAATTTATCAAAAACAGCCTTAATGATTGAAATAGGTTACTCATTGAAAACAATACTTTCAGAATTCTAATACCTGCTAATTATTATAAATATAGATATTAATTTTTTTTAAACATTTGTGGATAAATTTAATTCATAATAGGCACTTTTTTCTCTGTACAAAACCAATAAAAAATAAATAAAAAACACTATCTAAAATTTTTCCTATATATCACAATCATAACAGTTTTAGTAATTTTCCATTTAAAACAGTACAACAGTCCACCTATTTAGCATAAATAATGTTCTTATTGCTTTAATATAGAAGAAATGCTTATTCATCATCTATGTAAAAATTTTAAGTGCATTAATTTAACATACAATCAGTTCAAATGTATATTTTCAAAAGTTTAGTTTCCTCTAAAAATAAGAAGATGATTTATCATTCCCGATAGAGTTTTAGTTGCTCTTGTAATTCTTCCATTGTAGTAGCGCTGAATTTTTCATCTCTTTTCATGACATCCAGTATATCGTTAAGTTGTTGTTTTTCAATTCTGGAAATAAAATCGTACTATTAAATACAGATCAATAGTTGATGCAATGCTATTGGTTGTAAAACATGGTATCTGATTTTTTATAACTGAAATTATTGGCAAAACCGGGTTCATTACCATAGTTGAAGGAATCTTCAGAAAGTATATTTTATTAAAAAATTATTTTAGGATGAATTTAGGGTACTTATTTTTCTCTGTTGGCTCAAAGGTCATGGAGGCCTATGTCCGTGTTGTGTCGTTTCCTAGTGTTCCACACCCCAATTCTCGATGATAAGTTATAGGGTAGAGTCATCACTCCCTACGCCTAGGGATACTTAACTGCTGGTCAAATGTGAAACCTTTTAACTAACAAACATTTTAACATGTAGACGTTTTAATTTTGTCAGTTGCCATGTTTTACAACCGAATGCCTTAATTTTTAAAGTCATCATAACAGAAATTCCTCTTACTCATTTTCCTTAGCTCGATCATCACTAGATAGGGTTTTTTCAATCGCTTTTATAAAATCCTTCTTTCTTGTGCACTGGTTATCAGGGATCCCATTGATTCATCACTACCTCCAGGCAAAGAACGTTCATCAGAAAGTGAATCTTCTGTCTGAAGAAATATAAAAGCAATAATAGTCACATTAATGAAATTAAATTGTATAAATTACAAACAATTACAGTAAAACATTAAATAAAACACAACTTATGGAATTTATATTAAAAATATAAATGACCATACTGATTCATCCTTTGTTTCAGCATCAGAAGTTGAAGGTTGCATGTTCCAAGTAAACCAGACAGCAATGAAAGATACTAAAGCACATATTATGTAGAAAATTGAAAGATTATCAGTGAATATTGACAAATTCTCAAGAAGTGATTCTAAAATCATATCAAACTTAGCACTTTCTTTTTGGAGTCTAAACCAAGTAAATGAATAAACATTTAATAGTAAGAATTAATTTTGAAAGACTTTGTACCCATAATGTTAACTTTTAACAAAACAGAACTAGAGGTTTCAGTTTACTTGAGGTTACATACCGGCGAAGGTTTTGTTTTGACAGTTTTTCAATCTCCTTGAGATCGTTTGAAGTTGTTTTGATTGTTCAAAAATATAACTTATCCATTATCAAACCAAAACCATGTCTCATGAAGGCCTTAGAGAAAGAAAAAGAACTGTTCCAGAAGAAAATACACCTCGTGAAACAGATATTGATCATGAAGATGAGAATGATTCTGAGCCCAGAGAGTAGGTGTTCTGACAGGCTGTAGTACTTGTAATTATTTTTCAGAAAAATTTATATTTTTCTTTATTATGGTTCTAGACCCGTGTTTGGACCAATGCCAACTTTTCCTTACCAAAGATTTTGGACTAGAATGATGTTGATCTTTGGAACTCTATTGGTGGTTTATTTTACATCCAACAATGAAAAGGTTGTGATATTTGCCAAGCAGAATGAGAAGTTGAACCATCGGAGACAAGAAATACCATGTAATCAATCTTATTTAAGTGAACTGACCAATTTGCTAGGTATAATAAATTATCTATTTTGCTATTAGTACGTTACTCATAACCGATAACTTTGTATACTTTCATTTCTCAATAGCTTCAACTTAACTGATTGTTGGCTTTTATTATTTAATTTTTGTTTTCTTTAAACCCTCACTTTAGTTAAATGCTAAATGCTACTCCAACTGGCATATTTAGTATCCATATTGTTAGTTAGGCCCAATGCTCAATATTTGGCCTATATTGATAAAAATTAATTGTTTACTACCTAATCAATTGATATGTTGCATATATAGTATTCCTGGAATATTTACTAATATTAATGATGTCAATGAAGTTTTTACACTTTTTAAATCAGGTACAATATGTATTAATCACAATTTCATTGTGTATAAATATGTGATGCAACAAATCAATGTGTAATAAAATTTAAACTGTGTATTTTATACAATAAATCACACTTATGTCATAAGGATCATTGATTGATCAGCGTTGAGAATAACTAAAAGGAATTAGTCCGCGTGGCAGTCGGTGAATGAAACAATTGAGTAGTTTCAACAGTTTATTTTTTGCCAACGTTTCGACCCCCATTGTGGGTCATCATCAGGGCGTATTATAGGCGAATGGAAACTAGTTAGTAGCTAGTTTCCATTCGCCTACAACACACCACAATGGGGGTCCAAATGTTGGCAAAAAATAAACTGTTGAAACTACTCAATTGTTTCATTCACCGACCGCTACCCGAATTAATCCTTTAAGCAAAATATTTTAATCAACTTCTGTGTATTTAAGAAAAAAAAAAAAAAATATATATATATATATATATATATAATAATATATATAATATTATTATATATAATATTACATATATATATATAATAAATATTAAAAAGAAATTTTAGATTTTAAAATGTTTTCAGCAAATATCTATCCAAATAGGAATGATATATGTCAGAGATCAGAAGTTAGCTCTTTGCACTTAGTATTTTTGGGATGATCAAAGCAGTATCTCAATAGGTGTTTGACATTTTCTCTTATTTCATTCTTTATTTATAGTTAGCTGAAAACAATTTCAGGCACAATATACCTTTTCAAACTTGTCCCATCACATCCAATGGTGCCTGAGATGCAAAGGGTTAAAACGTATTCAGCACACAAAAACACAACAAAAAATAAATTTATTAAGTAAAAAATAAACAGTCCCCTATCCTAAACATGTATCTAATACATATTTCATTTCAACAATTAGAAAGAAAACTTATCAGGTTATGAGCATTACCTCCTGGCATAGGCTCTGCCTCCAAGAAGCATTATTGAACTTAAAATAACATTATTTTAACAATACCTCATTTTTATTAATACATATTGGCAAATTCTATTATTCAAATTAATCATCAAGTTATTAATCATATATAAAATGTTTTATAGGAGAAAATGAGAAAGTGCGATGTGGTCGCATTGTGATGGATTCTATTGTAAATGTACAAGAAGCAAAAAAACTTGCTGAGATTGCAAGAAAAGGTTTAAGCCTGACTGGTGAACCTGCTGGTGGTGCTTCAATTCTTGACTTACATTCTGGAGCTCTCTCTGCAGGAAAGAACTTTGTTAATTTATATTCACTAAATGTTTCCGGACTTTACAGCAATGAAGATTTCAATCTTTATAAGTAATTTAAGTTTGTTTGTTTTGTTTTTTAGACATAAAACTCTGAGGTCATCTACTCCTAGATACAATATGTATATTTAACCTTTACAAGAAAGAATTATTAGGTAGCAAGTAATTAACAAATAAATGATTATTTGGTAAAAACTAATTTAAAAAAAAAAGAAAAATAATTCTAAAAAATCTGATGCAGGCAACACACAACTTTCACTTACCTCCTTTTTTAAAAATCAATTAAAGAATTTTCAAGTACAGTAAGAGATAAAAATGAGTGAAACTATATAGCAATAAGGGAATCAGATTTATCACCATTAAACAGTAGCAACGAGATAAACCACCTAATCACCTCATCTATTTTGTAAGCAGCAGATCTCTCAATTCCCAAAAGTTCCGCTAACACCACTTCCAGCCAAAGCACTGTTCCTTGGTATGACGACGAGTGTAGACTGGTAATCAAAAATAGAAGAAAGGCACTTAAGGCATTCCGAAGGGAACCCAGTTTAAGCAATCTAATTGAATATAAAAAGACCCGGTCTATATCCCGTAGATTAATTAAAACCAAAAAGAAAAAATCCTGGGAACAATCTCAACAAATTCCTCACCAAGCTTATTTTGGAATAAAATACAGAGCGTTTCAGGGAAATATATCGACTACCAGCCCACACTTCTTATTAACGAAAACATTGAACAAAACCCAGACACGCTGGCTGAGCACTTCGCAACATTTTATTCAAATATATTTACCCCACTAACACCGTTGCTGACATCAAAAGATACAAGTTTGGATACAATTGATTTTCAAACTGAATACGTGTATAACCTTCCACTTACTAAGACAGAACTATTGACCAATATCAAAGAGCTGAAACCGTCCTCTCCGGGAATTGACAATATACATAATGACATGTTGAAACATTTACCTAAACCAGCTCTTGATGCACTTCTTGCACTCTACAATCATATTTGGTGCACAGAAGACTTTCCTGATATCTGGCGGAGATCTATAATCATCCCGATACTGAAAACAGGAAAAAATAAATTACTCCCCTCTAGCTACCGTCCCATATCACTCACTAGTTGTATGTGCAAACTACTAGAAAAAATAATTTTTAAAAGGCTCATATGGGTGTTAAAGACAAACGACTTTCTATCAAACGCGCAAAGTGGATTCAGAACTGGACGTTCCACTATGGACCATCTGGTAACTATGGAATATGAAATACTTAATTCCTTCGCCGAAAAAAAGGAATGTGTTGGCATTTACTTCGATATTGAGAAAGCTTATGACAACCTAAACCCCTCTCTTGTCCTACAACAGTTAAGGGAATAGGGAATCAGAGGCCGTCTTTTTATACTAATAAAAAACTGTCTATATAATCGAACCTTCCAAGTTAAAATAGGCAATAACCTATCTACAACAAAAGTAATGAACAACGGAATACCTCAGGGAAGTGTTTTGAGCTGCATACTTTTTGCCATTGCCATCAACCAAGTTACATATATAATCCCGAAACAAATAAGAATGTTTTTATTTGTTGATGATCTGGCTTTATTACTGCATTTTAAAAACAAACAAAGGATGGAAAAAATACTACACAATTTTTTGTTAAAGTTAGATTCATGGTCTACTCAATCTGGATTAAAATTTTCAATAGAAAAAACAAAATGCCTACTTTTTTCAAAATTCAGAACACCTAATCCTCCTCCAGAATTAATGTACAGAGCTTCGTATCAAACGTAAGATTTCTGGGTTTGGTTTTGAATAGCAGACTGGACTGGAAAGATCATCTTAGGTGGTTAAAGGAAGAAATTCAAAAAAGATTAAATATTCTCAAGGTTCCAGCTGGGTGCTCGTGGGGAGTGGACAGGCCTAGCATGCTAAAAGTATATACCTGTTTGATAAGACCCAAACTAGAATACGGCTGCACTATCTTCTCATCTGCAAATCCTAAAGATCTCTCAGCTTTAGACTCAGTCCACCACGCTGGTATCCGACTTGCTACGGGTGCATTCAGAACTAGTCCTGTGAATAGTTTATGTGTAGAAGCTGGTCTTGCTCCTCTGGCTGTCAGGCGACAGCAGCTTGCTTGTGAAAACATCGGCAAACTAAAATTTAATAAAAATAATCCTGCATGGAAACATGTTTTCCAACCCAAAACAAGATGGTTTGCAGAAAATCGAAGGTTAGCTGCCCCACTGGGAATCAGATACAAAAGATGTATAGACAAAATCCAAGACATCGAAACAACGATCTTTGAAAATAATTTCGCTCCATGGACCTTACAATTATCTACCATAGATCTAACGCTTCTAAAATTTAAGAAAAACAACACCTCAGAATTCACCTTAGCAACTGAATTTCAAAACGTCAAGGACAAATATGAAAATAGGACCCATATTTACACAGATGGCTCAAAAACAGAAAATAGCGTTGGATGTTCTGTTGTAATCGAACCCAATATTGTTAAGTACAGACTTTCACACACTGCTAGCAACTTCACAGCAGAAAGTTACGCAATTAGTTCAGCACTATACAAAATCCTACATTGTGAAGAGGAAGAATTCGTAATATTTACGGACTCTTTATCTTTCTTAATGGCTTTTACAAATATTTATTCCAATGATACAGTGATAAAAAAAGCCCAAGCTAATGCTTCGCTGCTAAAATGTATAAACAAAAGTGTGGTTCTTGTTTGGACACCATCGCATATAGGGATAAAAGGCAACGAAAAAGCAGATCAAGCAGCCAAAGAAGCATCATTATCCTGTACAGAAATCACCCCGATATTTACAAAATCTGATATATGCGCTTATCTAAAAAAACAAGCGACAATGACATGGGCCGAGCTTTGAGAAAATACAGAAGAGTCGAATAAGTTAAGAAATATCAAATCCGATGTTCAACCGTGGAAGAGCGCCAACTGTGTCAACAGACGAGAAGGTGTTGTCATGACTCGCTTAAGAATAGGGCACACGCGACTGACCCATGGATACCTTATAGAGAAAAGCACACCTCCGAGCTGTGAGAACTGCAACCAGCGACTGACCATCTGCCACATCTTTGAGGACTGCCCACTCTACCAAAACTATTTTCAGACAGAAAATATTCAAAGAAACCTCAAGAGGATACTAGGTGACAATACTACAATGATTAGAAAAACATTTGATTTGTTTAAAAAAATCTAATGAAATTTTTATGTAAATAAAAAAGGGCGCTGAAGACCCCAGATGTTTTGTGCCCATAAATAAATTAAATGGAATTTCTATAGAAACATGTTTTATTAAAAAAATCTATTATATTATTATCTAAAATAATCATTTAGTTTTATCGGCTTTTCATCACTCTCTATTAACTTTTAAAAGCTTGTGTATAAGATAATATTTTTTCTAAAATCTTAAGCTTTCCAACGGTATATCATACATGTATATTTCTGTTCTTATGATCAAAAAATGAAAAATTGCATTAAAAAATATTTTTTCTGTTTTCTTCTTTAGTTGGGTATCGAATTCATTCACTTTATATATTTACCTGTTTTTCATCAGCGGTAACAAGATAATATGGTTATTTTCATTAATTCAACAAAATTAAAGGTACTTTAGAGGAAGAAAATTTAATATCGGTATTTAAGCCCTGTCAGACCATTTTAATCAGAATAAAACCTACATGGTATTAAAGCCCATTAAATTTTACATCGATATAGCGAGTTTAATGTAAATCGTCGGAACCGTTTTTTAGAAAATCGAAAAAAGGTGCAAATTGCATGGTATAAAGTGGCTCTTCTGGTAAGCTCATTTTGATGAAAAAGGTTTTGTAACGTCTCGGGCGTATAGTTGTCTTAAATATGAAATTTTAGTTTCATAGGACTTTTCATTTCCACCCGAGTTACCACAAACACACACACACACACAACACACACACATACACACTATTATTTGGACTCAGAGGACCCTAAAACGTGTATTTCCGTTGAAAACTGGAATTCGAATATTTTTACGATTGCAATACTTTCCCTTAGTATATATAGTCAGTGAAAGTAAAAAAGTTGATATGATTACCAAACAACAACAGTACTTAAAATGGTACAATTGTAAAAGAAAAAAAAAACCAAAACATTTTAAAAAAATATATAAAAAATGACCAGGAATTTATAATTGTATATTTAATTAAGATTATAGTCTTTATAATTTAGATAACAATAATTGTTCCTTGAGAAAATCAAAAACTAATTTAATTGATTCCTCTCTATTACCCAGTACTGTTGATAACTTTAGGTTTAGTCCCATTAAATTCAGGTGTAATAAATAATATGGGCATTCTTGAAAAATATGCTGAATGGTGAGGGTTCCATCTCAATGGTGGCACACGGGTTGCCAAGTTAAAAGGTACGAGTGCGTCAGCAGTGGGTATCCAATCCTCAGCCAGGTCTATGCGACCTCCTCCCTGCGACTGTAACATGGGTATTGCCGGTATAAAGCTTGCGGACGAGGCAGCGAGGCAGGCACTCACACTCCCAGGGAGAGGAACCGTCATCTTGAACCGTCTTAACTACTCAATAACTAAGAAGGGGAGATGTTAGACAATGTGGGATGATAGTCCGTTAAGCAAACTGAAGATTATTAAAAACCACCTGTTCCACATCCTGCTGTAGTAGTTGCAGAGAAGTAAGATTTAAGGTGTTTGTTATATATTACCCATTCTACGTTTCTAATAATTTAATTATGTTTGCAGTTAGACAAAAAAAAGAAACTTTCTATAACTTTAACTGTCATATTCATTTTTATTAAATTTCTTCATCATTGTTTCTCTTTTCATTTCCTTCATAAACTTATCCATTTGTTATTAGAAAATTGATATATCTTAATTTACAATTTTTATGGTACCTTGAGTTAAAAAAAAAAACTCTTTTTCTTTTCTCTCATTCTGTTCAGCTGATCTTTAGGAATATGTAACAGTTTCATAATGTCTGAATCAGGAACCACAAACTTTTTTTATAAAACATAGAAATCTTCTTAGACAAGGTTTTGAGTAGTAAAAATACAATTAATTATTTGACAACTCTTGTAACTTTTTTGATGCATGGTTGATTTCATGCTGAACTATGGTTGTAAAAATTACTTTTGTAAGTTATGACATATCTTCTTTCTCCAAACTTTTAGATACAAATATTTATCAAACTTAGTGTAGCAAAAAAGTATGGTCCTTTAATGTTTTAGTGGATTGCTTTCCAACAAAGCATCATATCGGACATCCTCCCTTATTTCTACTCAATTTTACCTCCGTACAAATTTGTTTAATTCCTGTCACTTGCGAGCTATCCTTTACAGACCCAGATACCTTAAGTGTTCAAATGCGAATCGGTTTGGTTTCTGGCTTAGAGCCTATTTGGCTTGTTGTGCCAGTCAAGAAAAAAAAAGGCTGGTGAGATAATAGAAGAGACTTCTGAAGCATATGAATTAGATCCTGCATATGATTCTGAAAATTCAGATGAGATGAAATTTAAAGAGAAAGGGTTTTTGAAGGAGTTGCCATTTAATTAGTGTTATATACATACAAATTTAGTTTATAGCCAGGCATAGAAAAGAGAGTATCATAAAGGAAATTGATCTTTGCTCACCTAACTCTTGTTTTGTTAAATTGCCAAATACTGTAAATGTTTGGTAGTCCTCATCCTGTGTCTAAAGCAGTCTAATAATAATAGTTAAAAGCACCTTAGGGCTGCATCAAACCTCTTCTGTAGATTTATAATATATCCTGTTTTCAAAAACCTTTCCCTGTAAAAATCTAGTCATCACTTACAAATCCTAAGATCCATTTCTATTTTTTTTTTCTACTACTATTTTTTCTCTCCATCTATCTCAAAAAAAAAAAAAGGAGTGAACTAAATTACTTGTTGAATAGTCAAATAATTTTCAATAATAAATATGAAACACCAGAATAATTTCAAATTTATTGAAAATTTTATTTTCAGTTGAAATTCCTAAGTAATTACGCATAAGCCTATGTAATAGCTTTTCTTGTAGACTAGAATGCTTTTAAAATTTCAAAGACAATTGTACTAAGAAAAATTAAGATTATAATTAAATCTAGTTGGTTTAACAAATAACAGAGGAAATATGAACTGATCACTTTTCCCTCCCATTTACAGAACTGTGAGAAGGAAAGTTCATGAGGCATTGGCTTTTAGCTTTGATTTACCCAGTGAAAAACTCTTTTTAACAAAGCCAACGTTTTTCTCTCGGCTAACTGCAAAACCTCCAGCAACAGTTCATGATGAGTATTGGCATTCGCATGTTGATAAAGTAAGAAAAATAAATTTTATGAATAAATTTATAATTTATAAATATCTAACTTGATAGTCTGTATAAAAAAAAGTTATTTCTTAAAATGAACTTAGTATTTATTATTTTACTTATTGAAACAGAGTTATTGTAATAACAATATAATGATTTGTTAACAAATCATCATTGCTTTACTATTGGCTTTTGTTATTTATTGGGTTGTCCGAAAAGTTTGTAGAGATTTTTAAATAAAATTTACCTTTTATTTTTTCTACTAAAAATGAATCGCAAACCTAATGTTTATTTATATGTCTTTAATTCTCATGGAATTAATGATGTTTACACACTGAATTCATCTTAATTAAGGCTCAGTAGTGTAGTTTATTGCAAACCAACATCAATGACGATTCAGTTTATTTTTGGCATATTATGCTGTTCTTTTTAAAAAAAAAGGGAAAAACATAGCCCAAACTGCAAGAAAGATTCGTGCCATGTATGTCAACGATTCAATTGCTGATAACACAGTTCAGAAGTGGTTTTCGTGGTTTAGGTCAGGAGATTTCAATTTGGAAGACCAACCCTGGGCTGGCCGGAGTTCAACCCTTGACATCAAGGATATTATGACGGTCATCGCAAACAATCCACGAATTACTGTCTGCGGAGTGAAGAGCTTGCAAATCGACCGTTTTTGATCATCTAAAGGAGACTGGGCACGTCTGGCGTTACGACGTTTGCGTTCCCTATGAGCTCAGTGAAAGGAACCTTATTGAAAGGATTTCATGTTGTGATTTGCTGATGAAAAAAATCGAGTTGTTACTGGTGATGGAAAATGGATTCTCTACATCAACACCAGCCGAAAAAAGTCTTTAGGACTGCCTGGAATGACGCCCTCGCAACACCAAAGGGATGGCTTGTATCCAAGAAAGGTAATACTCAGTATTTAGTGAGATTGGAAGGGACCCATACATTTTGAGCTCCTTCCATTAAACCAAACTATAAATACGGACTTTTACTGTTCCCAGTTAGATCGATTGAAGACAGCAATCGAAGAGAAATGGCCAGAGTTGGAAAATCGGAAAGTAGTGCTATTCCGCTATTCCACCAAGACAACACTAGGCCCCATGTGTCTTTAAGGACTCGGCAAAAGTTATTAAGCCTCAGACGGGAGGTTTTACCTCACCCGCCATACTCTCCCGACATTGCTCCTTTGGATTTCCATCTTTTCCGTTCCCTCAAAAATTTTTCTACAAGGGAAATTTTTGTTTTCCCTCTGTTCTTCAGAAGATGACATCAAGATGGACTTTTTATTATTCATCAGGAGTAAGGACAGTGATTTTTGGAAAAAAGGGACAATGAACCTTCCAAGCTGTTGGGAAAGGGTTATCGCTAACTGTAGTAACTATTTTGTAGATTAAATAAATAAATTTTAAGCTGTTCATCAATTTTAATTTTTATCCGAATTTCTCTACGAACTTTCCGGACAACCTAATAGATGTACATTTATAAAATTTTTGGTTGCATTGAATTTCGTTTGTCTGTTAACTTATAATAGTTCTTATTAAATCTTGTTTTATTCAAGTTTATTAATTTAATCATAGTAAACTGATCTAGAAACTAATTAAAAATGTCATAATAGGTACCAAATAATTGAAATATAAATAATTTAGTTTAACTAGATCAAAACATAAATTTATAGACATCTGAGAAAAGTAAACTAAATTGTCTTAAATTATTTGTCATTAATACAATAGATATAAAAAAACAAATTATTGTTTTCAAAACTATAGTTCTTGATACATGACTTTGTGGTGGTTGGTATATGTGATCATCAGTATCAGGTCAGATAATAACATCCCCTCTTCACATTGAAATCTCAATATCCATGGCAATCAACAATAAAATGAAGAAGATTCATTGTTCAGTATAAATGGAACTCCAAGCAACTGTTAAAATAACCTATCAATACATGTAAAAGAATGCTTTTAGAAAAGACATTACAGTTTTTCCAATATAATTTATTTTGTGATTATTACATTTTATATTACATCGTTTAACTTCAAAATTTTGTTTTATTTTACAGGAAACATATGAATCTTTCCATTATACTTCCCTGATTTATTTAAATGATTTTGGAATTGATTTTGAAGGAGGACGATTTATTTTTGATGATCCTGATAATCATACTTCTATTATTGAACCAAAAACAGGTAAACTATTATTAATTAGAGATTAAGAGAGATCTGTATGGTACTTGAGAACAGAGTAAAGCGTATTATGAATTGTTGTTTGAGATTTGTTTTTGGTACCTCGAGACGGACTCACATGACTCACCTCTATGCCGAGTTGAAGTGGCTCCTCCCTTCCACACGCAGACAGTACTTCCTTGGGTCCTTTCTCTACCAAACGATAAAAACCCAGCATCCTTCCTATATCCACAGTCTCCTTCAATTTAAATCCTCAGTCCACTTGCTTGGGACAAGATCGACCTTTATATCCCATCCCACAGAACAAAAGCCTTTGATCGATCCTTTCTTGCCCGTTCCACTGCATTCTGGAATTCCATTCCTTCCAATATACGTCGTGCTTCTTCCTTATCCACATTTAAATATCTCCTTTTCCAGCATCTATTATCCATCACAGACGCTTGTTGATCTTAAATCTGATAATTTATTAATTATAATGACTAAATGCTTATTTGACTTTGCTTTTGTTTGTTTTTTTTTGTTTGTTTTTTTCGGAAAATTAGTTGTTTTTATTTTCTCATTCTATTTTACTTATTATCATTATTATTATTATTACTTTGTGATTTTCGTATGTATGTATATAGATGTGTGTATATATATATATTTTTTTTAATATACTTTATTTATGTAAATAATTAAGTTTGTAATAATTCAATCAATTTAATGTATTCTGGCCAGAAGAGCTATATTTATTTGTAACATCAATGTTATTCTTAAGGGACTATGTCCCAGAATAAAGTTCATTTTTCTATTCTATTCTATTCTATTAATTTTTCATATATTTGTGAGATTTTTAAGTATTTTAGTTAATCTTTTTAATTCTAAAAATATAATTTTAAAGATTCAATGAATGTTGTATATTTCTGATCTCTTTAATTGATAAAAGAACATTATGATGGTTGTGTTGTTATGATCTTTTTTAATTCTCATGAGATTTAGGAGAGTACTTTCAAGGTTTCTTGGAAGTTATACAATATTAATGTTAATTTAAAATAAGACCTTAGTGGTAGGGTTCTCTTGCTTTTGGAATTTTTGTTTATTTTATTTTACATTTAAATACCCATTTATTTATAATCTTAAAAAAATTTAATGTAACCATTTGATATATTTTTTTATTTCAGCTCGAGTATTAATGTTCAGTTCAGGGGTGAAAATATTCATCGTGTAGAAAGAGTAGTATCAGGTCAGAGATTCGCCATTACTATTTCCTTCACTTGTGATAAGCGAAAGGCTATCTCTGATCCATCAATAACTAGATTTGGATCTTCTAAATCATTTTGAAATTATTGAAGCTCAGTTTCAATATGATTTTTAATAATATCCATTCTTCTTTCCATGTTGTGGTTTAATATGTTGTTATACTGTCTTATTATGTTGCTGTTAAAGATAATAATAAGACAGATTTAAAGATGGTTTTATGAAATTCATGATGATAACTAAAGAAAAAAATATTTGTAGATAGAACTATGATTTAGTTGGTAGTGATTAGTAAGTAATGAATGATAAGAATTAAAAAAATTAATATAGCTTGTTATTTTTTTGTTTATTTCTTTTTGGTTAGTCTTCCATTTAATCGATTCATTTTATTTTTTTCTTTCTACCTCCTTGGCTGTGAAAAATACCAAGTTTTTATTTATAAGGTTAATATTGTTTTATTTGGTTTAATAAGTATTTGTATATCTATGTCTTAATATATTATTGAAATGATAGGAATAAACAGAAAAAATATGTATGTTATCATAAAATCAAAAACAGATTTATAGGTTCATGTAGAATAATAATCCCACCAAGATATGCTTTACCTATAAAAGCTTATTAGGTAATCTATTATTATAAATGTTAATCTGTCCATTCCCATATTATAGTCAGTAAGGTTTTTGTAGGCACTCCTGTCTAGTGTCAAATCAGTGTTGCCGAAACTGCTTGCCAACTGAATGTTTCGCTTCTCTTCTCCCTCTTTGCACCCAACATTTTGTTCTTGGCGGTCATAGCTGCCTGCTGCAATGGGTATTGCAAACTTATTTCTATAACTCCCTTAAAGAAATGTATAGAAGTCTTTTTTTATTTTGATGGTCGATTATTCTTATTGCTGAAAAATTTAAATAAAAAAAAATCAAAATAATATCAAACAAAAGTCTTAAAACTATTGTGAAAAATAATACTTGAACAATGAGGTCAAAGAGAATTGGTTTGTTACTAAGCGAATGAGAAAATAAAATGAGGGAGTGTGATTTAGCTTATCCTGGGCTCAATGGAAACTTATTGCCCCAGGTGTTCTTGATCTCTCTGACTATTGGTTTATTCAATTTTAACACCCAATACATTTGTCATTCAGTTCTTTTACTGTATCATGGTACATTTTTATTTTTGAAATGTATATTTCTTGTTAAGCCAGTTGTAGTGTTACTTATATTAAATTAGCCATACCTTATAAGCATCATAGATACGATTAAATGTAAGCTATTGCACGATTTGATTCTGTAATTTATGTTAACTATCAATTATTTTTATGTTTTATTTTTCTAGAACCACTTTCAAAATATATATTTTTTTTTTGTAGTGAAACATAACATAATACTGAAAGAATACTTTATTATTCTACTTGACTCTAAATTATTTAAGAGCATTAACTTAACTGCTCACCTTATCATTAATCCAGATATTGTTATCCTGTTTAAAATGAGTGGTTTGAAATATTTTATTGATTTTAATGAAAATATAATGTCATTTACTTTTTTATGATTGATCACAAGAGACTGCATTGTAATTATTTTATTTATATATGTATATTTTTGTTTATAATTTCCTTAATTAGATTCTTTTATTAATTTCATTTTGTAACAACATGAATACATTCCGTATTATATCATATATGTATATATATATTGTTTGATTAATTATTCTTTATTAAATATGGTTCTATTGTTGTTATTTATGTCCCTATTCTGTTATATATTTTTTGTCTATAGTTTCTTCAAAAACAATTGAAATATTCCAAAACAAACCCTTAATTTTTCCAAATCACCTTTAAATTACTGATTGGCCAATTTTTAGAGTTATATTTGTTCAGCAGGGAAGTAAACAAGATCTCATTAATGCAGGCCAGATTCATCACATTCTCGTATTGATAAGGAACTGTTTGTATCATTAATTACATCAATAATGCATGATAAAATAACTACCCGTTTTTGTTTTAATAATTTAGTTTATTAGTTAATTTTCTCCTTTTTCTTTCCATTTCTGTAATTTATAAAATATTTATGCCTGCATAGATAGCACAATTTTCACTTGAATTTTCATTAGGAAGCATGTTTTAATTATAATTATAAAGAACAAGAGGCCCAAATAATGAATGAACCATTTTTACTTAGCATCTTCCACTTCAGGAGCTTTATAACTAATACATTCATAATATATTTTATATATAATATATATATATATATATATATATATATATATATATATATATATATATATATTATATTCCTGGCACTACAGTCCTGCAAAACAAGACAGCCTCTCTATTACTCCCACTCCCTCCTATCTCTGGCAAGCATACATCATCTTCTAATTCGTATCTTCTTTAGGATGTTCTCGACTTAATCCTCCCATCTGAGATGTGGCTTTCCTCTGCCATCATGACAGTCCTCAAGGAGGCGCTTGGAAATAGATTCTCTAGGCATACATGCTACATGTCCCAGCCACCAGATCTTGTTCCCTCTCACGATGGACACTTAATATGGTCTTCCATAGATTTGTCACAGCTCTTAATGTTACGGATTCTCCACTGGCTATCTTCGCAAACTGGGCCATAAATCCCATGAGGAACTCTTCTTTCCCATGCCAATAGTTTCCGTTACGAAGTCTTAGAAATCACCCAGGTATCGGAACCATACATAACAACTGGTCTCACTACTTTTTCGTACAGCATAGTTCTTATTCTGTGAGACAGCTCTCTATAATTCAATATCCTGGGCATTGTGAAATAGCACTTATTCCCAGCCGTCATCCTTGCTTTTAATTTATCCGCTATTTCAATATTTGCTATTAGTAGTGCACCCAAATACTTAAATGTTTCCACTGTTTGAAGTTGTGGTTTCCTATTTTGATGTATTTACTAGCCACTCTCAGTTTCCTAGAAGTAAACATGTAAACTTTCTTATGTTCATTGATTTGTAGCCCTACTTCTTTATTAAAAAGGGTATATAAAGATCGCCTTGCCTAAGTCCAAGTATGTGTGTGTGTGTGGAGTCCGATATGCTATACAATAGACAACAAGGGTGCACCAGACCATCAGTGTCCACGGTTTAGCTCTTTGGGCTCTCAAACAGAAAGTGAACATGGCAATTTACAAGAGTCTCCAAGTTCATGAGCTATGCATCCCCTGCTGGAATATAAATTTGTTCTATTGGTAGAATTCAAGGCTGGTGAAAGGGCTCTACTGAGAGTGTCTTGCTTATTTCCAATTGCCTCACAGGATGCAGTGAACCTGCTGATTCAAGTTGGAATTGAGGATTAGCTAAAAAGCTGCTCTACCAAGAGTGAAGCTCCGAAAAGGTTGGAGGAATTAATAATTGACAGCTTATTACAGAAGTGGAATCTAGGTGGGTGACTTCTGATGAAGGTGGCAGGCTCAAAAAGTATTTCCAGACTCAAATCAAGACTTAGGTGCAAAGTAGAATAACCCTGATTACTGGATATGCATGGACTCTCAAAGGCATGGAGATTTCGGGTGGAAATGATCAAGTAATAATTATATATGACTAACTACAGTAGCATGTGCAAACCTTGGTGGATATTACCTAAACCTGGAAGAAAAACTAAAATGGGAGAAGATCAGAAATAAAAGAAGCTAAATCTTGATGTTTTTTAATTTATAAATCATCTTTCTCTTTTTATTTATTTATTTTTTTAAATTATTTACTTTATATATAAAAAAAAAGTATATATGAAAAGTTGAAAGAAGGGATTTAACCTGAAGGTTTTAGGCAAGTTTCAACAAAATCGTTGAAGTATTTTCAAAAAAATTGTAATCAGTAATATCAATTATATAAAGTGGCCCTATAATCATTAAATAATCTGTTTACAATTACAACAAGCTATTAGCAATGGTTTGTTTGTATATTCATTTATTGTCACTTCTATTCTACTGTGGCTAATTGGATGATGCTACAGTGGAAGTCATAAATTTTGCCTTTTCTAATTTAATTAGGATCTGGATCTTTAAGGGTAGGACGGCTATTAGCAATGGTTTAATAGCTGTTTAGGACTGCAACTACATGTTTTTTAAAATATGACTTTATTGAACTGTAAGATTTGCTTTAACATTTATGGGTATGAGCGTAGGTAAAGCGGTGAGAGGGCCGAGACTCCCTCTGAGAATACTTGGGACGGATAAATATAAAACATAAAAAAAACAAAAACAGAATAGGGAATGAAGATAAAGAGCGTGGTTACTGTTTTTACTTCCAAACACATACTTATCGAATTTATACATACAGAAGTATAAAAATTGGCTCTCCCCTAACGATTTTGAATGTACTCGGCCCTCCTCACGTTAACTAGAACAATTTTTCTAGTTACCGTGGTCCTCCTAATCAAAATCTTGGTATGGGAGAAATAAAAAAAAATTTGGAGAGGGAGGAGATGAACTGGATGTCAGTCACCCGAAATCAGAGTTTATCATATTAATTGTTACAATTAAAATTGTATTATTATGTACAACATTCAGCCACATTTTCGAGTTGTGAAAAGAGAGTTAGTAGTCCAGAAAAAAATTACTGATACCGTTTTCTAAAATCTTACTTACACCACATTTACATAGCCGATTATTTTTGTTTGACTTCTAATGAATCATATTCGTGCTCTTTGCAATCTTCACGCTGCAGCTTCCTTGTGGTAGTCTGTGAAGGAATACATTTTTCGTGAGCGATCCTGGTTCGCTTTCGAGATTCTTAAAAGAAATTTTACAAAAAATAGTTATTCTATTATTCTGCTTAAACGTTTTCTCAAGTTTATGGGAATAACTTCATTGAAGCCAACCGTTTAATTATTCCAATTATGAGGTGTGTTCTCTCGTCGATTATTTTTTTAGAGATAAGCTAGTAAATGCGTCGTATATTTTTTCAGGGCCTGTTGGAACGGAAAAAGTGTACCATGAATGTTCTGCTTAAGTAACCGACGATGGAACAGAAATTAAATAATTTAATCCATTAATCAAATTTACATACTTAACCGATTAAAATGTGAATTTAGTGTTTTTATTCAAATATCCACATTTATTATGTTATATTGCTTATTTATATATATTTTATAATATTTATAAGTAATAAATAAATTAAAGCTACAGAATTAGTTTAATTCAAAATTAAATACTGTTAGATTATATTTTGTCATTAAGAAAAATTGTTGTGGCAAACATGCCACAAATCCGCCTTTTTTATTGGAACACCTTATATCATCTAATGTACAGCTTTTACATCCAAATTTTTTTTTAGCTTTTCTGTCTCAAGTACAATATTTACACATCTAAGGTTTGTATTTCTATATTGTGTATTAGCATTCATGAAATTAAAGGTTGGTCTACATAAAATCTTAATATGTTATATTCAACTGTCTAGTTCGATTCCTTGGAAAATTAAGAACTATTTATGGTCAAAAAGTAAAGTTGTATAAAATGATGGAATAACTTTTAACTTATTTTTTTTCTTTCAAAATTGTAGTAGGTCATTTCGATTGAAATGTATAGTTCAATAGCATTTCATTCAGGTTTTTTGGAGTTATGCATTTAAACTCCATATTTTAATTACCTTTGTTTTTTTTCCTAGTTATTTTAGTCAATCTTTTATCCTTTTATTACATAATTATGTTATTGGTTGGGGATTCTAGTATAATTCATTTTTATAGAGGAAACAACTATTCCTTTTTTCTTCCTCCTATATAATAAAATGTAGCCATATTAAATAAATAAAACAGAAGAACAAAACTGATTTATTTGTCATGTACAATTATATATATATATATTTATAAATTATTCTGTAACAAGTTTATTAATGAACGAGAACCATTTATCGATTCTCAATTTTTTATATGGCATTTATTAAAAAAATAAAACTGATAAATTCCCTTGCGACAAGAATAAGCTTTTATTTATATATATATTTTTAATTTATATTTCGATAAGCACAGTTGGTCGACACTCAACAGCCTTTCTATCCTACTGTATTCTTGAACCAGGACAGTGAGTGTTGCTCCAACTAAAGCGTGTTCATAAGAGCTCGAATAGGCCTTTGCCATTTTGTGACCAATAGTAAATTTAAGATTGTTCTCAGTTATTTTCACACTCATTCGTATTGTATAAGTGTGTAAGTTTAAACTCTTATTTAATAGTATTATCTTACACAGTCATACATGATATTTCTGTTTCATTTTTAAATCATAACATAACTTTACATACAAGGATAGCTTATTTTAACTGTATGGAACTGACATTGTCTTTTGTTTATTGAAATTAAATTTTATTAAAATGAATATGTGAAATTAATTAATTTTTTTATACTTAATGATTGCATTTAATATATTACTTAATAAAAATGGAAATACCTTGGCATAGTTTTTTACATAAAGAAGTTACTGAGAAAGAAAATATTGAAGCAGTTGCTATTTTAGATAATAATAATGGAAACAAAAAAGTGTTATAAAAGTTTTGTTGAAGCAAAATAAAAAAAACAATTACACACATATTCATTTATTTATTTTATAAAATAAAACTTTGCCAAGGATTTGAAATTTATTTAACCTTTTTGACCCACTTTTATATATTATTGGAAGGCTCTTGCCAACACAAAATAAATTAACATAAGAATGACTTATATCTATCATATTTGTATTTAAATTTGAATATAATCTTTAAGATTGATGCCAGTTTTTGTTATAACTATGTATATATACATTACAAACATTCACAAAATCAAATAATACTTTGGTTTCTATTTCGATATGTAATTGCTTTTCAACCATATAACTATTGCCATTCGTTTTTCTAATTAATTTTTCATCATATAAAAAATTACTTTTAATTCTGGACCAGTCAATAGTTTTTTTTTAGTACATTTTAGAATACAAGAACCCATTAATGAGCTTACTAACTACATTTTAGTCCAAAATTAGTACAAACACAGTATTATATTTTAAAATTTTGTAAAAGAATTTGGTTAGAAGCTCTTTTAGAAAAGATTTACAATTTTTTCTTAGTCTGGGTAGTTTAACTAGTCCAGAATTATATGAAAATTAATTTTTATTCTTTTTGATCAGAGCTTAAATTAGGCAGTTTTCTTTAAAAAAAATCTTATTAAATTCAATAGCTGCCTAATCTGTTTGCTCTATCAGTTAAAAATGAAATAATTATTTATTTAATACTTATGAACTTAAGTATATACATGTATGTACACAACATTCGCACTCTCATACATTCCAGTATAACCATTTTAATAATTCCGCTCGAGTGCTTGAGCAACCTTAATATCTAGTATTAAAATATTTATCTTATACAATGGGGAAGGGGCGGTTCGTTGGGTAAAGCAGTGTCTTCGCTGTTATTAATGTACACATCAATTACAAGGAGTTACAATTGTCCATCACGTAATTGTCGTCTCACCTTGAGCAGGCCGATATCTGTAATTCAAATGTAATTGTCAGTAAAAATATTTCTCTGTATCTCTCAATAACTATTAAAGATTTAAAAGAAATATCTTTTTATGAAATAATCTGACCTGTCTCTTTTAATGTTCATGAAAAATAATATTATTGAGTAGCATTTCAAGTTGGCTCTTGTTCGAAAAAGTGAAAATAAAAGAAGAATCATCTTATGTTTGTTTTATGGGTTACATACCCTCATGGCAATAGAGGACTGCTAAGAAGAAGATATCCTCGCTGAGCCAAGGAGACGTGTCTCTTCAGTTGGAGAGGTCTCCATAGGTGGAGGAGGTGGACAGATGTAGAGCGGAGGACCTAAGTCACCGCTCACAGCAAATTTAAGGCTGTTTCTTGTTTTCACAACTCCACCTAACGGACTTTTACCTGTAGAAATATTATTTTCAAAATTTTATTTATTATAAATGTATAGATTAAAAAATCAGTTTCATGTATAGTAATAAGGTGAATTGTTTACAGATGAGTAAATATACCTGGAGAGTAGTCTGAGCCAGCTGCAGAAACATTATCTGAGATAAGTTTTTCAGTCTCTGGGTCCCGCCTAGGGTTAGGAGCAGAATCTACCTTTTTCAGAATTGACTTTGACCTCCTATGGGCTTCTGGTGTCTGACATATCCTGGAGTCTATTGAGTCCACGGACAAGGAGGAACGGCTCTCCCCATTTTTACCTGTAAGTTTTTTATTTTTAATATTTAACAATTGATTTTATGACATATCTTGGTGATTATATATATAACAGGACATATGGTAAATATAGTGTTTTATGTTATAAATTCATCAAGTCATCTTTAGTTGTAGTTTTAATTCTTTATTTTTGATCATCATGACACCATATCCAATGTTTGCTAGCCGATTCACTGATTGTTTACCCCAATCAAGTTTGAACCAAATAGGAACAAGAAAACAAATTTTAATTCAATTTTACATCTAATTTTGCCAAGTATTAAAGTTTAAATGGATTTCAGCTTTTCAAAATTAAAATAAGCTCATTATTGAAATTATCTTCCTGTTTCATTTGCTTAAGTGAGATATCTAGTCGAAACTTCTAATGCATTTGCTCGTTATTATTTTGGTGCAACTGGGAAATGGATAAAAATTAACATTCATAGTTTTCTTCTAGAAAAACGTTTGTCATTTTCCAGTTTATTAATTTATTAAACCCATATTAAATAAGTTCCCATTTAGGTTTGTTTAGTTAAGATTTTTTTCAAATTAATGTTTTAAAACCTCATGATAATGGTGGGGTTAATCATATATAAGTTAACTGATAATCCTAAACCAGTTTATTAGATGTTATATAGACAGTTTCCATATGATATAATGACTCTGACACTTTCATATTTAATAGTAATGATTTTTTCCAGTCTGTTCAATGATTTAATTGTATTTTTGATAATGAAATAATGAAATTAAAACTTCATTTATTTTATTATGTTTAAAAGTTACAAGTTTTTTTGGGCAATCCAGGTTTTATTGAATCATTAAAATGTGATTATGTTATGTTCATTTCTATCTAATTGTTGAAATTTTTATTTTTTTGAAATTATTTTTCTCTCAAAGTAAATGTCAATGGAAGACAGTTTTTTTTTTTAGTTGCTTAACTACATAACATTTTAAGAAGAACCATTAGTACGATAAATAAGATTATCATTGATACCTTATTATGATTTTGTAACATGAACTTAATGGAATTCAAAGGACTTACCCCTACCTCCGAGTGCCTGAAGGCCGAAAAGGTGCTGGTTGATGAGCCTGGTGGCCGTAGCGAGTGGCCTAGCAGGCATGAAGGATGGCCTCCTTCTCTTCATCACAGTTTCCAAGCTCTCTTCACTCTCTCGCAATCGCCCACCAGACGACTATAAATTTAATTAAATATAGTTAAAAAATAAATTCATTATCCGATGTAATCACTATATAAATAAAATGAATCTGCGATTCTTGGTTTCCGCGAACTCCTTCTAAACCACTTTATGGATTTTGATACGGTTTTTACTATCATTTAAGACATTCCTTCCTGAAGGTTTATAAGGTTTATATAGTTTCTGTAACCAAGTCATAAAAAAATTATTCCAGATATATGAGTAGTAATATACACATATAATATATCATTGATAAGGGCAAGAATTAAGAAAAGATAATCTGCAATAAAAGAAATAGTACAAGTTGATAAAGATTTTGTAAGTCCAAAAACGTATGAACATATATTATTGGTAAAGAAGGAGATTATGATAGCTCAATGTTGGCTCCATCGTACAGTATCGTACAAGTTATATTATTTTATTCAGTACACAAGATTTTAGAAGTCTATGAACTAACATTGTTATTAATTATTTCATGAAAACAGATGTTTCACTTGAAACTAAATTAAACCTTTAAAATTATTGAAAATAGGTTAAACTGACCCTAGAAAATTTAATTGATTATCTATCATTATTAATAACTTTATAGTCAAATATCTTCTTAAAATATATTATAATTATTTTTGACACAGATGCTATTGAGTCATCATTTATTTTCAGGGTTTATAGAAATAGCAATATAACAATTTAATAGTGTAGGTGTTTTATTATTATGTTAGATAACATTAAAATTTATTGTAATAATGTAAAATATGTTCAATAGTAACATAGTTCAATTTAATATTTATATTGTGTTAAATTTTCAAAAAGTTGTTGTTTCCCAGATAGGCGGTCATATTAATTTAATGCTTTCAATAATTAGGATAAATCAATTTTTGTAAATAACATTTAATTTAAATTACACGGGCTAACAAATTGAATAGGAAAATAATTAGTATTTAATACCATTTTTTTTTTAATACTGGTGCAAAAATATCTATAATCTATAAACTTTTTTTTTTTGTCACAGTACTCTATTTTGAAACTACTAGAACTATTTTGCTGAAGCTGGTGTAATGTTAGTTAGCTTCGTATAGAAGGGCCTGGTCTAATTACTGATTTATAGATTAATATTTTCAGGCGGAGTGATAGGTTCGGCGATGTTAATAAATGATTTAGTCGATAAGACTTAGTCCTAACCGAGTTTTTGAGGCAGTGATTGGATAGAGTGGAATGCCTGTCGAGGGTGATGTCCAGGTACACTATCCTATTGGCTGACTGGATTTTGGTTTCCGCTACCTCGCAGGTCTTCGGTAGGGGGTGCTTATTCTTCTGGAAAGAAAAAATAATAATGCCGGTCTTCTTGTGATTCATTGTAATATTTAGTATCTCCAGCTGTTTTTTATTTGGTTGCAAGTTAACTCTGCCTGATGTAGAGCTGTCTCTGCATTTATCAAGTTACTGTGGATCGCTATGTCATCGGTGTAGGCTACTATAGTAGCTTTTTCGTATTTCACTCAAACAGTTTCAGCTGTGTAGATGGAGAATGGTATTGGTGATAGCACAGACCTTTGAGTGACTCCGCAGGTGAGGTTGATCTCCTTGGAGAAGACCCTGCCAACTAGCACTTCTATTTTGCACTCCTGAAGAAATGACCGCAAGAGTGTGTTGAGCTGCTTTGGAAACTCGTCCTGCTGTGTCTTACATAGTAGACTATGAGACACTGAGTCGATCATCTCTGTGCAGTATATTGATATTATTGTGATGGTGTCATTCTTGAAGGTGCTCAGGTTCACTTCCACTTGTAGCTTTGCCAGATGGTGGTCCAGCAGAGTCCAGCCTGAAAGCCGATCTGTTCCGCTTGGATTAGGGCTACCTCTGATATAATAAGATGCAATAAGTTTTGAGATAATTAAGAATAATTTTCTCAAAAATTTTGTCCAGGTGCGGAAGCAAGCTTATTGACCTGTATCCAGCTGGCTGAGATCCATTCTTTGCAGGTTTCAATCGCGGGAAGAGGAAAGCTCTTTTCCATGCCTTTGGGAAGTATCTCAGCCTGAGACAGGAGTTGTAGAGGTTAGTCAAGTGAGCTATACCCCTTCTTGGTAGCTGCTTCAACAATACAGTCTGTATCCTGTTATGGCCTGGGGCTCTATTTCCTCTCGAACAACAGAGAATTACCTTCAATTTTTTCGGAGATATATACATGTAATTGTTTTCTATGTCTTCAGTTGGAATCTCTGGGGGGATCCCTGTTGTTTTATTTTGTCCCTGCAGTGATCCGCTAACTCTTTTGCTTGTTCTTCTTCTGTCAACAGTCTTTCTCCGTCATCAAGGACTGACTAGTTGGTTTGAGTTCTAGGACAGTTTTTCTATGACCTTAATGATATATTCCCAAGGAGGAGATATATCATTTCGGGCCCTGTCCGCATACAGAATGTCTGTCTGGTTTGGAAGAGGTAGGGGTGGAGGGTGAGCCTGGACGATACCTCTTCTTCCACGATAGAATTTCCTCTTAAAGCACGCCTTGTTAATCCCCTGAAGTTCGGTAATGTCCTCTAGTTTGGTTGTGTTTGAAATGGTGAGTAGAATGAGGGGCAGGTTGGTCTTCTTCCTGTCCTTATCACTCTTCTTCATCCTTCAGACCTCTGATACACCCTGAAGTCGCTGGTTCAAATCTTACGTAATGTCATCGACGTTGTGATCGACGTCCAGGTCATAGATCACAAACTTTTTGGTTTTGGGCCCCCACCTGATGAGTAAGTGTGGTAGGGAGTTTCTCTATTCTGTAGGAAGGCAGTGATGCCCTTATGAATTTCAATAGTATTAGGAAAGACTCTAACACCGTCTTTGGTCTTATGAATTTGAAAACCCTTGAAACCGGCGGCCTGAAGGTCTCTGACCGCATTAAGGGTATTCGTTATCCCACTAATCACAATCGGCGGGGGTCGTTTGCTAGCTACAGTCTTGTGGTACTCCTGGCAACCGCACTACCTGTCGCCCATTCACTCAATATAGAGAACTGGTTGGTGGTACTCAGTGTGAAATTGGTTTCGGAGTTTGTAATACGACAGATCCTCTTTAGTTTGACCCAATCGCCGTCTTCAGCTCCTTTCGAGTTTTCTTTTCTTCTCGTGGAGGTCGCTGGTCTGAGGTCTGGGACCAGTGCCGGAGATTGCGGTATCCTCCATTTTCTCCACTCCTGTGCTTTTACTCATTTTAAGTGGATAAAGTAAAAGAAGGGGTGGGGAGACTTAGGAGGCTTAAAAGTCCTTACCCTGTTGGTCAGGTTTGTTACCCTTGGCTATCAGGCTTATTCCACTAGGGACCGTAACAGCTCAAAGGCGCTAATCGTTATTAGGCTCAGAACGCTATCTAACTAAAACTAATACCAGTGGTTGAGCGGGAATGTGGCTTCATACTACACGAAAAAGATTTAGCGATTAGTTTTCCTTTGTCACACCTTTAGTTTACTGTTGCAATAATTTGCCTTTGCAACATTGGTTTTCTTTGTTACTGGATTTTCCAACAATAAAGGAAATAAGAAAAAAAAAACAAAAAAAAAACGTCACCGCATTTTTTATAATACCATCTTACGTCTACAAATCTATAAACTAATTTAAAATCAGATGTTTACCTGAAACTATAAATTTATTGTGTCATGTATTATATATTAATATTTTCAAGATATATAAAAAAAAATAAATAAATAAAAAAATCGGGCGTGACCATCATGATGTAATTCGTGATTGACATAATAAAAGGTATCGGACATTTGATGGATTCTGAGTGAAGAAAAGCTCCATTTCCTGGCTACTTGCTTATTGGGCGAGGGTTATTGGACGCCTATATTAGCTCCACTGATTGCCTTGGGCGTCCTCTCAAATATATGTCACTGGAGGATTCCAATATTCTTCCTTCTCTCTCTTTTTTTTTTTTTTTTTTTTTTTTTTTTTCGGTGAGTGAGAATTTCAAGAAGATAATCCATCTATTTTAAATAATAATTTTATCAAATGTTGATGTATGATATGTTTTATTTATTTATCGAATTTCCTAACATACACAGTATTTTGCCTTCTTTAGCACATTACGTCTCTGTTGTAGGAAGAACCTTTAGACAGTCTTTCCCGTGGAACACCATTCTGTTTTCTATTATGGTTTCATTAATCTTCGCTTTATGATTAATTATATCATTATAAACCTTTTCCATTCTCTCGAGTTTCTTTAATGAATCGTTCTCGGAACTCTATCTGTTTTTTCCCGATATTGTCAAATCCATTCTTGCTTGTGTTCCGCTAGAGTGGTTCCGCCTGACTTACGTTTGGGTGCCTGTGTTACAACTATAATTCCACAATACCTTCGCAATTTTCACAAATGACGCATAAATTCAATGTGAAAACCACAAGGTTCTTTGAGTCTTTTCTTCACTTGAGCAAAAGAAGAGACGTCCCAGAATAAATAAAGAATTTATTATTATTAGATATTTAAATTTTATAAATGGATTTATCCCACATTTGATAGTACACCATTAAGTTGGTAATGTTAGTGGGGCCACTCGTGCGGTTGCATTGACTCAGCAATCTCTGTGGAGTAGTTGATAAGGTAATGGTCTTTGATAAGGAAAACAGCTTTTATTACCATTTTAATGTACATTAATAAGCAATTTCTGAAATTGTGTTGGCAATACATTCTTTAACGTGTTGTAGGGTTCATCTATATTATTTTTCCTTTTTTTAATTAATATCATATTATGCTTGGTCAATTAAATTATCCGTTTTTTTAGACAAAAAAAAAAAAAAAGAAATAAAATTTTTATTCGTCTTAGTTTAGTTATATGATAGCAAAATCTGACGATCACTCTACCACAAGCACTCAATCTAAAATCCTTAGGAATATAATCCTTAATGTAATACTCTGTGTTGAGTATTAAAATTCGCGGAAGCAGTTGTGATTCTCTTAAAGTAATGTTCCAAATGATCATCAGCCTGAAAAAAGATGGAGCGAAACAACGAATTCCACGGATTTGTGTATAGTTTAAGTCTGTGCTATAGTAACAATAAACATTACGGTTCAGTTGATACATTTTATTTTAACTTTACGATATTATTGTTTATATAAAGTTAAAAAAATGTTTATCTGAATAACTCAAAATATTGTATATCTTATACAATCAGTTATATTAGAGTATATAGTAAACAAACAACAAGGAAATAAGCAATTTTTGGAAATTCTTAGTTATCAATATGCAAATATATCTACTTTTTAGTTTATTATTTTCAATAATGAACCTTTGTAATCAACAAAAAAAAATTAAATAAAATAAAAATTTGAGTGCGTTTCAAGACACGTACAGCCCGGATTTGGTATAAAAAATCCTTATATTCGCCGTTCGAATTAATAAATACCAAAAATTATTTATATTATATTATAATATTTATATCATTTGTTAGTGCTTTTCAATAGAGAAGTAAATTTCATAGAAAACAAAAAAAGTATCACTGATATCGGTCCAGAAATAGCAGAGATATAGCGTTTTGAAATTAGCAAAGGTGATAGGCTATTTTTCTTTGATTAATTATTTGCTTTTCACATTAGTTAACTGCCTATAAACAGAGAGTAATTCTCAATCGGACCGGCTGCTCAACTTTGCTGAGTTGCTATTAATACACAGTATACTCATCAATCTTGACGAATCTTTAATAAACAAAAATAAAAGGGGATATATGTTTCCAAATAAACATATTAAGCCATATTAATTATGTTGAAATCGGTCTTGGAACATTTAAAATTCCAGGCTATCCTTAATATATATATATATATATGGTGGTGGAAGATGCCCAGTAAGTCTTGGATATCTCTACCATGTTTAAGAGCTGATTCTTCGCCTGTCCATATTTTCTTAATATACTCTCTGAACAGACAGTAAACTTTCTTTCGCCGAACCCCTTGTAAATCGCAAATATAAACAGGTATACCCTAATATATATATTTTTTTGTAAATAATAAACTATTGTTTAATAATTTGTACCGTTTTTAATTACGAGTTCTTAAAATCGCTAGAAAAAAAATGTAATCTCTCTCAACTTTCAGGATTTCACGTTTCAAGATACGTATTATAATACTGATATCGAATTTTTATTTTTATTTTTTTTCCTTTTCAACAACAATTTTTATTGAGTAGTAATACAATTTGTCCCAATTTGGACATTAATAATAGTGGTGAAAGATACCATTCATACAATATTTACACAGCAATAAAATATATACCTATTTATGAATCAATAAACTGTTGACTTTGTAAACAGTTTATTGATTCATTATTGTAAATATCGAATTAAAATAAAAATCTTTTCTTCTCATTTTGAAATAGATACAAGTTTTAACTTCATTATTGTTATTCGATAGATGATTAACCATCTCTCCTAAAAATACCGATTGAAATTAGATTAGTATAAGTCAGATAAGGTATAAGATATTGCGTTTTAACTTATTTGTAGCCACATTATTGCGTGTTTACTTGAGTATTAATCTTCACATGTCGTTAAAAATGGGAGGGTAGAATAGAGTGATTGTTAGTGAGGCTCTAAAACCGTCTTTATTCCAACTAGTCCCGCTGCTCTTTTGTTAGATTTGTATTGATCAATAGAAGTCGCCTTAAAGAAACTATGTACCTGTTGGAACCTGGTTTTCCTGTGCTTGGGTATGGGTGCATCGTTGAGGCTGCCCCTGGATCCGATCCAAGCCTCTTCTCCAGTCGGCGACCCCCGCAGCATCGTGTCCCCCGACGCAGACTTCTTGACGTTCCTCAGCTCCAGAGGGTTCACGTAGAGGTTGGAATCCTCTGTCAGGTCCACCTGCGATGGAAACGGTGCCGTGTTGCAGGAGGCGTACGTGTCCGAAGAGTCCACTGAACCTGCAATCAATTACTAGTTTTTAAAAATTTATTATAACAAATAATACAATTTTAGCAAATCTGAACATTTCAAGAGTGTTAAGCTTACATAAAAAATAATATATATATATCTCTTTCTACTCCATCATCATCACCAACTCCCTTATATAGATCCGTACCTTACATTCCCTCTCTTTCAGAAAAAATTAAAAAATCATTAAAATCCTTCTATCCAAACCTCAGACTTGCTTTAAAATCCCACTACAAACTCTCCAATATTTACAGCCGACTTAAAGACAGTATACCAACAGACCACCGTTCAAAAATTGTTTATAGAGTCCCTTGCGGAACTCCTAATTGCAACTCTGCCTATATTGGTGAAACCAAAAACCTTCTCAAAGATCGCATCACCCGACACAAATATACAATTTCCTCCAAAAATTCTACCGCTTCAAAACTTTCAGAACATTCCTTAACCCTTAACCATTCCTTTGATTTTGATAAAACATCCATTCTTGCCACTGTTCCCAACCATGACAAACGACTCATTACAGAATGCATTTACATACAACTAGAACCCCTTCCTGTTAATCAAAAGACTGACAAACATAACTTGTCACTAGCTTATTCCCAAATATTAAATTTAATAAAGCATCCCTAGCTCATTTTTTAAACAACCATCTGATCATCTCTTCATAATTTTATTTTTATTTATTTATTATCAACATTTTTTATTTATATATTTATTTAATTTTCGTGGCGCTCGATGATAACAGTCATACGTTACATCGTCTCTCAGATTTTTGCTTTTTTCAGTAGGAATTCGCTTGAATTCAGTCTGGAGAACATCACTAGACCTCAGGAATACTACGGCAGTGAATATTGGAGAAATTTCGGTAAGCAAAGTTATAATTTACTTTGTACAATCACGAAAAAGTGAAAGGAGGGTCACTGATCAGCTGATTGCCGCTAGCTCGGCAAGCTCGGGCTTGCTTTTCGTTAACTTATCTTTCTTTCATCTTTAATTCTTATCTCATTATTTATTTATTATTATTATTTTCTTAATCAATGAGATATTTCCATCAAGTCATGTCCTCAAAGTCTGCAAGTAAAAGATCTAGATCTGCAGGTTCTAACTCGTCTCCTACAAAACAGAGACCCCGCCGTGAACAAAATAAAAAAATAATTCCACCAGCGACCGCGTCAGCTACCTCATTAGGATCTGAACCACAGCCCAGCACATCATCACAAGGAATAACTGATGAATCCCCGTTTTTTACACCGAATCCATTTGAGATCCTCCAAAATGAAAAAGAAACCATGGAATCTTCTCCTATACCCAGGGAACCACTACCTCCACCAATATTTGTTAAAAATATTAAAAATTTTAAACTGATGTGTGCGCATTTAAACAAAGTAACTGATCCTAATAGTTATTATTGTATAAGTAGAACCAATGATACTAAAATATCTCCGACTACTGCTGAAACCTACAGAAAGATTGTAAAATATCTGACTGAGACCAAAGCTGACTTTCATACTTATCAGCTGCGCCAGGAGAGAGCATTAAGGGTCGTAATCAGAAACCTACATTCCTCAACACCCGTTGAAGCTATCAAAGAAGAACTGACAGAATTAGGATTCCAAGTGAGGCAAGTCACCAACGTTCTAAAAGATAAAAGTCCACTGCCTCTATTCTTCGTGGACTTGGAACCATCAGCAGGAGTCGAAAATATCTATGACCTCAGTAGACTGTACTATACCCGTGTAAAAGTTGAAAAACCGTACACAAAGAGGGAAATAGTTCAGTGTCATAACTGTCAGGCATATGGTCATACCAAAAGTTATTGCCATCACGTACCGCGCTGTGTGAAATGCGGTGAACAGCATAAATCAGAAGAATGTACAAGATCAAGATCAACACCCGCTGTATGTGCCCTGTGCCTCAAGGACCACCCGGCTAACTACAAGGGATGCGAAATCTACAAGAAACTCAGAACCAGATACCAAAAACCTCAGGATCCGAATGAAACAGCTATACCAATCAGAAGCAGAAGAGAACCATCTAAACTTGTAAATTCTAATGTGTCATTTGCCCACTTGCTTGGAGGTGGAAGCCAGAGTCATGAAGTCGAGGCACTGCCGGAACAACATTTTCCTCAACATTCTCAATCTATTGTACAACAATCTATCCCTCAAAGTTTACCTAATCTTCAAAAAACTCCTCAACATCAAATTTCTCATATCCCTCCACCATCAAACGTCACAGATCTTACCAGTCTAATGACATCCTTCATCTCCGAAATCAAATCTCTTGTTATGCCGCTTATATCACTCCTTACAAATCTAGTATCAAATCTAATCCCTGCCTTGAAAAATCCTTAAATGAATTCACCTAACTCCTTATCCATTCTCCTTTGGAATGCGAATGGTGTTAGAAATCATACTGACGAACTGACAGCGTTGTTGAAAGACAAAACAATCGATGTTGCACTTATAACTGAAACAAGACTAACGACTAAACAGTACTTCAAAATACCGCAATACATGACATACCGTACTGACCATCCAGACGGCAAAGCCCATGCCGGTTCTGCTATCATTGTCCACCAATCCCTCTCTCATCATTTACTCCCACTTCCCACCTATGATTTCCTACAAGCCACAGCCATAGTAATCAAGACTTTTTCCTTTCCGGTAACCCTCACATCTGCATACTGCCCTCCTAAACATTCCATTTCCAATTCCGAATTTGTATCCTTCCTGGATTCCTTAGGAAATAGTTTCATTCTGGGTGCAGACTTAAACGCCAAGCATCAGCAGTGGGGTTCCAGAACCACGAATTCTCGGGGACGAAATTTGCTGTCTGCACTCAACTCCCGAAATTTTAATATCCTGCCTCCTGACTCCCCTACCTACTGGCCAACCGATCCTAACCGCAATCCTGACATCCTCGACTTCTTTATCCACAGCGGATTAGGCTCCCTCAACTTGTCTGTAACTCGCCTTGATGAACTATCCTCAGACCATAGTCCACTGATCCTAAAAGTATCTCTCACTCCAATTCCAAAACCCATTCCACCATCATTCATCAGAGGCCCTGTTAACTGGAACCTTTTCCGCCAAATCCTGACCGATAATATTGACCTCAGAGTAACCCTCATAACCCCAGATGACCTAGATAATTCCGTCTATTCCTTTACCACCGCCATCCAACAAGCTGTCTGGACTGCCTCCTCTCCTAAACACCCCAATATAAATCCTCACCAAAATCATTTTCCACAACATATTATAGACCTCATCCATACCAAACGCCGAGCAAGATCATTATGGCAGCGCACCCGACACCCAACAGATCGCCGCTCCTATAACTTCTATTGTAGGCAATTGAAGAGGGAGTTGGCGACTTTCCGTTCCCAGTCCTTCAATTCCTACCTCTCCTCTCTATCAGCTCGTGATAATTCCTTGTGGAATGTCACGAAAAAGATCCTAAAATACCATCAAGTTTCCCATCCTCTCCGACGTGGTGATGACTCCTGGGCTGCGTCTGATGAAGATAAAGCCGAGGAATTCGCCACGCACCTCTCCAAAGTTTTCACTCCTCACCCGGAATCCCAAGCCAATCACACCGCAACAGTGCAAGACTTTCTTTTGTCACCGATTCCACTTTCCCTACCTCCTAAAGCTATTAATCCCTCTGAGGTCAAATATCTTCTCCAAAAACTTACCCTCCGTAAATCTCCTGGACACGATCTCCTTACTCCCCAGATCCTCCGACAACTTCCGCAGAAAGCTATTATATTCCTTACTTTTATTTACAACTGCATCCTACGCACCACCTATTTTCCTCTGTTATGGAAACATTCCACTATCATTCTTTTTCTAAAACCAGGCAAACCTTCCAACAACACTTCATCCTACAGGCCTATTAGTCTGCTCCCCATCCTCTCAAAAATCTTCGAAAGGCTTCTTCTTAAACGTATCCTACCCATACTAGAATCTCAAAACCTTCCTTCCCATCAGTTTGGATTCCGTCCTCACCATTCCACAGTTCAACAGGGGCTCCGAGTTGTAGACCATATTTCCTCAGCTCTTGAATGCAAAGAGTATTGTTCTGGTGCGTTTCTGGACATTGCGCAAGCTTTTGACCGGGTATGGCACACTGGATTACTCTTCAAGCTGAAAACCCATTTACCCCAGTCTCTATACCTCATTCTCCGATCCTATCTCTCAAACCGTTCCTTCCGCGTTCGCTGTGGTGTAGAATTTTCTAACCTTTATCCCGTTGAGGCCGGTGTTCCTCAAGGCAGCGTCTTGGGACCCGTCCTCTACATCCTTTACACTGCTGATATTCCTACACATCCTGATACCTTTCTGGCAACTTTTGCAGATGACACCGCCATCCTATCATCCAGTTCCAATCCTGAAACAGCATCCTTAAACCTGCAAAGACACCTTTCCCTTATCGAAGACTGGTGTAGTGCTTGGCGCATAAAGGTGAACGAAGCCAAATGCAAACACGTAACCTTCACTCTTCGACGAAACTCCTGTCCGCCAGTTTACTTCAATTCCATTCCAATTCCTCCTTCAGATACAGTCCGGTATCTTGGCTTACTGTTAGACAAAAGATTGACTTGGAACCCACATACAAGACTTAAAAGACAAGAACTCAACCGACGATTCGGACAGTTATACCGACTACTCAACAGAAAATCTGAACTTACAGTTGACAACAAATTATTAATCTACAGGACAATACTGAAGCCCATCTGGACCTACGGACTTGAACTGTGGGGGACAGCTAAACGTACTAACATCAAACGCATTCAATCCTTTCAATCCAAAGTCCTCCGTACAATAGTAAATGCTCCTTATTATGTTTCCAACTATACCTTGCACCACGACCTTAATGTTCCTTTTATTTCAGACCTGATTCCATCCAAATTTTCCAAATTCCACCAGAATCTCATTCATCATCCTAATCCTCTAGCTCAATCCCTATCCAGCTCCACTCATCCTTACAACCCACCTAGAAGGTTGAAACGGCAGTGGCCTCGTGACCTCTTGTAACATGTATATTGGAGTTCTAGCATTGGCTAGATTCTCCACTCACGTGCTGTATGTTTGTGAATTGTATATAGGTATGAGTGACTATTGTATATATTTTTATTGATTTTATTTTGTATATATGTATATTATATTATTATTATTATATAAATTTATTGTTTTGTATACATCGTGAGAATGTAGTATGAATGTTGTACGTTATCACTATTAAAAATGTCCTGAATTGGACAGATTGTAATATTGCTCGATAAATAAAAAAAAAAAAAAAAAAAAAAAATTTTCGTACTCCCCTTTTTTATTTATTTATTTGTTTACCTACTAGATTACTGTTTATTTATCATTTCCTTCGACAGCTCCTTATCGTCATTCGTTATTACCTTATCATCATTCATCATTTATCATCGTCATCCGTTATTACTTAAAATCTTTTAATCTTTACCTCGTCACTATTTCTTACAATTTTATCAAATACTCATAAGTAATAACTCAAGTACTCTCAAGTAATGACTTTTGGCTATTTTTTAACAATCGAATCAGTAAACATAACTTAGCTTCTTGGAATTTTCCTAACGGACATTCTAGTTCTCATATTTTCCGTTCCACGCAATGAGCGTTTTTTAAACTGGGAAACATCACTTCTGTAGGCAACGCTTGCACGTCATGTAAGTATTTTTTCTTATTGATAAGGGTCTTTTTTCATCGCCCATTTCTTTCTCCCCCTTTCCATACTCATATTTTTCTCCGTTACATATCCTGACATATAATTATTAGTTTAATATTACATTATTTTAAAATTTAAATTATTATTTTTTATTCATACTGTTTCTCTTTTGTAATGACTATATTTTTTTATATATTACCTATTCTCTTAACTATGTTTTTAATATATTACCGTCATATATCAACTCAAAATTGTTAATATTTAAAATTTTAATTGTTCACATATTTTTCCTTTATCACTTTTTTTTTTTTTTTTTTTTTTTTTTTTTTTTTTTTTTTTTTTTTTTTTTTAAATTACTTAATCTCTATTTATATATTCTCATTACAATATTATCATCTCAATTATGTCTACTTCCATACTTTATAACTATCATCTTAATTTTGTTTATTTCCATACTTTATAACTGTCACCTTATTTCCATACTTTATAATTGTCATCTTATTATCATTTTACATTTAATATTATTTATGTTCCCATAATTTATTACTGTCATATTATTATTATATACCTAACGCATTATTAAGTCTATAATTACATTGGTTGTTATCTTGTTTCTTTTAGCCCTGATGAAGGCCCACATTGTAGGCCGAAACGTCGGCACATAATTAAAATAACGCTTATTTTTAATTGTGTGTTTTTTAATTTATGACCGCACCCCCAACCATCTTCCTCATAAAAAATAATAAATAAAAAAAAAAAAAAAAACCTGATTGGGAAAACAATAGGTCATGGGTATGTATCTGTAGGTATGTCTATGTAATTTTCAAAATGAACAATAGTAACAGTGAGTGATATGAGACCACATCCAAGCAATATTTACAACAAACAATGATGAAGTGGAATTAAATAAAAATAGAAAAAACATACATATACATATAAAATAAAAACAACCTTAATTTTAGAATTAAAGGCACCAAATTGCTTAAATTAATCATTAAATTAAAATATTGATTATTTGAAACAAAAAAAGGTAAAACTTTAATTCGAATAAAAAACAAAACAAAAAAACAAAACAAATCGAACACCAAAAACATGGTAATGAAATCTGATTTTTCATTTAAAACAATATAGCTTCTGAACGGTAGATTCTACCGACAAATATTATTTAACATAACTGACATGGAATATGTTGCCAATATTTCGAACGAAGCAACACCAATAAAGCTGGAGTGTGTCAGAGGGTGAAAAAAAGTTAACGAAAATCACAGACCTCCCAGCCAAAAGACATATCCATGTAACAAATAACAAAAACATAAATAAATTAATAAGTTAATTCCGGGTGCAGTCATCAAAACGCTTAATTATGTAGAAAACTTAATTTTATGTCAACGTTTCGGCCTAAATTTTATGTCTTCTTCATGGCGATAGAAGAAGGTAGATCACAACGATATAAATTAATTCAGATACCTCAATATTTCTTTATTACGATATCGTATCTTGTTGGGATCATCAATTTACTCTTTACTATTCTCAAGGGAATTTATTACGACTGAGTGCTGCCATCTAGTCGATTCCACATACATCTCGTGTGTCCCTATTTAGGTTAAAATTTAATAATTTGAAAAACCAATAAGAAACTGCTTTGGATAAGTAGAGGAATAAGTGCAGACCAGCTCTGGTAGGGGGATAAAAAAAGAGAAGGATAACCGCCCACATAAAACAAATACCAGCCCAGAAAACAACCACTTATTTACCACATCACAGTTTAAAAACATGTGAACCCGCAATGCAATCAAAATTAATAACCTTATTAACCACATTATATAATTTAAGTTACTCATTGTTTTTACTTCAATCACAATATAACCGTTCATCTTACAGTCCACATAATTTATTTTAATTCAATTACACCAGCCCTAAAATTTCAATTATAAATGGAGTTTAACGTCCCTTGGATTTGCCCCAGATTGTTATTTATAAACAGCTATTGTACACTTTTTAAAAAATTTATCTATTAATATTTACAACGGTATTGGTTAATACATCTAGTAACTTTTAGTATTTCTATTAGTAAATAGAAACTGCCCATGGGCAGCACCCTCCTAAAACAAATTTCAGCAAACTCAAAATTAATTTTAATTTTTTCAATTCATAACATTACTGAACTAGGGCTAGGTTATTAATAATTTTTGCAATTTACCGTGATTACTTAAGCAGTTCATTAGCTGCTAATAATTACAAAATTTAAATTAGATAGAAACATTTCTCCTGCAAGTCTTCTGCCAGTGTTGAATGAAGAAATATTCTATTTCTTGCTTCAAAATAAAGCGCTCCTCAGTGACAGTGAAGTGTTGCATGTTCCTGGACTCTCATCAGATATCCGTGAGTGAAAGCAGTATGTATGGACCTTGTCGGGATTACTTCTTCTGATCTAAAAATCTTATAATAGGTTTTTTTATGTCATGTTATATTCCTTAAAGCTTGAAAACTTAATAGTCCCTCTTCTTTTGGTTTCCTGACAATAGTATTAAATTAAATTTCCTGCCCCACGATAAAAATTATTATGAATGAACTTATTGACCGTTGAATAGACCCGTTTTTTTATTAATTTATTCTTTATGATCCAAATATCAAAGTACATGAAGTAAAGTTGGTACATGGTATTTGTCAATTCCGTTATTTTTGATTTTTTTTTTTTCACGTTAAGATTCTTGACGCAAAGTATCTTGGTGTCAGTTTATATAGGGATTCGCACTGATTCCAGGCCAACCCCCCAGCCGTGAGATGGTTAGTCCGAGATCACACTCATCCGCCAGGTTTCCTCCTCTTTCCGATTTGTGGACACCCAATTTTAGAGACTGTGCGTGTTACAGGAGGGTCTCCCTACCCCAGGATTACCCCATGGCTGAATTAGCATAATGAGTAATTATTTTGCCCTATCTGGTGTTCGAACTCGGGACTTTTAAGGTTGACTATTTGTAATTATTCTCTCAATTACACTCTGTAAGGTCCATTAAGTCGTGATGTTTTTCTGTACGAAGTTCTTCTGAGTATAATAATTATTTGTTTAAGGGCAATAAATTCTCATAAAGAAAATACTTTAAAATTCTGGGTAGTGTTGAGGAGCTTATAGGACCTTTGAGACGACTAAAGCCCTGCGATATTAGTCTCTAAATGCTATCGCTAAAAGGTGACTGCTTCTAAACGCAATAAAAAGGCAATTATACAATTCACGGACACACCTCTACGACCTGCCAAACATCTGACCTTTCAGGCGAGCTCCATTGAAACCTCACTTTTAGTACAAAAGCTGTATATAATAGCATTAGTTATTATTGCATTCTTCTTTATTTATTAATACCTCTAATTTCATTCCGAGGGGTCACCTGTGGTGTGGTGGCTAGCAAATCAGCATTCTATGCGTAAGGTCGCGAGTTCAATCCTCACAAATGGCCCTGTGATTTTTTAATAGGAGTAAACAATAAACAATCCCTAGTTATGCCGTCCTTCGGAGGGGACGTAAACAATTAAAATCCCTATCCTAATCTGACCCGTATAGGAAAAATTTAGATTCCCACTGTAGCATCATCCGATTAGCCACAGTAGCATAAAGTGACGTTAAATTAAACAACAAACAATTACTTTCCAAAATTATTTATTTCTTTACAAAACTTTGATTCAGATCAGTATTCCGCTAATATTTTTTTCCTGTTTATCTTTTCATTTCCTCACGATTATATCAATATGTTTATTTTCAAAACACAGAAGCACTTATTTTTTTCTGAGTCTATATGTTAGGTAGCTGATATGTGCTAATAGGTAGCAAGTGGGCTAAGTATCTACCTTTTCCTAGTATTGATTTTAATTTTTTCTTAAAATTTACTAGTATTTTGATATATTTCTGTTTTTAAAAGTTAAGAACTACAATCTAACATATTTACTCGTGTGGTGCTAATGATATACTGAGTGTACAACATTATCTCTTAACCACTCTTACTTTGACGTATACACAAGTTGTCCATAAATTTATAATTTTTTGTTTTTATAATATATTTATTTTTATTGCTAGTAAAATTTACACAAGAAGTGACAGGTTTAGTTTTTAATGGCTAGATTCATAATTGACTTGATTTGTTGTTGTTAATTAGTTTATTAATTTTTCTCTGCTTTTAATGAACAACATTCAGAATGATTTATGGTATCAATTACTTAGTTAATACGTATTTAATATTTCCATTTAAACATTGTGTCCTCTCATAATATCATGTTAAGAAATTAAATTTAATCATTTAAATTAAATTCACTTATTAAATTAAATTACTTACTTATGAAATATATAGTAAGGGAAAGTATTGCGATCGTTAGTCCTAATGACTAAGTCTCGCAAAAATGTCTGCGTTGTGCCCATGTGTGGAAATTCTAATACGTAAACTAAAAGTCATACTAAACTGAAATTTCATATTTAATACAGCTATATACTGAAGATGTTACAACAACGTTTTCATCAAAATCGGCGCACCAGAAAAGCCACTTCATGCATTTTGCACCTTTTTAGGCTTTTGTCAAAAACGGCTTTAACGATTTTGATTAAACTCCCTATATCAATGTAATATTTTATAGACTTTAATATAATATAGATTCCATTCTTATTGGAATAGTCTGGCAGGGCTCAAATGCCGAATTTTTGAATTTTCTTTCTTTAAAGTAATTTTGTAGATTCGAAAAAATTAACCATATTATCTTCCGAGCATTAATAAAAAGTGTCTAATTTTAAAAGTTGAAAGAACATGATAACCAACTAAAGGAGAAAGAGCAAACATATTTTTTTAATCCAGTTTTTGAAATTTTGAAAATAATATCAGTAACATTGATGCTATGCATGAAATGGTAAAAGTTAATGAAGAGTGATGAAAAGCATATAAAACTAAATATTTTTGTAGATAATAATTTAATAGATAATGTAATAAAACACATGTTTCCATTGAAACACAGTTTAATTAATTATTTAAACATTTTACTTTCATTTACCTATATATTTCTTCTCTAATTGTATTTGAACATTCTTAATTTGATTTTAACAACGGAGGTAAGCGGACTGCGTGTGTTGAGCACACCAGATTTTTTTCTATTTCAAATCTATATTCTAATATTCATTAATTCATTTCATTACTTTGGTCTATGTATTTTTTCCCTCTATACGTATTTGCATTTATTAAATCACCAATTTGTTACTATTTATTGTAAATTATTTATTTAATAATTGAATAAATAAATTATTAGGAACACGAAGCCCTATTTACCTGATGATGTTTATAAAACTATTAAATTGATTTAATAAAATAAAAGTGAATGGAGGCGCCGGGCATCGATCCCGGTACCTCTCGCATGCTAAGCGAGCGCTCTACCATCTGAGCTACGCCCCCTGTTGGAGTTCCAGGTCATTAAAGTAGTTTTTAAAAGCCACGTGGTATAGTAGTAGAAGTAGGCCGCATGGTATAGTAGTAGAGGATTCTAGGTGGGGGTATAGGCAACGAAGTAGCCCAGTTGTCTGTGCCCATTCATTGTTCCAATATCCTCAGCTAAAACTCTGTGTAATACTAATATTCAGTTTTAATTTTAATTATTTTACACCATGAGAATATTGTTAGATATTAAAATAATAAATGTTAATTTTTTGAATTAAGAAATATATTTTAAGAGAAATTATTATGATCTTGAACAATTTTTAATTCGAGTTTTCACCGGTCATACACGTTTTAGGGTCCCCTGAATCCCATGATCAAGTCCCTCGAAATGGCCTGTGTACTTGTGACAAGGCTAGTACCTTGAAAACGATAAGCCATGCGTGCAGTTTGCATCTTTTTACGCTTTTCTCAAAAACAGCTTTTAACGATTTTGACTAACCTCGTCCAATCGACGTGGAATTTGATAGGCTTCAATATCAGGCAGGTTTCATTCAGAAATAGTCTGAAATGCTGATATTCTAGATTTTCTTTCTCTAAAGTACCTTTAATTTTGTTGATTCGAGAATATGAAACATATCATATTAGCATCAATATAAAACGGAGTAATATACAAGTTAAACGAATTGGAGAAGTGAGCAAATGTTTTTCCGAACATAAGAATAGTAATATATCTATATTATTATTCGTTGTAATATACCTTTGGGAAGGTGAGGATTTGAGAAAAAATGTTATTTTATATTCAAGCAATTTTATATTGTTATATCATTTAATCTAAAACATTTGTTTCCAACGAAACTGAATATGATTCTTAAAAAAAAAAAAAAAAAAAATAACTACAGCTTTATTTAATAGTTTTTTTGTTTTGTTTTTTAACAGCATATATTTTATAAATTAATTTTAACAAGGTAAGCGAAAGTCGTGTGTGCCTGCACCAGATTTTTTAAATTTTAGTTCATCTGAATAAATGTTTTGACTTCATTTTTCTTAAATATGCAGGATTCTCATGTGGTACACCTCTAGGATTTAAATCTAATGATTTAGTCATTTTGATATTGGTACAAGAAAGTACTACATATGTATTACATAGCTATATTAAATGTACGCGTATATATTTACAAAATACCATCACAGTTTCCCCTCGTCAACTTTATTTAGACTCTATACTTAAACTATATAGACCTAAAATTTTTTTTTTTTTTTTTGTTATTAATGATTTTATTTGCACCTGTAAAATGTTTACAATAAGCAAATGGGATTTTATAAGGAGATATGGCATGGTTAGGCATGAGGGAGACAGCACCCAGTGGTGCATCCTCCTGACATTCAAACAGGATCTATTATTTTAGGCTAGGAGGTCCCTCATCCAACTCCTTTTCAGTCTACGCCGAGTTATGTCAGGGATGTCAGTTGTAGCCATATTTTGAACAAATTGGTTAGTGTGTCCATGTAGTTGGTCGTAAAATCTTTTGTACGACATTCGAATGTGGTTTGTTGTAGTCGGAATGCGTAGGTCGGTATGAAGAGTATCGTTTGAAACATAAGGTGGTGAGTTCGTTGTCAGTCTTAGAAATTTGGATTGAAAGGTTTGTATTTTTTGAATGTGTGTCTTTTTAGCAGGTCCGTAAATTTGGCATGCGTAAGTCCATATAGGTTTTAATAAATAAGTATATACGTTAAGCTTCTGTCTTATGCGTAATTTAGAGTGTTTATGTAGTATCGAATATAATAATCTGAGTCGAAAGTTTAAAGTTTTGCGTTTTGTTTTGACGTGTGGGCCCCATGTCAATCTTTTGTCAAAGATTAGTCCCACGTACGTTACTGTATTTGTTTGTGGTATCTGGTGGTTGTCTATATAAACTGGAGGGCAGGTTCCGTGTCTTAAAGTAAATGTAACATGTTGTGACTTGTCATGGTTAATTTTTAATTTCCATTTCTTACACCAGTTTTGTACATTGTCCAAGTGGTGTTGTAATGTCAAACTGGTCTGTATTGGGTCTGTGTTTCTCGTAATAATAGCAGTGTCGTCGGCATATGTCGCAGTTAGGATGTTTTGGTCGGTTGGTAAGTCATAAGTGTATATTAAGTAGAGAAGTGGGGCCAGGAGAGAACCTTGGGGAACACCTGCACAGATTGGTTTTATTGGGGAGGTCTCTGAACCCTGTCGGACAGAGAAGAAACGGTCATGAAGAAAAGACTGTAGAACTAAATAATATGTGCAAGGAAGAATAGGTTTCAGTTTAAAAAGAAGACCCTGGTGCCACACCCTATCAAAAGCCTGAGTAACATCCAAAAATGCCCCAGATGCGTATTGTTTTAGTTCTAGAGCTGTAGAAATAAAGTCAGTAACTCTGTGTAGCTGTTGTGTTGTGGAATGAGAAGATCGAAATCCGAATTGGTGATCTTATGTATTATGTCTTGGTCTGTCAGTATGTTAATAATGCGTTCGTGCAAGAGTTTTTCAAATATTTTAGAACATACCGGAAGAAGGCTAATAGGTCTATAAGAGTCAGGTCTATGTTTGTCTTTGTTGGGTTTGTGTACCATTGAAATTATAGAATATTTCCATTGGATAGGGAATTTAGTTGTCCTAAGTATAGCGTTGTACAGTGTTGTAAGAAAGACTAAAGCTTTTCTGGGGATTTTTCGAAGTACCTCAGCAGTGATAAGGTCATCACCAGGAGCCTTCCTTTTTGGCATTTTCATGATCTGTCTAGATACTTCGGAAGGAGTAAAGGATTTTGGCGGAAGAGACATAGGAAGAGGGAAGTCTAAGAATTTTTGGACATAATTTTCGTGTTGTGTGTCTGTTAAGTCTATGTGAGGATGAAAAACAGTTGGAAGGTGGTCAGAAAAAATTGCGGATTTCTCTCTGTCCGACACAGCCCAAGAACCATCGTCTTTTCTCAATGGGACAGATACTTCGTGATGCTTTAGAAGTCGCTTAGTATGTCGCCAAAGGCTGTTGTCATCCGTCGTTAAGTTTTCCAGATAGATGTCAAAATTAGTTTGTTTAAATTTCCGTATTTCTCTTTTTAGTTCGTTGTTAAATTTATTAAAAAGTCGTCTGTCAGAAGGAAGTCTGTTGGTCTGCCATAGTTTTCTTGTCCGTCTTTTGGCTCTGATTAGGTCTCTGATATATTGAGGGTAGGACGGCGAGCTTACTGTTTGCCGTATTTTTGTCTCTTGTGAGGACCAAGCAGCTTCTTGAATAGTTGTCGTGAAGAGTTCAACCGCTTCTTCCAAAACCTTTTCGGTTTTTAATGCTTTAGGAACGGTCAGCTGGGCATTAATTCGTTCAGAAAAAAGGTCCCAATTGATGATGCCATATGTAAGCGATGGTTTTTTTTCCACAAAGGATTTTTCTACCCCCAACATCAAGTTCACCGGTAAATGATCAGAGCCAAGGTCTGTTTCAGTTGTAATTGTAATAGGTAGAGTCAAGTCTTTGGCTATAAAAAAGTCCAGTACATCAGGTTTTTTGTATTGAGAATTCGGTAAGTAAGTTGGTCTGTCGGGGGAAAATACAGTTAATGATAGCTGGGTAACAGCAGACCTGAGTCTCCTGCCCCTTGGTGTGCATAATCGTGAACCCCAGTATTGGTGTTTCGCGTTGAAGTCGCCTCCTGCAAGGAATGTTCTACCAAATGATTTAAATAGTTCAATAAACATTTGTTCAGTAATGCTGTATTTAGGGGGACAGTAGATAGAAGCAATTGTTATGTTTCTGTGGTTGGTCTGTAGCTGTATTCCTGTTATTTGTATCTGAGCCGTCGAGTCTACGTGTATAGGGTTATGTTTAAGGTTAGATTTTATTAATATAGCTGTCCCTCCATGAGAAGTATTATCGGGGTGGTCTGTTCTGTATAAAGTATAATTTGGTATATAAAGTCTGTTACGTGATGTGAGATGTGTTTCCGTCAGAAGTACAATGTCAATACGTTTTTGATGAACATAAAGTTCCAGTTCAGTTTTATGTCGAAGTAGTCCGTTTGCGTTCCAAAGAAGGATTGACAGGGAGCCAACAGTCAGAGAACTAATGTCCATAAGTTGTAGCTAAAGCTTGAGTGAGTTGAGTTATTTGGCTAATTAGGCTGTAAAGGGGCTGGATGAGGGCATTTAAATTATTTATTAAATTTGTCTGTGGAAAAGGAACAGAGCCAGCTGAGGGCACCAGCTGTTTACTGTCTTCCCTCATACCTGACCTTGCTTGTGGTTGCTGGTGAGCTTCAACGCTGGGCCGAGTTCCGATTTGGCGGTCCATCCTTGGGGGTGCACGAACAGGTTCTGGAGGCGCTGGTTGATGAAGGCTGTGCGGTAGTGCTGGATACTGTTCTAGGTCCGGAGGAGGTTCGACAGACACCGGCGGCGGGCGGTACCTTTGGGTTCGCTGTGCTCTCAGATTTTTGAGGGTCTGGCATCCTCTGTAGTTGGCGGGATGTGCCCCTTCACAGTTGGCACATTTCGCGGGCGTGTCTTTAGTTTTAAGGCATGCAGAGGTTTCGTGGGCTTCACCGCACCGTACACAGCGAGGCTGATGGTTACAATATGATTTGGTGTGGGCAAAGCCCTGGCACCTAAAGCACTGAGGTATTTCCTCTTTTTGCGAGCCTCTTCCACCTTTATTCGGTTGTAATAAATATAGTTGATATCAAAAATTTTTTCATTAAAAGTGTTTTTCGTGATATCAACGAAAAACATTTGTAATGGTAATTTAGTCCTGGCCGAGATAGCATTTGTGACATTTGTAGCTTCGTAGCCGAAACTCTTCAATTCTTCTTTAATTACTGATGCTGGGGTGGAAGAATGGAGGCCCTTTATAACCACTCTCGCATTTTTATCTTCAGGCAGCTGGTAGGTATGAAAGTCGGCTTTCATTTTTTTCAAGCACCTTACTGCTGTTCTATATGATTCCGGCGTGGCTGGGTAAATTATTGTGTTTCTGGCTGTAGCTTTAATGTTAAAATAACTATTGCCTATTTCTTTTTTCAAAAATGCTATTAACGTTTCTATGTTTTGAATACCTTTTAGAAATATAGGAGGTGGTTTTACCTTTGCATTGTCTATTTGATTTGGCGGCATGTCAGGTTCGACACTACTTGTATTTAGGAGAGGGTCATACCTGTTGCTAACTTCTACTTGAATACGTTTTTTATTGATAATTCTTGGGTCAGATGAAGGAGAGGGCCTTTTTCGTCCCGTAACAAGTTCCCATTCGTTAGTAACCTCATTGGACGTTGACGGACCTGCTTCTTCTTGCGGCTCCATATTACCCGTTTCTTCGAGCGACATAGCCCCACACTTCTTCTAATTACGGTTTTTCAAGTTTAATCGCTCACTACAGTCTTTTTTTAAAGGTTTTAAACTTGAAAAATAAAATAACAAAAACAAAAAAAAAAACTAACCTTTATGGTTCACATGTTTTTCTCATCAGAAATAATTAAAAACCATAAACTTCTTCTTCTCTTCACACTAAATAAAACTAATAACGTCACAGGTCCTTTTTGTTAAGAAAATCACAACTTAAAACGTAGTAAAATTAACAGATAAATCATATTATAAGCGGAGACGCTTAGAGCACAGTCTAATCACTTTGCAATCCAAAGATGTACCTAGACCTAAAAATAAATAAAAAATTTCTGACATTCTTACATTTCTTTAGACTGCCAATTTCAGTAGTTAGTATCACTAACAGAAAGCATAATACGAGGTTATAGTTAAAGAAACTTTATGTTCGGAGAAATCGTTCGATCAATACTTGTTGATACGATGGACGTATTTCACTTTTGCATTCAACAAGTGGTTGAATTTCAAGTGAACTAGACCCATTAATAATATAGCAGCCTTATATATTATGAGCAATGAAAAAGAAATATAGGAATCTTTCTTTTCTCCCTTGATTATGAACATACACAATAATAATGTGTAGTAATTATCAGCTCCCTATTTAAATTTATGTAAATATTAAATTACAAATTACTGCCATCAACTGTAAATTAATTCGGAATTAGTTTCCTAGTTTTCTTTGGGTTTCTTAAGTTTCCTCCCAATTTTGCTGTAGTAAATACAAGAAATAAACCAGTAGTTGAGGCTTTAATGTTTATCTAGCACATAAACAGTATAAAGATCCATCAAACTTTGAAATAATGGTACTTAAATACATTGATTTTTATTCTAAACAGAAGTCACGAAAATACTCTACCGAAGGTATATATATATATATATACCTATATATATTTAGAGGAGAGATAAGCTGATTGCAATAAGAGATAGTTCAGCAGACATTTTTTTTTTTTTTTTTTTTTTTCTACCTTTACATCACGCAATGTTCAACTATTGTGGTACTTTTGTAGGTAGAAATAATCGGGAATAATTCATGTGAAAAATATTTTTATTTTGCCGACGTTTCGGTTCAAACACGTGAGCCATCGTCAGGGCTGCAAACATTAGAACAACAAAAGAATACATATCAATACAATATGATAATTAAAAATTATGAATTTGGTGACAATGGAATTAAAAACATAACAAATATACAAAAATATGATAAGTACAAATAATTATATTGGGTTGTGTCACATGAAATGTCCGTTTTCAAGGTAAAGGATTTTTATTAAAAATACGATATGAAAACAAGATAATTTTATTCGAAGTATTTACCTTCTTATTCTACACACTTTCCCAACGTGGCACCAACTTTTTTATCACCGAACTGAAAAACTCTGAGCTTTGAAGTGAAACAAAATTTTTCACTTGATCATCGTTTTCAAAAAGTTTTCCTTTGAGAAAGTTATCTAAATTCCTGAACAGGTAGTAATCTGTTGGATACATGTCGGGAGAATATGGTGGGTGCGGAAGAACTTCGTAGCCCAGTTATTTCAATTGCAAAGAAACGCAGGTCTCAAGGCGTGAGATCATGAGGTACCCATGTATCGATCTTTTTTACTTTCCCAATACACTTTAATGTCTGGAAACGGTAGATGCACTTGCATTTAGTTGTGCTGAGAGTCCTTTAACTGTTTGGTAGGGGTTTCCTTCTACTGTATGTTTGGGGACATCGTTGTCTATTACGGACGGAGGTCTTCCTCGGGGCAAGTTTTCCAAGTCGGTATCCCCAGCTGAAAACTTAGAAAACCAACGGCGAATGGTCCGTTCATTAACATCCCTTCCCCAAACGCCTTGCAAATATCTCTAGCGGCCTCAGCTGCTGAATGACCGAGTTTAAACTCGTACAAAAATATTACTCGAAAATCGCGTATAATAAAAAGTGTGTAATTGATTGGGAAGCTAATGTTTATAATGCAAAGGTATAGGAGGATTAGTTACTGTTTACTTTAAATATGTAAATATTGGAAGAAAACAACAGAGACCTGAAAAATCCTTTATGTATTTCAGAAACTATAAAAACGGACATTTCATGTGAAATAACCCAAAATGATGATGAATAATAAGATAAACTTATCACCATCTTGTTTAGGGTTCAAAACTATTGCTTGAGTAACAGCACACGTTAGTAACTCATTTTATGAGTCGTTTAATCACAAGACATTGATGTTCCTATATTTAATTCCTAAATAGTTATTAGCTTAATAAATTTAAAAGCTTAAAATTTATGTTTAAGTCAAACATATCTCTGACTTTTTAAGCATAATAGGTAAATCATAATGAGAACTTATCGTCACTATCACGGCATCAAAGCTCGGATCAACGCATTTCTAATGGGTGGTCGAACATTAATGTTGGCAAGGACTAAAGGCTTAATTATTTACATTAATATATGTGATTGTAATGATTTCTTCTTTGAATGTAAAAACATTTTTCATGCGATTACTGGCTCTCATACATCAGCAATCTTCTGTTCACAGATCTTCTTTTTTGTGTCCATCCATGCGGTTATGTAATCGCCCTCTCAAACAGTTCAGTTTTGAACGGCACTTTTGTCATAGAAAACCTAGTTAAATAGGCATTGGAACTAAACTTCACTGGAAACCCCAGTCACTAACCAAATTGTCAGTAATTGCGTGAAGGCATGTTTTTGGGTACCCAAATCTAAACACCATAAAACTGTTTTTTCTTATAGTAATTTCCTCAGAAGTCGTTTATTCTTATTACTTAACATCAATATTGGGTTGTAAAAAGAATTCGAATGTAAAAATAAAGAAGAAATGGTTATAATAACTTCATTCCTGCACACCTTATCATCAATGCTGACTTGATTATGGTGGGAATCTGTCGCCAATTACTGTGGCTTTGATTTGGTACCAATTTCTAAACAGTAGGTTGTCTAAAACTATTATTTTTGAAGATTGAATGAGTATGTAGTAATTTGGTGCCTTTACCCTATGTATCACTTTTACTGTTCTGATGTTTACATCCCTGATGATGGCTCGAATGTTTGAGCCGAAACCTCTGCAAAATTAAAATATTTTTCACACGTCTGACTCCCGATTATTTATACCTATGATAATTTCAACCGTCTATCATACATCCTCAATATACTGGTAATTATTTTTTAAGCAAAATTTTCAATCTCGTTTGAGTCGTTTACGGAAGTTCGTTTTCAGCATTCCCATCTTTATCATTTTATTGGTAACATCTTTAACGATTTTCGATTTCCTAAACGATGACAACGATCTTTATTATAAATCCGTTTTACCGCTGTTAGGCTTACATGCTTTGGGGATGGTTGGCATAAAGCCAATTTTCGATACATATTTATTAATAAGATAGAACAGTAAGTAAAATCTAGCTCTATTAGATATAATAGCAAAACCATCTCTTAATTTTCAGTTATTGCGTCGTTTTATGATCCATCTGAATATTCTCTATGGTTTTACTCTATGATGTATTTATTGTTTATGATATTTCACTCACTCACTGGGCGCTACAGTCCTTTTAGGACCTGGGCCTCTGCCACCGCTCTCTTTAGGTATTTAAAGCTACTATTTATTTTTTTCATATTTGATTTGTATATAACTATTCAAAATGTAAATTAATTCTTTAAGAAACTAAAACAGATTTCTAGAGCGGATTAAATCCAAAGGCGATCAAGCTTAGAGCCTTTAATAATTTTTTTCATGTTGGTTTTCATAACAGGATTTTAATGTTAATTTAAACTTGAACAGCTCAGGAAATAAATTATTTATTTTATCATTAATGTCTTTTAAAAAAATAATATAATAACACGGGCATTATCTATCAAGGCTATTAGAAATTATTCATTCCACATATATGCAAAATTTATATAAATTAAAAATTAGAATAATAAGATAGAAATAAAAATGATTTAAAAAAACAATAGTAGATATAAAAATGAAAACATACTATGGAAATAAAAAGTATAGGAAATACATCTGACAATATTAACTACTAAATACTATACTTATTGATAAATTAACTAGACTTACCGAGGTCCATGACAGCGTTTGACATGTCGATCCCCCGGGAAAGTAGCTTCATCTCGAGGCAGATGGGGTTACGGAATTCGGAAGTCGGGAAGAGCATCAAGTTCTCCGGGTCCGTATGCTCCTTGTGGTCCTGCAACATCAGCCCTGGCAACGAGGCTATCCCTCCAAAAACCTCATCAACTCACACAGTTGAGGCCGCATCAAAATCATCCTTTCCTTTCTTAACTTGCTTTTCTATTAATTATTCCAATCTTTTCAGTATGCAATCGATCATGTATTATTTAAAAATTCAAAACAACTATATAAAAGGAGATTGAACATCAATATATATTAGCTTATATTATGTAAGAAACTTTATCTTGATATAATGTTTTGTTTGTAAATATAGTTGAGAATGTAAAATTGATTCTGAGTTATGATAATTCTTGTTATATTGGTTAATAAGTGTGGTCAAGATATAAACCAAAAAGAAAAAATATTTTAATGTTTTAAAGCCTATATTAATGACGATATAAACTGTAGAAATTAAGGATTTTTTTTGGTCGTGTAGGCCCTGAGCCTCGCGGTGTAATGTCCTGAGTGATTACACTCACGTTTCGTAATGCATTTTATAGTGCAGGGTCATCACTTTCTACGCCTAATTTTGTGGTGACCACCATTTGGCTGACGGGTCTCACATACCCGAGGGAGAAGGGTGTGAGTGAATCGCCATTTAATTACATCTTAATAAAAAACCCACTCGGGACTGGGATTCGAACTCACAACTTTTAGCATGAGAGACTACCGCGCTAGCCACTAAGCCACGGGGTCCCTTAAGGATATTGTCTCTAAAGACGGACCAAAGCCAATGAAGTATACATTATTTTATGGAGACGTTTTGACCTTATGTTTTATGTTAAGCTTAAGAATAAGACTATCATACTTTTTCGTTATTACATGTCTTGGAAAATTAAACTAATTAATTTATTTAAATAAATCATGTATATCAAAAGAAAAAAAAAAAAAAAAGGTGCAGTTTAAAATAATGTTTTATTTCTATATTTTTACCTTTTTTTAAAATTATTATTAAATTAGTTAGGATAATTCTCACTGTACTTTCTTAAGCCTTGTTTTATTTCATCTACTAATGGATATTGGAGACTTTTAACAAATTTATTTTTCTATAGACGCTATGCAAAGTTCAGATACCTTCATAGAACCAATTGTAAATTCATAAATATTAATTTTGGCAAACGTGATTTAACAGAAGAGGATTATTAGATGAAATACTCAATTGTCACAAAAATAATGCATGCTTTTAGTTTAAAAAGAAAAAAATTGCAACTGTTTTATTTAATACTTAAATAAAACCACTAAATACACACATAGGGTAAAACCACTGCAATCAATAAGTTGTTAGCGATAAATGTTTTTTTGTGGTCGTTTAATCTTTGAGAAACCCAACTATCAAGCTTTTTTACGTTTCTAAACGCTTTGAGGCAGTGATTGATGGTTGATTTGTTAAATTTAAGTTTTCCTGATCGTTCTCGAACAGTTTTTTGGGGGGTTTCTTCCACCAAAGCCGGTTTAACATCGTCTTTAATAGTGGAAATCCCTCCACAACCTTCTTTGTCTTCAAGGCTGAATGGTCATTCTCATGAAAATTTTTGAACGACCGTTGAACAGTGCACTCATCAATGCTACTCTCGCCCCAGACTTGATGTTTTTGACCTTTCTGGTCGAGTTTAAACTCGTAAAACAAAATTATACGGGTATCACATCTTAGTAAAGACTGAATTATTTCGAAGCAGCGAAATGATATCTTGGTGAACAAACATTTTCGTTTGTAATAAGATTAATAAGTGTTGGCATTCATACAAATGAATACTGCAGTAAACGTAAACAATTTTTTATACATAGGTGTATTTTAAAGAAAATTTAATTATTTTCCGAACAGCCGAAGGTATTAGGACAAGAAACATATACCGCGTTGGTTACCAAAATAATTAGGTGATTAACGACAGCAATCGAGTTTATCATTTTAAAATTATCAAGAGTAATGTATGTTGTGAGTAGCTCTCTTAGTTTTTTGTTTTTCTTATTTTCTAATTCAGAATATCTCTAAATTTTACAAACTTCATTAAATTGATCATTATCCTTTTCTAGATATTTCGGACACTTTTATTTCTAATAACTATTCAGTATAATTATAATAACGCAATCATTTTAATGAAATGACATATTTTTAAGTTTTGAAATAACTATTAATGTTACGAACTATAGTTGGACCAATCGATGTCCATTTATACCTCTAAAGGCTGCTTACTATATATAGCATTTCCAAGTAAATTGTAACCTTTTCCAAGCGAAATGTAACCATTTCCATTGCAAATTTTTTTCACTTCTAGTCTTAAATATTCTGTTTTATTTATTGAAAAATAACTAGTTTAATTAACATTATCAGTGGCTATTCAAAATGTAAATTAATTCTTTGGGAAACAAAAAAAAATTTCTAGAGAGAGTTATATTCAAATTCCGATTAAGCCCAAGGCTTCTAATATATATGTTAATGTTTGTTTCAATAAAACGTTTTTAATGTTGGTTTAAACCTGAACAGTTCAGGAATTTCTCGGAACTTAATTTCGCAATTAGGTCTGTTTTATATTTCCACTCGTGCATATAGTATTCCCAAAATTAATTTTCCTCTTGAACCTTATATTAAAAGGATTTACCGATTCCGGTGCACATTATAATCGCAGGAAATGTACTGAATACTTTTGTGATGTTACAACAAGAATCAATACTGTTTCTAGAATATGAAAAAAATAAATAAATAAATTATTGAATATACGATAAATGATGACCTGAATGACATACTTTCATGAAAAAAGAATGACGCAGCAGTGATTTTTGAAGAAGCGCTTCATATATCATTAATGGCAGTTTGAAGAAAAAGGTGGGCTGTGTGATGAATTGATTTTATTATCTCATTCTCAGTAGCTCTGTATCACGATTCCGAATAGGTTCGTTTATTGTTTTTTTTGTGTATCTTAGTGTGTATGAGTCAGGTCAGTTAGTTATAAATTGGTCTACATAGGGTTGTTTTCTTTCCAATGATTCATAACATATATCCATGCATTTTAGGCAGTTCTTTTTTAAAAATATGTTGTAAACGATGAAAAATTAATAAATACTGTAGAAGATTTAAAGTATTAAGTAGGTGGTTGAAAGGTATTGACACCTTGGCGAAGTAATCAGCAGGAATTCATTAGAGGATAAGTAAGCACCATACTTATGGAGTAGCATTTATAATAAATATATCCAATTGCCAAAATCAGGCATTGCAATACAGCGTTAAATCAGTGACATCTTACAGAGGCTATGCGCTTTCCCAAACTGGAAGAACTGCTGATGATAGAGAGAAGGATTCTCACAGAGGTCCGAAATAACACCAGAAGGATACAGACTGATAACCAACAGAGAAATTTATAGTGAAATCCCTGAATTGGAGACAGAAATGAGGGTAACAATACCCAGGTTATACGGACACGCTAAGGATGGGCAAAGATATATCGAACAACAAATTTTTATTAAAGAGATGTTGGTTTGGGGCGGGTTCACCAAGAAAACACACCAATAGGAGAAGTTTATTTTATTTGTGTGCCGACGTCTTAACCTACATTCTGGGCACCCGCAGACAAGTGACTTAATGAATTCTCATTCTCTTAATGATAAAATCTCAAAGAGTCAGCTCTAATGAAGATCCAAAATGTAGTCCGCAATGTCTGCATCCAAATAAAATAAGCTAGTCTTATTGTTATGCTTTCTTGGTGACCTTCTACAAACTTCTCCATCATATAGTCCCAACGGTCATCTAAAACTCAATAAGAATATTTTCAGTTAGATTATGGGGTTCAAGCTCAATCACCACGGATACACAGTACAAATCAAACAGGGAACACAGATGCTCGTGATTCATCATTATCTGGCGCTACAACTCATCAACTCGTCACCGAGTCTGGGCCGCCTCCAGTAGCCTCTGCCAGTCCCTAAGGCCGAGTAAGGTCCTAGCATCTTCTGTGACAGTATCCATCCACCTCAGGTTAGGACTCCCCAATCTTCATCTACCATAAATTTCTTCGGAGAGGATCTACCGGGGGATCGACATATCCTCCATTCTTGCTACATGGCCTGCCCATCTGAGTCTCCCAACCTTGGCAACTTTGACAACGTCTGGGCTATTGAGGAGGTTGTAAAGTTCTTGATTAGTGCGTCTTCTTCATGCTTCACCAACTTCAAGGGCCCATATATCTTTCGCAGGATCGTCCTCTCGAATATCTGAAGCCTTTTCTCATCAGCTTCTGTTATGGCCCAAGCCTCTAAACCACATAACAACACTGGTCGCACTAAGGTTTTGTAAAGGATTATTTTTGTTTTCTTCGAGATGAATTTGCTGCCAAACTGCTTCCTTAGACTAAAGTAGCACCTATTAGCAGCATTAATTTTCCCTCGAATTTCCTGCGAAATATCATTTTGCTCGTTAATTTCGGTTCTTAAGTAGACGAAGCTGTCAACGAATTTGAACATAAACTGGATAACTTCGAGGTATTCTTTTCTTCCATCTTTCCCTCCTATAATCATTAGTAATTTTTTTTTCATGCTCGGGATTACGTGGGATTAATGTAAGATAGGACATAAATACAAGAAATTCCTTTAAAATATTGTCGTTGGACAGTATAAATTCTCATCCAAGATAACTTGGATGGAGGAAAGGAGAAAAAGTTCAGTGAAATCCTCAAACAAAGACTGGCCAAGAGAAAAGAACTGAAAAACACCTGCACCATAGTCGGGTAGTTTTATGAATAAATACTGTAATATATGGACTGTATGCTCAATAAATTATAGAAAGGGACGGACTAAATTTTCAGTGTTTTAAAAACTCCGTTTTAAGAAAAATATGTACCAGATCATAACAAGTCGTTTCGACCTGTCGTACGTATTTAAGATAAGCATATTTAGTACTTGAATGAATAATCTCTTTGGTATTCCATTGTTTGCTCAGGACTTTGTTACGATTAGCATAACTGATGCCAGTCAGATTACTGGAGGCAACTTACATTATGCAATATCATTCTCGAATCCTCGAATGGTAGTGCGGTATTTCAAGCGTAGATTACCTATCTTCTAAGTTAAACATGAAGATTTGACCTTAAGATGAACGTTAAAGATTATCATCTGTTGAACCCAAACTATTACTTGGGTCATCATGCATAATCGTCATATGCATTAAAGCCCTAACTAATATGTTTATGACTCTCATCGCTGCGAAGGTTATAAATGAATTTTCTCTCAATTAAGTGGGTCGTCAACCTTTGAGAAAATATCTAACTGGGTTGACTTAATTACATATATCGTCTGAGGCTGGATGAAGGAATTTAAGTATACGTTATAGTATTCATGGGCGGCATGTGAAAAATAGCATAATACCCTAAATTTATACAATTGTGACAACGTTTCTTCTATAAAATGTTAACTTACTATGTGAGAAATAAATTTTCTGACTGAAAAATTGTTTTACTAATTATTTATAAATCATTCTTTATATGTTCTGTTTATATATTTTTTAATTCATAGTCGATTGGTTCAATCTCCCTTTTTTCACCTCTTATGATTTTGATGCTTCCATTTTTCAAACGCAAAATAGTATCTAAGCACTGCAGGCATTTTGTTGAGAAATTTGAAAAGCGTGTATTTGTGTTAATTAAAAAAAAAAACATTAGCGAATTGTTTTAAAAGATGCGGTGATATTTGTGGAGTTAAGTTTTATATTATTTTAACACTAATGGTATGTAATAAATAAATAGGTTTCAGTTTTTTTTAAAATATTAGAATAGCTATTATTTACAAAAGCTTTATAACTTTTGGCTAATTCTTATAATTTTTTCTAGGATAAGCAATATAATGCGAACTAACGTAGGACGATCAAACTGTGTCATTCGCTTTGTTAAATCAAAACCTCCTGACACAATTGTCTGATGGACCTGATTGATCTATGTGACTAAATAGTTCAAAAGAACATTTTCTAAATTTTCGTCTATAAAATCTAAGAGATGCTCTATGTCTACTTCAAGACATATTTTTAAAAACATGCCCATGCCTTTCTTTGAATTAAAAAAAAAATTAAATTCCTATAATTTTTTTTTCTTCAAAAATGATTATTTTTCCGCTTTTTTTCTTATTCCTTATCACGATTCTTTTTTTATTTATTTTAATTATACAGCACGAGAATTAGCCCTATCGCAAGCCTTCTCTCGAACCAAACCATAAATAAAATTTGTAATTCTTCGTCCCTTTAAAATAAAATTTTCAAGCATATAATAATGAGACTATAGTATAATAATAATCATAAAATTTCGGTATTTTTAATTAATATAATAGGCAAAGCATATTTGAAAAGTAAAAAGAAAAAACACAACAAAAGTAGATTATAAAAAATGTCTACTCACCTAAGAGGTTTTTGATTCATGCTGAGTGGTTTTTAGTGAGTCTGCCTACCACCTACCTGCAAAGTGCGATCTACGTCATGCCATTAACATACTAGAAACCTCAAATTACATGCATAACTCCTAGCATTATTCCGAAATATTTCTATTACACAGTTTTATTTCTCAGCTTTATTTACCCATTTTAAATTTGTACCGGGTCCATGGCTATATCATCCCCGCTACCATCTGACTCAATCGACTATACAAAAATGTTCATACTTTTAATAATATCTTAACTGATATTGAAAGAACTCAATATTAAAGTTAAGTTTATACCTTACTGCCTATTAAGATTATTAAAAAAATAAACTTTCTGCTTTGATTTAAGATTTTTGAATCATTTTGACTAAATTCCGCACACCTAAATAAAAAACATTAACTGATTAATGCTCGTTGTACTTTTTTTTCTTTGATAAATGTTTGTTCTAATTGCTTTTACCGATGAATTTCTGAAATTCTTCTGTTGGTAAAAATAAACCATTAGAAAAAACCGTGTGTTAGACTGTATTGCTGTACTACTTAGTACTTAATATTTTTAAATTATAAATTAAATCATAAAAGGTGAGTTTTAAATTATACTATGTTACTTAATAACAAAAGTAATGAAGTGCTTTATCGGTGATCGTTTTCTTACTCTACTGCACTGCGTTACTATTCTTGTTATAGTAACATACCATTTGTTGAATGCATAAAAGATTTAAACTCGGTAATTTTTCTACAGAATCGTTTTAATGTTAAATAACGAAATCTCTGTTGTTGTTTTTTTTTTTTTTTTACTGCTATGATGCCGAATCTTTAAAAGGGAGCTAGGAACTTATCCATCATAATCTATATTGAGTTGGTGGCAACCGTACGGAATAGAGACTACAGAATATGTCGGATAGTCCTGACAGTTAATGGAGCATCGATGAACTCGCTGAAAGTCATCAGCCAACCTTCCCTAAGCTTCTCGTTACAATTTACAAGAATCTTCCTGCGCCTAATTTGCAGTAAAGACGTTCCATACAATTTAAATGAACATTGGTTTGAGTTCATCAAGTTGGGTGTGCTCGAATGTCATTGAAGCATTGCATTTTATAGTTGAGATATATCCCTTACCTCTCGATTTGTTTATTTTTATGCTCATATATAAAAAGTCTGGTTTGGATTTTGCGAAACGACGTTCAGATACATATAACGTTTGGTAATCATTTAGCTACTATTTAAAACACCCATGTTGATTAGTTAAAACGAAAAGTCCGTATTATTAAAAGAATAATTTTTATTTCCTTCATTTTATTAATAATTTATATTTCAATATAAACTTGTTTAAATATGAAATGATTTATTTACATTTCAAAATTAATATTAACGACTAATATATTATATAATTTTTTATTTTTTATATTAATCAAAGAAAGGAAGTTAATTTCATTAACGGCTACAGCTCGGGATGTTTCTTGTTTCAGAGGAATAAAAATCTTGAATAGGTTGAGTTTCAATTGTATTGTTTAATATTTATCCGCGTTATAATTCTTATCCATTAACCACCTAAATATTTTAGTGATAAGATCTCATTTATATCATTGATATCTAAGTGTATAGTGTATATTTCTTTCTTTAATTTTCTTTGAATATTATAGAGAGCTTAGTACTTTGCCCTTTTTTCCGGACGGAATACTGCTTATCTCTGAAAAATGAGATAAATTTTTATAATGTCCTTTAAGGAAGGTAATATTAATAAGATATACAAAAACCATTATTCCGTGACGGATGAAAAAAAAATCATGTTCTCGAATTCCGGATGCCATTTTTTTGCCATGGAAACACCTCCCATTTGTATTTAGTAGAAATTCGTATGTGAATCGATTCCTTGAAATAGATACAACATACATATGATAGACAGAGATCTGCCTAGCACTGCACGCAACGAACTTACATAATTGTACAATAACCAAACAGTAAATATAGTAATGTAGAAAAGTTTATTCAGTAATTAGTACAAGATAAAGTGATGGAAAAACAATCAATAAAGCCAAGCATAAACCATGCACAGCAAGTTACTATCTCAGGATTGGTCCAATAATGGAAAATATATATTCTTGTTCCGCTATTTACACCTGCTTATATAATTTTTCATTTCCAAATTCTTCAGGATGTACATAGAATTATATAATCAAAATTTTGTATTAATATTATAACAATAAAAAGATCTGTTCTTATTTACGCTTCTTGTTTATTACGTATTTATTTTTAAAAACTTTTTATATCACCATTTAAATTTAACTCAAACAGTGAGCCAATAGACAAGTAGCAATGTGCTATAAGATGTAATGAAGAATGAAAAATGTTGTAGCAAGGAATAAGTTTCAGTCTTGAAATGGGAAACAACCCCGAAACGTCGACTAAGATGGAAAAAAAAAAAGGTGTTAAAAGACTTAGGAAATAAAGTAATTGGATGATGAATGGAAGGTAGTGGGTGCTTTATTGAATGTTTAATTTATAATTTTAAACATTTGATATGAACATCGATGCTCATTTTATAAATATAAGGTTTGTATTAAACTAATTTGTGAACATTTTGTAATAATAACTTTATAGCAAATGAGATCGAAGGCTGATACAGATCTAATTTTGTGGTGTTTTATTTTATTTACTATACATTATTAATATTTATAAATTACTGTGTGTTTGTTAGAGTCGCAATTTTATAAATGATCTTGTGTAAGTCTAATTTAGAATAAGTATAAAGTAATAATGACTTCTAAAACTCACGAAAGGATTTTAACCCTTCTGAGATGCCTTATCAATTTCATTAGTTTTCTAGTATGGGTTTTATTTGTTTGGATTATAACTATTATCTTCATTGTTAACTTCCAAATATTGTTTTTTTTTTTTTTGTTATCACGCATATAGAGGCTGGTATGTAACAATTATAAACTTGTGATGCATACATATATGTCACATGACTTATTATCTCGAATTAAGTTGTAATTTAACAAATTATAGCTTTCATTATAACTACTAGTTATAATGGTCTACTATTTCGTCTTGAGAGTTCCACCATATGTGTTTCATTAAGGAATCTATGTTCTTAGTTAAAAAAATAATATAAGAAATAGTACATTCCATTTATTGGATCAATCCTTACTCCCGATAAAACTATCTATTAGTCAGATAAGGTAAGTACTACCTTCGTGTTACAAAAGCAACACTCGAATTCGCTTGGTAATTCTTCTAATTTTGAGAGGATGTTGGATTCGTTCCTGCTATCATGACCCTATGGAGATAGAGAGAGAGAGAAACAGAGGCAGAGGGAGATAGAAAAAAATATATGATCGAAAGTCTATACAAAAAAAATCAAATCAAAAAGCAAAATCAAAGAGAGGGGGAGAGATCTTAGTTTCAGTAGTTTTTTTTTTAATTAGAAAAAAGAAATGTCTTTGACGTTTCTAAAAAATGTTACAAGAAGTACGAAACAAAAAAATAATAAGATTTTATAATAATCAAAAATACATATAAAAATAGTATATGATTATCTATGCAATATATGTAAAAATAAAAAGGAAAAAAGGCCTTTTTTATTTTATTTTTGTTGCTTTTCTATTAAAAATGCTAAAAACGATAAGTTATAACTTGATAATTAAAACAAAACATATTCTGAATTATATAATTATTAGAATTCAAATTCATTGTAATATACTAAAATTTGTATTCTTCAAAAACCATTTCTGTATAATTAACAGCGTAACCAAATATTGTTCGTTGTATTTGTATTTTTATTTACTGTATTTTAAAGAGAATGATATTCCTTTCTCAAAACAATGAGAATCGCCAATCGCTTTTAAGATAAAGTTTATTATTTTAATATCTGCCCAATTATTATAAATATTCAAAAATTCTAGGAAAATTGAAGGGAAATAGCAAACTGATTCTAACTGAACTATTAAAATAATATTAATTTCGATTATTTAACGATTTCTAAGTTTTGTTTGTGTGTTTTTTTCGTATACTATATATATTCTAAATTTCCGTTGGGAACTTCCTACCTACTCATATCCGCTTTGCTTCTTCTCTATCCTTATTCAAATCTCACCATTTCCAATACCTTTTTTATCCTAAACAGATGGTAAATAATTTTGACGTTGATTTCCAAAATGTACTAAAGGCACCTTTTTTCGCAATATTGTTATTTTGTTGCATTTGTATACCGAAAAATTAGTTTTATCGTCCGATTTCATCTGAAAATCGCCCAAATCTGCAAAATATCTTTCCAGAAATGCAATTATTTCCAAAAGGTACTAATAATTCGATTAATCTGTAAAACCATATAGATTAGTTTACTTTACTTGTACTTTTACTTTTAGGTTCTGTCCCTCAATGGCTGTAGATTTTAATATAAAATTAATTGCTTTAATGGTAAATTAATGATATTTTTGGACGCTTTCTATAAAATTGCCTTGAATGGGTATGGTAACTTTTTAAAATCAACGTCCCAATGGTAATATTTCATTTCAAATATTAAATTTTCCTTGAAAGAAAATTTCCTGTCAAAATTTAAGCATTATTTATTAATTCATTTATTTTATTCACTGCAATTATTCTCCGTACGATATTTTTTTCTATTACCATTCTAAATAAGAATTATGTTCCTTTGGTTTTTTGACCAAACATATTTATATTTGAATTGTACCAATTTGTTATTCTTAAGGGTCCTAGTTCCAGAATAATATTATTTTCTATTTCTATTTCTCTAAGATTTAATTTTTTTTTATAAGCGATTTATGTTTAAAATAAAAAAAAGAAGAAAAAAAAAAACAGTTCCTGTTCAAAGTATTTTTTTTTATGACGGGGAATTTTATTGTAGCTGTAGTGTTAAAGAGATTTTAATGTTCTAACAAACGCCAATCAAGCCTAACACTGTTACCCTACAGATTTCCAATCTATTCTTTGGGTAAGCCGAAGTTCATTCTGTAGAACTGTCATGAAATAAATTTCAAACCACGGAGGCCGAATTTCCACCGCTACCTCTACTAGTCAAACGGCATAAATTATTGCCTATTACTAGTACTACAGAGGTTCGGATTATTAGAAATAGTAGTCATTTTGTATTTCGTACGTAGTATTTTTTTTTTGTTTGTTCACCCCAACCTCCCCTTTGAAGGCTATTCGTGGTTTCTCGGGCCAGGGGATGAGGCCGGGAATGCTGAGGTAAAAGCCCCCTAAAAACCGAGACTCGAACTCGTAATTATTTGGTTTCAAATTATGATCCTCTGTGGTTGCTAAGCAACGCGCGCTAATCCACCCAGCCTTCCTGCTCTCCAATTTCGTAGTATTACTTTAAATTAGCGATTATTTTTCTCAATTTTTATTTTAGGTTTAAGAATTGTTTATCCTTTCGCCCACAAATCCCTGTTGATCCGCTCCCTTCAGAAAATGATTAATTGGGTATAGTTTATGACTACCATTTATCATAAAAATAATTCCTGACATTTTAATAATAATTTTTATTGTTTTTGAAATTTTCGCATTATAAATATTGACCACGGTATCTTATGTACACATGTGGTATCTATTTAGCTCGTCGTTTATTTCATACATATCCCTCTTCGTTTCTCTCTCCCTCTCTTACGTATTTTTTTTTTTTTTTCAATCTGATATATACCTATAACTATAATTATATTTCCTTTTAGTGTTCTCTATCAGTGAAATTCCTCGATAAATAAACTATATTATAAATAATAGGTTTATCAATGAATAACTTAGAAATACAACCATTACCAAAATTATTATAATGACTCCAAGCCAATTTTTTTTTTCCGGTTTTCGTATCATAATTGGGTGGTATTTCATGCTATTCTTAAAAATAATATAAACCTGTTTCATAATCAGTATAATTCTAAGTTAGTTTATTAACTGGACATGAGTCAATAATAGTATAGTGCAAAACATACTCTTGGGGGTTATAAATTTATTATAGATAATTTACCTAAATTTCAATCACCTCCATGGTTCTAAATATGGATTCTGGTCTGCTTGGAAAAAATTTTTTTACGTTTAAATTAAATTATTAGGCTGCAACTAGAGGAAAATAATATAATTTTTTTATATTACAAAAGGAAACAAACTAGTAGGTTTAGAGGTGCATGACGTTTGCTGGGACATAAAAGCCCCCATTATGCCAATTGACGGTATTCATGAAGATGTATTCACAAGGATAGGTTCATCAAGCCTTGATTAAGGTTTCATACAGTCCAATCCGATTTATGCGCTTAGACTTATTGATTGTCTTTAGTTGTTTCAGTATATTCAGTAAAGTTTTGATTTCAACTAAAATTTCAAACGCATTTAACACCAAACAAGTGAGGTTGATATATAGACAACTACACATATAAATAAACGGATTTTTCTGTTGCACCTTGTTCAGAGTATATCAGAAGCTGTAACAAACATATAATATTTTAGAATATGATAAATACATTCCGTGTCTTTGCAAATCTGAATAAACTGCAACTGTCGTTTTTTACGCAGAGCTTCGGGTTAGAAATAAGGTCAGATATTTCTTCACAACTGTATATCATATCATAGGCAGTTTCCTTTTCCCTCTTGCAGGATCTACAAATCTATGAGCCTATTAACTGCACATTATAGAGAGTATGACTGCTTACCAGTATCCGTCCTATAGAATCTAGTTTTCTTGGTTTGGTTGCTAGACAAACTTTACTTTTCTCAGACCTTTTGCATAGTTCAGGGTTTTTCCCGAAATTGCTCTGGTGTAATAGAGATGAATGATCCCACTACTAGAAATGCCTGGGTGACCATTGTTATCTACATTCTCCTACTAGTTTAGATCTGCTCATATAGCTACCCAACGCCCCAAAAGTGGTTTGGCTATCGGTATGGATAGTTACAAGCCCATTCTGAAATTGAGGTTTTGGCACAGATGTTTATCGCCTTTTTTTTAGCACTTGAGCCTAATTCCGTCAGGGATCCGTCCGTGTAACAATTGACTCCAATGCACGGTCTGTGGGATCACATTCCTTGTAATTCCTACACAGTGAAGTACGTATATTTCTTGGGTTGAACCATGGATTGTTTTTTAAAACATCGTTACATTGATAAAGTATGTTTTGCACCTCAATAAACATGTAAGGATGACAGTTGTAACCTCCAGGATTTGAGGATAATGTCCCAAAATTCCATATCCCGACCTGGAAACATCATCTGTCAGCCGATACTTGCGTTACCAAAGAAAAAAAGGTAAATAAATGAAAAAATTTAGTTGGAGTTGATTACTTACTGGAAGAGGACTGACGGGACTGGCGGACTGCTGCGGCAGGATGGGCTGGGGCATGGCCTGGGGCGGCTCGAGGTCGAGGAGCGGCGCCCCCACCGGCCTAGGGACCACGGCCCCCACTCTGGCCACCACCTTCGGCTCCGGCTCTGGCCCCGCCACTGCCTCGGTACCGATGTTGTGACCTGTGCGGGAGTGTCCTTCAGTGTCTGTCTATCATCAGTGCCAATGCATAGTTCTCTCTTTTAATAGGAAAGTGAGCTCTATCCAACCATAATTATACATTATCATAGATTTTACCGTTGGAATATGTGATTTTAACAAATAAATGTATAAAATGTATTTTATTCTGGGGAGAATAGTCCCCTAAGAATAAAACAAATGTACAACATAAATTGTGTTCGTCTGTTTTTTAAGACTTCGGTACAGAAAGGATCAGATTTGGTAACAACGATAAGTTTTCGTCTATAGCTTCAAATATTACATACATTGGGAAGATTTATAGTTTAGGAGAGGAAGAAATAAATGATGTTTTGCAGTAGTTGATGCTGAGGCTTTACGAACGGATATGGGCAATTAATTCTAAAATAGGGTAGCACGAATGGCAAAAGACTTTTTAAAGGTATATACAAGTTTATGGGCTGGGATCTCGTGTTTAATGAATGGACATAGGAACAAAAGCAGGATCGGAAAAGATAGACACTCCTCATTCGGTGATACTTTTCACCGATTGGATTAATGATTTTACCAAATAAATGTAACAAATAAAAATACAATTTATTCTGGAACGAATAGTCTCCTAAGAATTACAAAAATGTACAAAGTAAATGATGTTTTTTAAGTCTCCAGTAGGAGATATAGATCATATTTGGTAACAATGACTGGTTTCCATCTATCGCTGTATGTACATTACATATGTTGGGAAGATTAATAATTTAGGTTAATGGTTCCTGACAAAAATGTTTTGCGTATCTCTTCATCCAATGAGTACAAGGATCCATAAATTTAAAAAAAAATTCTAAAGGTACTAATTTCAGATTTAATTTTATGCCTAAGCATTCATTCATTAAAAACCTTCCATTTATTTTTATTTTATTTAAAAGAAAATTTACAACTGTATTATACAATAAAATACATTAAGTAAATGTGCTAATAGATCAAGTGGGCGTGATGCAGGCATGTGAAGAAACTACCCAGTGGTAGCACTTCAAAGTTTATTCAGCTAAGTAGGTCTCGGGCGTCCATTGTCTTTTCAGCCGCCTTGGAAGATGATCAGGAATAGGAGATGAGAGTTTGCGGACGAGTGGGTTGGAGTGGACAGGCAATTCGGAATAAAAGGAGGAATATCTAGTTCGGGCTAGATCTGCGACTAATGGGATATTTAGGTCTTTATGAATTATTTTATTGGTGACAAAGCAAGGAGCGTTTAGGATCTTTAAAAGCCTTCTATTAAATTGGGAAAAAATATTAACATTAAAAAAAAACAATTCTAGATTTCAATACTAAAATAATCGAGTGAATTGGTTCAATAAAAAAATACTGAACTTTTCATAAAATGGATATAGTAACTATTGCGAAACATCTTCTTAATTTTAAGGCCTATCCGACTTACAATAACCTTTTGTTATTGAAATAATGGACTTACGATTTATTGACCGCGATCAGAATAAGTTTTTAAACATAGTCCAACATAACATTTGCTAAACCCAGGTTATATGAAATGGCTAGAGTCCGCAAAATGTTCTAATGCAATTGCTAAAAATTATTATTACAATATAGATACCTATTTGCTATCAGTTACGCACGCAGTTTAATGTTTCAGTGCAGTGCGGGAGTTTCAAGCCAAGGATTTACAAATATTTTTTATATAGATAAATAATAATAAAAATAAGGAATGAATATAATTATCCAATGACAACTCGCGGACCACTGGTTTAGAAGATGGAGAAATAATTTATGTTTAAAAGTGGTTAATGATAAGGATTTACGAATGGATATAGACGTGAATTCCAAAATAGTGTAGCAAGGACGTCAAAAGGCTTTTTGAAGGAGGCTGTTCTGTGGAATGGTATATGCAGATTTATGCTTTGGGGTCTTGTGTTTACTAAATAGGAACATGTAGTAAGTATATTTGGTATATTAGAAGGTTTTTTTTAGTTTTGAAGGCCTGGAAAAGAAAGACACCAAGGAGGTATTGCCGGCGGAAAGAAGGGTACCTTAAATTTCTTCAACTCGGTGTACCTTCAAGAAAAATGGGAGCTTCTGGGAATTCTACTTACATAGAGGAGACTAGAAGCTGGCGGTTCTTAGGATGGATGAAATCACAAAATCTTAGGGATAATTTTAGAATAGTGGGATTTTAATCAATAATGATTAAAAGAATGATTCTATGATCTAATCAAGAATGATTAGAAGGTGCTTGGAACCGATGATGATAGGCTTGGTTTTGTTTTGTCAGCATTCAGCTTGCCTCTGCCTCTTATAATTTTTTTATTTGTAGGATATATTTTCAGTTTGGACAGTATTAGACATTTGCAATACTAAATTTTACTGAATATTTAATTTCTCCTTTAACCCTAATTTCCATAAAGACTTATCTGTAATGATTTCTCGATTAATGTCGTATTAGTGAGTCATGTATACATTTATGATTAATAATTAAAAGAGATAATGTTTTAATAACGCCAGGGTATCAGTTCTTTAGAGATCCGAGTGTTTGTTTAGGAACTTGTCGACATGGGGAGATGAGCCTGCTATCCCAGAGGAATCAATATACATTAGGCAAAACACAGCTGTATCCGTTCCCGCTGTGCATGTGGGAACAACACGATATTCTCAAGTTGGCACATTAGCCTACCAATTATTGATTCTATTCTGGTTCTGTGTCTCTGGAGCAGGTTATTTACTAAACGGATAGACTGCAAAAGAGTTAAATATTCAATAAATTAGATCTCTTTGTTTAAAACTGTTATTATTGATATTGATATGTTAAGGAGATTTGGACTTTAAAAACAGATAAAATTCAAAGTGAAATAAAGTCGATGTTTTTTTTAGTTAATTAAGTTGAAAAATTACTTTACCCATAGCTTATGTCAATAAGTCTGAAGGTTAGAATCTGCAATCCTACTATACGGTTGTTCACTTTGAAGGAAGAACCACCTAAACAACATCCAGAGGATATTGCCTAGAATATTAAGCCCGAGAAACGATGAGCTCTCTCTAGAATTCACGATGTTATACAACTTCGAGCATTGCGTAGCATGCCCTCTTTATCGGTTTTTGAGTATTGAAATGAAAGTGTAAAATTGTCGAGCTTAGTGACGAATGAATGCTTATAAGCTATTGGTGAGGCGACTGTAATCGTCCGAGAAGTAGAACAAAGCGTATTGATGATTGTACTTAAGGATCACACGTGTTTTAAAACTTGTTTATACCTATTAACCAACTCTCAGAGACTGATGATATTGATTTACTTTTAGGATCCTATATTTATTAAATATATACATATAATTACATATTTTTAATTATTATGGTTTTATAATTTTTCTCATTTTATACAACCCTTTAATGAAAAATCTTTAGATTAAGATTAGGATAGGTATAACTTTATAGACCTCACTTTCCTATGCGATTGCAAATTTAAATGACCTAAATGAATGTGCATTTATAAAACGTGTCAATAATTATTATTTTATTTACATTTTCTAAGAAAGCGTTTCAAATTCATAAAGCATTTTATAAACTTTTAGTTAAAACATTTCAACCAAAATCAACATTATTTAATTTTAAAAGAGTTTCCTTTGTAAAAATGCAGGCCCTTTTAAAATAAAGACTTATGTATAATTAAACATTGGGTTACTAACATACAACATTTCAACTGGAAAAAAAAAATTAAATGATTCTGAAAAAAAGAAAAAAAAAGTAATAATGAATTGTTGGGGAAACCTATGAAAATTGAGATCATAAACAGATTACTAAATTCGACTATACAAAATATACTGTCGAATACGATACTTTTTAAATGATTCCTTAATAACTCGAATTTTATTTATTATTCTGTGATTTTAAATATTATTTTTTCTGAAGATAATGAATTTCCAATTCAATCATACACATTTATCTTAGAAAGCTATTCACTTGGACTCTGTGTTACCGTGAAATATTTGGTAGAGAATAATAGTTACTTTTGTCCTCGTAATGTATAATATTCATTAAAAGTGACTATTTTTTTGACATTTACTACGATTCATGTGAGCCATTTTCATCGTTCTTCCGCCTGTCCTTTCTAGTTCTAAGGGTGATGTTTAGAAAACGAATTTTCAAATGTTTTTATGAATTTCTTTTTATAAAAAAAAAAAAAAAATGTTCTATTGAACATTAACACGTTCACGCCGTGTGAGGCTGGGAAACACTTGCAAGTTTGAGCGGGATCTCAACAGTTCCTTGCTTCGGACGCACTACACCCAACGGAATAATCAAGTGTGACCTACCCGTGGGCCACGCCGCCTGACGGAACAGTCAAGTGTGACCAACTGTGGGTCACGCCGGCGTGAACGTGTTAAGAAATTACTTAATTAAAACAGCCTTTGTTGACCCCTCTTAATAGAAAATTTATGAGCAAGATCTCTGAATTCATTCGAACAGATCGGATAGGGAACATCTTATGATTAAGCAGTGTGTGGGCTTATCGGCTTCATTTTGACAAATACATCCTGGCGGGATCCCCTCTTAAAGGTCAAGAGATGTCCAATAGCTTTCAGAAATGTCGCTGTACATCAGTGTACAGTTGTAAACGTTTATTGGAACGTATAAAGAAATTTACAGGACTATTGGGACCTGCTAGGAAAAATTTCTAAGAGATTTATTGATAAGGGAAATAAAGGAAAAGAGAATATTACGGCCCCAATCTTTTCTGTTAGCTTTGTCATAAAAAAGAGAACAACAAAAAAGCTTCGATTCTTAAGGATCGATTAGCTGTAAGTAGGGCGAGGTTTCTGCGTGTTTCTCATCTTTGGACATGCTGCCGTCACCGCCCACCTAGGGTTAAAAAATGTTAGGATGGAAATAAAGTTCACGTTTCATGAGGGATATTGTGAATTTGAAGCTGCGACTTCATGAGGAACTTGTTGATTTACTTGAAAATGTGGGAAAATGTGTCCACTTTTTTGGATTGACATTTTTTGATATATACTCGAATAATTAATTTCTCAATGAATTTAAACTCAACCTGCATTTTCACAACAATATTTGATTGAAACTAAAATTAAAAAGTTAATAAAGAACTAGATATGTAATCATGCTACTCAAACCTAAATGAACTTATAATGTTTGAAAGTCGATAGTACTTTGCTTATTGCAAACCATCCTAAAATGTAATGCCTGTTGCAACTAATACATGCAAAGTGTAACTTACCCGTCGGGACTCACCTGTGTCGACGATGACGTCGATGAGGTCCATACTTTTGGCGAAGGCATCCCTTAGGTTGATGTGGTGGAAGGATACGATACTCCCCTCCCTCTTGGCCCGCTCCAAAGCCTCCCGCCTCTTCAGTGCTTTCTCCCTCCTCATCTGGTTTTTGTAGAACTCGGCGAAGTTGTTGACGATGATAGGAATAGGAAGAGCGACTACAAGAACCCCGCAGATACAACAGACACTACCAATCACTTTCCCCAGTGGGGTCGTGGGGTAGATATCTCCATATCCTACCGTAGTCATTGTGATTCCCGCCCACCAGAATGTCTCCGGGATTGATATGAATTTGGTACCGGGCTCGTCTTTTTCAGCGAAATAGGCCAAACTGGAAAATATCAACACTCCCATAGCGAGGAAGAGCATTAGAAGCCCGAGTTCTTTGTAAGAGTTCCTTAACGTGAAACCTAAACTTTGGAGGCCTGTTGAGTGCCTTGCCAACTTGAGTATCCTGAGTATCCTCATGATCCTGAAGATTTGGACGACTTTCCGGACGTCCTGGAACTGATCGTTTGCGTTTTTATTCGTTTCGACGAGAAAAAGTGATACGTAATACGGTAATATAGCTAACAGATCGATTATATTCAGTCCTCCTTTAAAAAACTTCCATTTATTAGGTGATGCCGAAAACCTAAGGACGTACTCTAAGGTGAACCATGTTATACACACTGCTTCTACCATTGCCAACTGCGGATTGTCGTGTGCTATTCCTTCGTCCTTCGTCTGCAGCTGAGGAATGGTGTTGAGGGTGAGAGCGACCGTTGAGAGAACGATGAAGAGGATCGAGATGATTGTAATTACCTGGAAATATCAGTGAGATGACTAAATTTCGTTGATTTTCAGAAGGATATGGGAGGGTGGGGGGCGAGGAGACCTGGGGGCGGTTGGCCAGGGGTCCTCGGGGTCGCTCTTCGCTATCCCTTGGTCCTTCCGCGGGAACAAAGACATGTCATTAGTATTGGGAGTCAAGGGAGGGGTCGTCTTCGGAGCATCCGAACTGAGAACAGGTGGGAGTCTGATTCGTGAGACACCCTGGAGTTCTCAGGTCCATGCTCGCCATGTCCACAGTATAGTCTTATCGCTCCAAGTCAATAATTGTTTCAAATTGTTAGTTATATTAAAAACATTTAATTATAGTCAAGATTTGTTTTCTTATTTAAATTTACGATATTTTTGATTTAGTATCTAACATAAATTTTTTCCTTTTGAATCATTAAATATACCCAATATTGTTATTATTTTTTTACAATCTTAATTGGCAATTTCTCACTTAATTACTATGAATACCATGCCCTCTGTTTTGAAAATGAAATAGTTTCATCCATAATAGGATATTAAAGAAATAAATAGGATATTAAGTCTATTGAATTAGAAATGATGTGAGCAACAGGTCCAGTCAGCAATCAATTGTATAAAAGCCATAAAACTGTTGCAATATCTGTTATCAATTTTTACATATGTATTATTTAATGAAAGATCAGATCCTTTTAATAGTTTTCAATGTCGTTGATTCAAAGGATACATTTTAACTTTAAATACATTTTTTATTTAGTGTATTACTTAAATTCTAATTATTTTAGAAAAATACCTTTGAAAAAAAAAAAATGAAATTGTCATTTATTACATAAAGGTTTCCATATTTGATTTTGATTGAAATTATCAAATCTTTATTAATCAATTCAAGTAATTTAATTACCGGCCAATACAAGTCATAATAGATTTTTACGTATGTACTAGTGTATTGTTATCAGTTTTCACTAAAATAAAAAATGGAAGTTTTAAAACGAAGTGTTGGATAGTTTAGGTTAAAATGTTGGTTCTATAAACTGTAACATAAATACATAAGTCATTAAGGTAGTAGACTAGGTAGATAAATAATCAAAGGTTATTAGATTAAGAGGGTAATTCGGAGAAATGGTTAGTAAGGAAAAATTGATTAAAAGATTCTACTAAAATTATCAGATTAATATCTAAAAAGAAGTTCTTATAAATATATTGGAAAAGATTTAAATTCTGTCTTTTAATACTTAAAATTAGAATGAAAAATAGATTTATATTTCACTTAAAGACAAGCAGTCAGGTATAGAACATTCTCAAACATTGTTTTTAATTTTGTTGGCCATTTGATTTTGTGTTCTTTGTATTACAACTATTTATTTATTTTGACATCATATTAGTGTGGTAAGGCGTTCATGTTATTTTATAATTGTTTTGTTTTTAGATATTTTTTTTTAACATTCTTCATTTGGTTGTACATCATTTGCTTCATAGTAAAGAAGATATTCGTACAACGATTGTAGATTCTCAATAAAATTGAGTTAATAATAATTAGTTTTATTTTGACTTGTTATATTTTTAAGATAATGAAGTCATGTTGTTAAAATATGATTAATCTTCCAATCGCTAGATGAAATACAAATTTATAAAAATATTAATTAAATATTACTATTATAGAACTGTTATGCAATAAAGGCCAAGCACATGCCAGCATGCCACACCCACTAATTATTTATTTGAATAGAATTTTAAATAACTTTTTTACAATAATCTAATAATTTCTTCGCCTATTAATTTAATTCACAATGTTGGCAAAGTATTAGTTTTTTCGATCAGCTAGCATGTCATAAACTAAATTTTATAAATAATTATTAATGAATAAGCTAATTGAATACTTCATGCATGATCGAAAGTTCTACAGATTTCATTAGAAAATTCTAATTTAAAAATCAAAGTTAAGTTTACCTATGTTACCCATAATAGGCTATGAATCTATTCTGATGTTAGTTATCAAAAGTGCTTCCTACTGAAGTAAATATAAAAAAAAATATATTTAAAATATTATTTTGAAATAAAGAATATTCTATACATCAGAGAACATAGAATTTTGAAAATAGATATTCAATAATAAAAATATATGCTAAAGCCAAAAAATACAATTTATGCAATCGTTATCAGTTTCACTATTATGATTAAACTTTTATATCCTTAGGCGCACAACATTGATTCAAATGAATCGTTACTTATATCATAGTTGGATTTAATATGAAGATTGTATTACACTAAATAACGGAAAATTCTTAAAAGTTCTTAGTTAATAACTTTTCTTTGCCTCTTTATTGAAATTGTAAACTGAACTTCCTACTCAGGATTTCCAAAATTATTATATTCCAATGATTCGGTACAAATAGTTCGCCCTTATTTAATGACTCATTTATTTGCTTAATTTTTTTTTACTAATATTAATTGGTTAGTCAATATTAATTATTATATATTTCAACCCAGATAGTAAACATTTTCAAATGTTTTCTTTGCTTAACGAAGAAGTCTATATGTAAGAGGGGTGGAATTCTATTCTGAATTCATGATGTAGTAATAAAAAACCTGTGTAATTTCTGCTATAACATATTTTACTTGTGGAATAAATTATTGAGTTTGAAGTCCAAGAAGGACTAGAAGGGCACTACAAAAGAAGAAAAATTAATAAAAAAAAAAAAAATCTTTCTATCTTAAGAAGGACATTTAAAAAGATTTATGGTTAATATCCCATTTTCTAATTGCACCTCTTAAAACTCAAATTACGACAATTAGATAGAGCGTCCTTTCCTTAAGTGGTTAGAGCTGCTCGATTTCTTTCAAAAAGCTTCATAGTCTTTTGAAGAGGTCTGGATAGTCTTTCTCAGACCGATTGTTTGGTCGAGGCTCTGAAATAGTTCTGGAATAAACCATCAGACTGGAAAAAACTGGTCACAGGATACGTTAACCTGAAGCATGAAAGAAAAACAGCTAATTTATTCTAAAGCTTAAAAGAAACTGGCGATACATTCTTTGGGCATCGAAATGACTAAATCCTGGTTTTGGTCGTTGCATTGAATTTTGGAGTAAGTTAGTTTTAACTTGGATCTCGAAACTTATCGTTAATGCATTCTCTTTTTTATCCTAGGATTTTTCAAAGGGATTAAAAAATCCTTGGTTACGTGTATTTCGGAGGGGACGTAAAATATTCGCCCCTAGCGTGTGTGATATCAGGTACTAAAGGTATTAAAGATCCCTGTAATAATCAAACTAGAATAGGTAAAATCTCACTATAGCATCTTCCGATTAGCTAAAGTAGCTTAGAAATGGCATTAAATTATTTAACAAAGATAAAATAAATATGGAATACTAATTTGGAATCTATGGATTCAGTCCAAGCTTATTGATTATTAGATTCTATGTTTTTTGACAAAGAATTTAAGCAATACCGACTATTCCGCCCCACATACATTAGTAAAACCACATAAATTTTATTTTATTGTATGTCAGTAGGGTTTTTCACCTAATATTTTATTCATAACAAAAGTATATGTAGTAGAATTTCACTAAGTAAACTCTCAACAAATTCTACCCTTATTAAAAACCTCCAAAACCAGAAAGCTATTAGGCCCTGCAGACGAGAACCTACAGCCAACACTTGTTGGTTGAGCCAACCTTTGGTTGATATCTGCTACTCGCTATTACTGACCCTGGCGCCGATGGAGGTGGTTGGCTTCTCGAGGAGGTCCCAGAGGAACTGCTGGTAGTGGGCGCACTTCCCCTCACCGAACTCCTCCTCGTCCCTCTGCCGCAGCGACTCGGCCTCCTTCCGCATTTCCTCGTGCACGTGCTCCTTCCGCTGGTGGTACTTGTGCTGGCAGCAGGACTCCAGGTACAGCTCGTCCACTCCCCAGTATTCGAGGTCCTCGGAGAAGGCGAGCACACACATCTCGTCCACTAAGTGCAGCTTACCCGTTCGATAGAAGTTGAGGATGGAGGAGAAGGATTTTGGGTGGCGATCGAAGAAATACTCGTTGTCGATGAGAGAATAGTCGTCACAGAGCTCGGTGATTGCTTCATGGGTGTTGCAGTCTCTTAGTCGACCCAGCCTGCAACAATAGTTTCTTTTCTAACCCAACGAATATAGTTCATTATTTAAAATTTAAACATTTAAGAAAGTAATTTAAAATTGAATATTAGGTGTATTAACAATCTTATTTCAATTTGTATTTGATACCGCTACTACTTTCAGGATTGGTACTGACCAGTGGAAGTTCCGTCATATGTTGCTAAGTATGTTAAACTATAAGCTGGTGAAACTCTAATTTTATTCAGTAATATCGTATTTATGAAAGCTGTATGTTGTCAATTGGTAACCACTTTATTTATCAATAGCTATTATAGATTATAAATGTATTCATATTACTTTGGATAAACAAAGTAAACACCAGATCACTGCAAAATAGTACTGTATGTATATACACAATCAGGCTTGTTTTGTTTTCTTCGGCGTACCGTTGTGAAAAATAGCGACTAGAATTTTCAAAATATTTATTCACACGATAAGTATCAAACGAATGCTATTTTCTTAAGTATAATTTTTGGATATTATTTTCTTTAAGGAATCAAATAAATAAATAAATCTGTACCTCAATAACTCCTGGAGGGTCTTGGGCTCAGTACAGAGATTCGTAATGTTTCTAAGCCAACGGCCGTTCAATGAGGTTATGATGCCGAGATCACACTCCGCAGCTAGTTTTTGGAACTTCGCAGAGACTGGGTTTGTCCTAGGAAAGTCTCCAAGGTCGGAAAATAACAGAACAAATATTATTCTGCCATAACCGAGATTCGAACACGGGATCTGGAGAATATAGTACAGTAAAATTAGGTTATGACCCGAACATATAAATAAAAAAAAACAAAACTGAAATCTGTCATTAATTGTTCAGTATCCTTTTCTTATTAAGTGGCAAAAAGTCCCAGAGTTTTCCGCGTCGGGTTTTGTACTGGGGAAAGGGAGAATCAGAATAAAATAAATTGTTTTTAGTTGTCTGAGAATATCGATACAACTATTATTTCTATCGAAAATATCATTCTATACAAAAGTATTTGAAAATGTCTTAAAAAATTATAACATACCTGTTTAATCTACAATGAATAATTGCGCCATATATTTGGCAAAATAAAGTAGCAAAATATTGATTTATGATTTTTAAGAGGAAAAAAAAGTTTTTATTTAAAGATATTTATCTCGAAAACTATTAAACGTACAGATGTCCATTACCACACAAATCAAACCATATTAATCGGGATACGATTTACTTTATCTTAATAATTTTCTTAGAATAAAAAATAGTTTTCATGATATGTTACACAGTAAAATAACAAAATGTTCTATTCCTAGTTTTTGAAAAAGTTTTAACTTCTAAAACTTTATTTCTGGAACTGTAATATGCAAAAATATCTATTACCACTCAAATTAAAGCTCATAAAATATACCATAATGTACCTTATCTTCATAATTTTCGCAGAAAGAACAATTTCTATGAATGTTGACTCATTTAAGCTGCAAAATGCCGATTTCCGATTTTAGAAAGAAAAAACTTTTTGCCTAGACCATCGTATCTCGGTAATTATTAATTTAAAGGATTTCTATGACCACTCAAATTGAAGTTAAGAAGAAAGTAATGATTCAATTTATCTTCATAATCTTCTTTGGGATAACAATCTTTAAGGTATTTCACAAAATAATATTAGAAAATGGTGATTAGAAACATTTTTTTAAACCAAAAAAAAGATACCTTGGAAACCACATACAATATAGAGAATTGGTAAGATTCCACCAATAGCAATTTTAATGTCCTTTTAAAAGGCGTTTACTTTGTTTTTCCGTTGCTGATATGTATTTAGATATTGAGCCTACATTAAAAAAAATGCGACAATTTTAGGTCAATTTTAGGGTAAAGTGAACTTCAGTGGCCCCATTCTGAAATGGCTCAATATTTATTTTGCTGATTGTGCAAGCTGATAAGTTTATTTACAAATTTAATTATTTTATGAGAGTGTGAAAAATATTTAAATTTACATCTCAACGAGGCCAACAAAAGGAAATAAGAATCTTATTACTAGATAAACTTTGTAATTTTTAGTATATGTCATGTAATAAAAAAAATAAAAATTATAATTTATCTATTGAATTAGAGTATATTCGTTTTTGAAGCTTAAATCGCGAATGTACAGCTGCAATAGTTAATTGTGTTTTGTAGTCTTAGTTGAATGGCAATTGATTCACATTTTAATTGTGATAGATCTACATAGATAGATCTACGATCAAAAATATCAAACAATTAAATTAAGTCTGGCAATCGCCCAAGAACACCCATATTTTATGGAGTTTGAAGAAATGTTTACTGAATGTGTAAAACCCCCGTATATTTATATTACACCTTCATTATCTCCACAAACATTAATTTTAGCAAAAACATTTTTATACTATTTTTATTACTAACATAATCCGTCTACAAGCCTCCACGCGGGAAACTTAGGGACTTTTTACCAGTTAATAAGGTTAACCTTATACCAGTTAACATCTGACAGTATTCAGTTTTTTTTTGTTTTTTTTGGATGTTCGGGTTTTGCCTAATTTTTACCCAATATTACTGTATTAATAGGAGACTAATGCTTGAAAAAATAATTACTTTTAAACCTTTTATTAGTAGAGAATGCCTGAGAATGGAAATTTTATACGCAAAAACTTCTATAGAGGAGGTTCGGACATTTTTTCAAATTTGTATGTCTCTATCTAGAATACAGTAGTTACATGTAAAATATCTTAGAAAAACAGTTCATAAAATAAATATTAAATATTTAAAATAAAGACCCAGATGAAAAATGGGTGTAATTTTATCACTCCCACTAATAAATGAAATCCTATACTGCAAAATGAAAAAAATAATTTTTCATTTACATTAAATTGATTAAAAGTTATGCAATTAGGTTACAAATAACACGCATTAACGAAAAATATGAATACCTCAACTATATATTTCCGGATTCCCCTTGTTGGTGGATCAAAAACTATTTTCTACAAACTAATAATAATTAATATGTAATCCTAATTATGAATTTTCAAATAAATAAATTGTGAGCTTATAAGTTTGACTTTAGATACATCAAGTATACGTTCTGTAGTTGATGATGCGTTGTATGTATCTTTATTTCTTGCTTAGGTCCTAAATAACATGCGGTATTTACTTCTTGGATTAAGATTTACTTAATCTTGCTCAAATCTATGTTTCTACTGTCCTGATTTAGACACACTGTTTCATCTAAAAAAAGACGTAAGAAAAAGATATATTTCAAGTAATCAATTTTATTGGGATGATTCCAAAAAAAAAAAAAATAAATAAAAGCATAAAAATCAGTAGTTCAAATCTCCTCTTTCTTTTGAACTTTTTAAAAATTTATTTATTACAATTTGCCTCAATGGAAGGCTTTAAGATCACATTTATACAATAGTTACAGTACAAACGATAAAAAAGTCAAATTGTTTAAAAAAAAAAAAAAAATTAAGGTATGTAATAACAAAATTCATAAGTATAATATATACAAGGTTAACAAATAAATTATTTGAAATTAATTCAGATAAAGTATATTAGACGACATGATGGGTGAGATTTGATTACCATGTGATAGGAGAGGGGACGCATTGCTACTTGTTGATCTGTTTAGCATATCTATAGCGCCGTGGTGACACCTCATCAGTAGCTATCAGCTTTGGATGTATAGCTTTTGGTTCTGACCTTTTCCGTCAAATTAGAGCATAAAATTATATTGAATATATTTATTTATTTATTTAATGATCCTGCATTGTTTTCCGATATTGCCTTAAAATGTGATGTATTTTACTTTTTCTTACCTATGTATGAAATATATGGCAAAGTATATGAAAGTATTGCAATTGTAAAGATCGTTTCGTGAGGGGTTACATTTGGTGCATTGCTTAGCATAATAGTAAAAAAAATCTGGATAATGTCGACTCACACCTGTGAATGTCAACATTCACATAGTGCATGTCCGAAATATTTACTAAATACCCTTAACTTTGATTCAAACCGGTAATTGTCGACATTCACCATGCACGAATGGGAATGGTTAACATGTTCTTCCTCCGTGCCGTGTTTTGGTATGATTCTTATGTAGTATTCTGATAGATTTCTCATTGGTAACATTATTGTGTATGTTCGATTCTTCTGGTTTTAATGGTACAATAAACTTCTCTTTATCAATATTTTTTAAAATGTCAAACTATTTTGATCGTCTGTAATCCAAAGTTGTGTTTCACTTAGTTTTAGAGAAAAATAAAAATATTTTTTTATTGTTAACTTGTGGTTAATGGACTTAAATTTTCAAGAAAATGAACACTATTAACTGCAGTACTTATTAGGTTATCGGAAATAAAAATTAAGAAAACGTTGATCACACCATCAAACCTTTTATAAAACGGACAAAGCTGACTGACTTTTCAAGCATATAACTAAATGGGAATTGGCACACAGCCTATTTCCCGGGAATGTGAGACCCGTCAGCCAACTGGTGGCACTCACAAAAATAGGCCTAGGGACTGATGACCCTTCCCTATAGAATTTCGTCGTAAAGCGTGATGTATTCTACCAGTAGTTTATCATAGTGTTATTAATTGTATTTAAAATATTTCTGTATATGTTTAATCTTTTAACTTAATTGTCACTACATTTATAATTTTTCATTGTCATATTCTACTGATATATATATCTTCTGTTGTTTTGATGTTTGCTACCCTGATGGTAGATCACAAGTTTGAGACGAAAGGTTGGCAAAAAAAAAAATTATAACTGACTCCTGATTGTTTCTATCTATGAAATACTTGATATTTTCCTGACGTATATGTTGACAATTTCCCTATTTCGGTGTTCAAAAAAAAAAATAAAAAATTGAATAATAATAATAATAATAGGCTTACCGAACCCGAAGGTTCGATGCCGATACCACCAAACTTCGCCTGCACAGACTCGTACAATGTTCGCCGGTCAAGCCCAAGCCCCCAAGATCAGCCTTAATGCAATCCTCCCATCGACGTTTCGGCCTACCTTTCGGACTCCTACCAGTCCGTACAGCGAATACCAACTTTCTCGGAATCCGTCCCTCACCGAGCCCAACAACTTTACATTTGAGTCTCCGCGATGCTATCAACTCAATTATATTCACAGGGTACAAACTTCGTAATTCCGCGTTGTGCAACCTTCTAAACTCCCCAGTGGCCTCATCTCTCTTCGGACCAAATATTTTACACAGTACCTTATTTTCGAAAACCTTAAGCCGTTGTTCATCCTTCAAAGTAAGAGGCCACGTTACACATTCGTAAAGAACCGTCGGAGGAATAATAGTTTTATAAATTCTAACCTTCAAGTTTTTAGACAGAAGCCGAGAGCCAAGCAATTTAGGAACTGAATAATAACACATATTTCCCACCTTTAACCGGGACTTAATTTCTTCCTGGATTGAATTTTTTCTTGTTATCGTTGAACCTAAATACATGAATTTCTATATTAAATAAATATATATATACTATATTAAACAAAATAGATGAAAGAGTCACCCTGTTTTAAACCCGACCGCACCTTAAATCTCTCGGTGTAATTATGACCGATTCTAACTTTATGAAATGTTTCCGACAAACACATCTCTACTAGGTTTACTAACTTTCTAGGTATACTAACAATCATGATGTTATATAGCTTCTGACGGTCTATGGAATCATAAGCCTTTTTGAAATTCGAGTACTGACATCAAATATTACTATTATAATAATCCTATGATATAATTAAATATTATTTCTTTAAAACATAAAAAAACAGAATGATAAAGTTATATCAAAACAAACACTGAATATACACATCATGAAAACATGTTTTTAATGTAGAGACTCGATTTTAAGAAATTAAACATTATTAATAATAAAAGGTAAAAACTCGATATTTTTTTTTTGGCAAGTCAAAAAATGAAAACAAAAAATAAGAATATTGAGTCATAAGTGCTTAGCGCCTTCCTTTTAGGGAGATATCGCACTAATAATAATAATAATATTAAAAGGTAAAAAAATAAATGATGACGTAATATAGGCAATTCGGTAATTGAATATTTATTATATTATGTTGAAAGTATGTGATATTTACTTTCACCTACGAATCACTAATTTCACCTCACCTACACATACCCAATTCTCACCGTGTATCGCTGCCCTTACGGTAACATATACATATGTTTTTATCACAATACTATCTAACATATTTACCTTGTGTGAGGCAGGCGCTCTAGCGTTCTCCATAGGACCTCGTGCTTGACCCCCCCTACGTTGATGACGACCCTCCTGTTGAGGGCCTTGGAGCGCATGATCATGAAGGGCTCCGGCGGGAGCGAGCTGAGAGAGCGGGAGTGGGCCCGGAGCGGGCAGCCCGTCTCCCCCATCCTCCCGCCCTCTTCTCGGCCGGACCTGTCCACACAAAGCAACCATCATTATATTTTTATAAATAATTTTTAAAGTTCATCAAATTGGAATTTAAATAATTGCTAGCATAAATAAATTCTAATAATTCTGAAAATAAAGAACTTCTAATAATTATATTCTACCGCCCTTACTCAGCCTCCACTGGCTCTCAAGACCAGTGACGCGGCTGAGTGAGAGCCGCTGGGGTATCTTGGCATTGTACCTCGACATAAACTCCTGGATCTGTGGGTTGATTCGGTGATCTCAGGGGCAGATTGTAAATAGGTATAATGTGGTCAAGGTTGTTGTAATTATTTTCTTTATATATATATATATATATATATATATATATATAATTTTTTTAGACAAAACTAGGCATTAAATCATTATCTCGGCAAAATATTATGGACCAACACTTTCCAGGAGTCGCGTAAAAAAATCGTATAGTTTCTGCGCTAAAAACACATTTTATTTAATATCTCTGGTTCTAATGACGGCTGTAAAGTAAGTAAAAAAAGCTTTTAAATTATTTAAGTTTATGATTAGTTATATCCTTAAAAATATAAATAATCTCGTCAAAACAGTACTTTAATTAAGTTTTCTTAAAAACTATGATTAAGATTTCTCACTTCTAAATGAAGTATATTACAATTTTTTATTAAAATTTAATTTAATTTTATGATTTATATAATTTTATAACCAAACATAAAACTTAAATAGTTTAATGGCTTATTTTTTATCTCGGGCGAAATATTAGGGGCTATTCATCTTCCCAGGAATCGCGTAAAATCATCAAATAGTTTATGCGCGAAAACACACATTATTTAATATATCTGGTTCTATTAAAGGTTGTGAAATGAGTTTGGTGTATAAGAAAATATTAATATTCTAAAAATTAAACAATACCAAAAAGAATAAAAAAAACTTTCTTGTTTTTTTATAAGATGAAATTAGTCCAACATGTCTAACTATAAGTCTATGCAACTTCGTTTTAATTTATACATATAAAAAGGTTTCTTTTTCTTTTGGGGTTTTTAAAAACAATTTATATTATTTTCTTTTGACCATATTTCAAAAAATATATGATGTAAATTGCGGAATAATTCTTGTTATATTTATTTCCTACAAAATAACAAGGATTATTGAGAAGTTGATTTTCAAAAGGTACTATTTATGTTAATATCCATTCTAGGAAATTTTACAGGAAGCGCAAAAATCTCTCATTTCTATATTATTAATCCAACTTATATCGGGATCACTTGTAGTTGAGTGGCTAGCATAACAGTCCTCTATGCCAAAGGTTATGGGTTCAAACCCGCAGGTGGTCCTAGAATTTTTTTTTTACGCGACTCCTAGAAAGCGTTGGCCCCTAATATTTTGCCGTAGCTAATGGTTTAATGTATAATTTAACCTAAAAAAAAATCATTGAAATTTGTGAGACATATTTGGGAACTTGTTAGATAGTTATCTACAGCCTAGACTCTATTGCTTGCTGGTTCCAGAAGAGACAGGGCCGGGAGAGGAGAGATAAGGCGAAGCACGCGACCCCTAGCTCATTAACATTCCGGACCTCCTTTGGCAAGTCCTCTAGCTCGGCCCCTTCCTTCGCAATAAAGGGCCTAAATGTGTCCCTCTTCTTTACGAGCAGTTTTATAAACCCAATCTCGTGCTTCCCATCAGTTTGTCCAAAAGGCAATGACTAGTCTCTATTTTTATTTACTAAACCTGAATTCTATGTTGACCAAAACCACCGTCGTAAAGTCGAAAATATGACCGATTGAGGTGGACGAAATTCTGAAACTTGTCTATATTTAACCTTTGGGGTTCTAGATTACGGAAAAAAAAATATAAAACTAATTAATTTTTTGACACGATTTGCGAGCGTACAGTGGTCTAACATCAAATTTATTTGCTAAAATCTAAAACTTCCCTACATTTTACGTTTGAATACGGAAAAAATAATACAAATAATCTAATTATGGCTCGGAGTTCTAGCTAATTATGGCTGAAACCTGCTAATGGATGTATTTTATATCATTTTGGAAATTCTTGAAATTATAGATCGTAAAACTTTTGATTCGGAGTGTTGTGTCTGAAAAAATTCTTTGTAATATCTAATGACTAGAAGGATTGATGAAACAAATCCTACAAACAAATCCTTGGGGTAATTTGGGGGTTATATATTTTTTCGTTATTGAGTAGGAGCATTGTAAACAAGGTGTGGCGGGAAATTAGTATTAAGGGTCTTGCCAACTAATAATAAAAAGGTTAAGCATTGGAAAATTCTAAATTTTTTTCTTGACTTTTGTCCACCTAAATTGGTGATTTTGCCCACTGTGCTTCGTTGCAGCCCATACTTTCTCCATAAGCCTCTCACTTTGAGTTATACCTTAAAGTAACATTTTTATTTAGTGCTGTTCTCCGGATCATGGGTTGGAATTCTGGCTGTGGCAGAATTGTTTATTCTGTTAATTCAGCTGGAAGGGCGACCCTAGGGTATGGATATCCTCCTGGGACAGACCCAGTTTCTTCAAAGTGGTTACCCATATTTGGGGGAAAACCTGACTATGATGCTGAGTATGATCTCGACCTAATCAAGTCATTGTAGAGCCGTTGGCTAGCCTAAAAACTGTACAAATCCCTAGATTCACTGAGCCCACGACTCTTCGTGGGTTGTTGAGGGTCAGGGTTTCTTTAATGTTTATTTTAATATATCATATTAAATCATAATTTCGTGAGAATTAAAAAAAAAATCTTTTGGAATATCTTTTATTTCTTCGTATTATACTTCATGCATTGAATTCAATTTCGATGGATAAATTTATCTTATATCAAATAATATAAGGATAGTAACTAAGAAAGAAGGGGAGCCCGTGGCCGAGTGGCTGGCGCGCTAGTCTCTCATGCTACAGGTTGTGAGTCAAATCCCTGTCCCGACGGGGCACTCACAGCCTCTCCCCTGGTTATGTGAGACCCGTTAGCCAAATGGTGGAGACTCACAAAATTAGGCGTAGGGAGTGATGACCCTACCCTACAAAAAGCATCAAGAAACGCGAGTGTAATCTCCCATGAGAATACATCGCGAGGCCTACACGGCCTGTCCCACCACTGGAAGAAGAAGAACTAAGAAAGAAATTAATGGGATTATTTCATTGAAGCTGCATGAGGTTTTTAACTCCGACGACATTGTAGGTTAAAAATGCGGGTTTTTTTTTAATATCTTTCTGCACGTGACACAAAGTTTTTCAAAATCAGGATAGAATACATAGTAAGCTGTTGGCAGAAGGGTATCCAAAATTATGGTAAATACTTCCATTAAAAAATATGATAGATTTGATCTCAATTTATTTTCAGCGTGTGTTCATTCCAGGTGTGTTCATGTTGGAGGCCCTGGTATTTATGTGCGAAATTTCGAAGGATTGGTCCAGTAGTTTGAAAGCCGCGGACGGTGTTTGGCGTTTAACTTATTGCGTGTTATTGAATTTTAATCAATATGGTTCAAATTTGGTTTTGGAAATATATTCAAAACTATCCACTTAATCATTTCTAGAACTTTAATTTGAACAATTTCTAGATCGAAATATTTTCCGCGATTATTCAGTTATTATTAGAAAGTGAAAAATATTAGTTTTTTAAATATTAGTCGTAGGAAAAATAAAAAGGCTGTTTTAGGATTTAGATATGGTCATATCCGATAGATTGAGAATGCCGAAAATTATAGTTTGCCTCTATTAGAAGTATAAGGCCCATTTTCTACCTCACCATTCATAATTCATTAGTTTATACATGGAATTTGCTGGTCTGTGTCTGTTTTTTTTATGGTTTCCCTCTCGTTAGAGACTGGGGAAGATTCGTTGGTCGTACTGGATATAAGAAGGGTCTAGGTGGTTACAATCTTTAATTTGAAAGATATAATATGTCTAATTAATTTCTATTGATTGTTTGCAACAAATTATAGGCAATAAAGTGAGGATGGGATAGCAATGTGTGAAGTTGCCTGGAAGATTCAAATTGGTGGTATTAAGCGCTATCAGTATTGGCCAGGCCTGAATTACTGTATGGAAAGCGACAAATCGAACACACCAACAGTCCATTATTGCGGGAATCATTTAACGGTGATTTATGTTTCATCAACAGTGAAACCTCACAAATCTAGAACAGATATAATTTAGCGAGTATAAACATTTAAAAGCTGTCGACATTGGTTTACTATGTAACAAAAGTACGGGATGAATAGAGCTCGAAAGTCAATAACGATGGTGCAACAGTTAACTGAAATTTTTAGGTATTTCTATTTCAACTTTGTTAAAAAAAAAAAAAAACTCTATTTTTTAACTTAAGGAATAAATATTGGTTTAAAAGTGTACATCAATTTGTGCCAATTTGAAGTAGCTTCTACATGTTCCATTTTTTCTTCCCTTACATTTTTAAAATTGTTGGAGAGGATTATTCCCTCATACTTCTACCATTGTGAATTGTTAGCAACTTTAATTTATAAATATATTGTAAATTAATTCGTAATTTTAATATAAAATGACCTAAGTGGTTTTCTTTAAATATAAACTGAGCACTATTGTTTTATTTCGTCCTAGTCTTCAGTTATCCTTTGTGTCGGTGAAATACATATACGCTGCATCCTTGATTATCAACTTCCATCGATTGTATCCGTAATTTATAAGTCTTGTTGGCTTCCTCTGTCTAGTAGTCGCTCTTTTAGTAGCCTTCATATAGTTTAATGAGATAAGCACATCGTTTCTTATTTTTTCCCGTAAACAAAGTTACAAGCTGAGGTAAATCGTTTTCCGACAGGACCTAGCTGTCAGATAATGCCAATAATGACTAAGATGAACACATTTGTAACTAATGTGTTGGTAACCTGTGGTGTAGTGGCTAACAGCCTGAGGGCTTGGGTTCAAGTAAGCCAAATGGTTCTAGGATTTTTGAAAAAGGTTTGTTTTCAATACCCTATTCCCTAATTAGTTCTCTTGAAACTCAAATAACTTCTATTTGGAGAGAGATAAGGAATCCTATTCTACAGTAGTTAGAGCAACTCAATACCTTTCAGAAAGCTTAATAGTCTTTTGAAGAGGTTTAGATAGCCTTTTTCTCAGAACAATTAGTTAGTCGAGGCTCTGGAATAAACTGGTCACATGATACGTCAACATGAAGAATTAATTTAACATAATTAATGTATTCTGAGGTTTAAAAGAAACTTGCAATGCATTCTTTGGGCATTCCAATAACTAAGTCCCGGTTTTGTTGGTTGTATTGAATTTTAGACTACATTAATTTTTACTTTATTATTGTTACAGTTGAAACTTAATGTAATTGTATTATCTTCATAGCCCAGTCTCATCATACTTTGTCTCCTGTGGTGCAGTGACTAGCATAACAGCCTTCTATGCATAAGGTCGGTTGTTCAAACATTGCCGTTGGCTCTAGGATTTTTATTGGAAAAATGTTATCCTATTTTTTAATAAATTATTGGTTATTGCGTCATTCTGAGAGAGCGTAAAAAGGTGGTCCCGAGACTATGTGATGTCGGTTACTTTTTAAAGATCCCTGTCCTAATTAGACCTGGATAATCAAAATTTGAGACTCCTACAGTAGCATCATCCGATTAGCCACAGTAGCATAACGTGACGTAAATGAATAAACAAGGGAACAACTAATGATTTGGAAATATAAAATAAAGAAACATTTTAAAGTCAGAATAGGTCATGATGATACTTCCATATCATTTTAGCGTATTAGAATCCTATTTAAGGCGAGGAGAAAGTTCGATTATCAGAACGTAGCCTCATCTACTGATAACAACAGACCTGTAAAAAAAGAGTCCCAAACTAGATAGATTGTCTCCATCATCGGGAGTGGCGGGATCACCCGTAGGCTATCAGACCCTGGAGGTGAATGTAGGGCGGGAGATAACCCTTTCCAGGGCGTCTAATTCGGGAAGTCCGGAGGAGAGCCGATATGGCCCTAGATAGTGGGAGCGGAGCTGGCACCTCATCCATCCTCCTTGCCTAGGAACAAGGACCTCTTCAGCGCAAGGAGGAGGATCATCGCCTTAGAATGGAGTCCCTAAATAAAGCTGGATAATCTCCTTGATGGGGGTATTTATAACTCCGCGGTGGGTACTTAGCCTGGATTAGTACCTTACCTCCGCCGGCTATTTTAGCCTAACAAAGGCCTACGTTGGGCTTAGGGTAGCTCTGACCTTTAGCTTGAATTAAAATTAAATGAATTAAAGTTTAATTAAATAAACCTTTATTTTATGCTTTTGAAAAAATAATATCCTCTCCTTAAAAAGAATATTCTTTTAAAAAAGAAAAGAGAAAATGTCAAAATGTAATTAGAATGGTCAAAAAGCCTTGATTAAACCTACATCCATTTGTATCGTCTAGACCATTTTATTTTGTTTTAAAATTGTGGTTTCGCTTTACCAAACTCCTAGGTATTATTATTTATATTAGAATAGGCTCGTCATTTTAACTCTGAAAACGAAGATATGTATTTATGTATGAATATTCTATAGCTCTTAAAAAAGTGAGCAAAATTGCAGGACAGTACATTACATTTGTGTGTGTGTGTGTGTATGTAATTATGTGTATAATTGTGTATTTATTGCTCTTCTGAATTTATTTAGAGAATTTAAATTAGTTATTGTGCGAACGGCTAACAAGTGCTAAAAACAACGTTTATCAAATTAATAAGAGATACGAATTATATTTTGAGTAGGTGTGGTTTAAATTGCATTAGAGAGTTACCAAGAAATACATTTTACATTAGCATATAAGAGTTCACTCGTATTAAAGTAATTTGCATCTCCTGTCAGGAAATACATGATTCTGGAATATAATTTTTACATAACACTTTTACCATGTACATACACATCGTTTCCGAGAAAATCGTGAATTTTCCACCGTCCGACAATTTTGTCAATTTTTGACGCCCTCTAGTGGCAAAAAGTTTGAAAAAAAAACATGTTACGGGCAAACTTCAGATTCGTGTTCAGCGACCTAAAAAGCATAAAGGGGAAAAAAATCAAAACTTTCCTATGAAAATGCTAATATGTCTAGCCTACATTTTTGACGCGCTCTAACGGCAAAACGGTTGGTCCCACAAAAACACTTTTCATATGAAAAATGGAGATAATTTTAATTATTTGGATTGTGTATATAGTATTTTTTGTCGAAAAACTATTTGTTTTCGAGATATAGTAAAAAAACCACAGAAAACGTGCCAAAATATTGGCAAAAAGTGTAATAAAAATATGTTCCGGGCAAAATTTTTACCCGTAAACTTCAGGTTCGTGTTCAGAGACCCAAAAAACACGAAGGGTGAAAAAATCAAAACGTGATCAAAACTTTCCTATGAAAATGCTAGTATGACTAGCCTAAAGAGATTCGGTAGGATTGTAGAGAAGAGGAGTGACTGAGAAGGTATAGGTTATAGATTTTGCTGTTGAAAAGGTTTGTTACTATTCCGATTTCTTGGTGAAACATCATTTAATATTAAGTTTATCATCATTAATAGTTTTTGAATTCAAGTTTTTAACAGAAATACACGTTTTAGGCTTCCTTGAGTCCGAAGAAACATATCGTATGAAAAGGTATATGTATGCGTACGTCTCTTTTAAGTGTGATTGAAATAGTCTGAAAGGGCTTAGATGTCGATATTTTAAATTTTATTCCCCCAAACTTGTATAGTTCAAACAAAAATAATCATGATATCTTGTTAGCATTGGTAAAAATCGGCTAAATGTTAAAAAAAAAAAAAAAAAAAAAAAAAAAGTTGAACGAATTTGACAAATAACTAAAGGATAAAAGAGCCGACGTATGTTTAAGCCCCCCCTTTTTTTTTTTTTTTAAACAATAACACAGATGTATAATACACCACCGGAAAGCTGGAATTTAGGAAAAATTAATTATTGGATTCATCAATTATTGGATTCAATCACCATTTCAATTTAACGGCGTTTATAATGAATGGTGACCATGCCATTAGGATTAATCTTACTCTTGGTATGCAATTATTGGTTTGTATTCGTTCTGCCTCCTGCTTTATGAAGTTGTTTTTTTTATTTTTATAGTAATAATATTTTGTTTACTTTTAATACTGGATAAATTAATTGAATACTTCTTCCACGATAATTCAAGTTTAAGTAGTTGTTTTTTACTTATTTTTGAATCTTTATTGGTAAAAAATGGAAATATCATTAAAAGTGGTAACCGTTGGTCGTAGGTATATAACAAGAAGTTTTTTATGAAGAGAAAAGTACACAAAATATGTTTAACATAGGCAGACACGTTATAAATATTTTTTTTTTTATTCTTATATGTATATATATATATATATATATATATATATATATATATATATATATATATATATATATATATATAGAGAGAGAGAGAGAGAGAGAGAGAGAGAGAGAGAATAGAAAATAGAATAGAATAGAAAAAGATATTTATTCTGGGACAAAGTCCCTTAAGAACAATTCATATGTACAATTAAGATATATATAATGTGTATGGCTACAAGACCAAAGGAATATAATTATTTATTATTCACAATGATACATAAAGAAAAGAAGGGATATAATAAAACAAAAGAGTAAAATAAATAAATAATAACTTCTGGTGCATTAAACAAAACTAAACATTGAACTTGATTCATTATTGATCCTTATAAAAATATAAACAATAAATAACAGATTTTCTTTTTTATTTGAAATATCTTATTGAGCGTCTGTTTGGGATGACAGTAGGTACTGGAATAGCTGGGACTTGAATGATGTTAGGGAAGAAGCATGGCGGATATGAGTAGGTAAGGAATTCCAGAGAGTAGTGGAGCGGACAATAAAGGAATCATCAAAAGTTGTTGTTCGATGGGTAGGAATATAAAGGTCGGAATGGCGCGATCTTGTTTGGAGGGAGTGGACTGACGATTTAAATTGCAGAAGTCTGTAGATATATGGAGGTAGCTGGGAGTTGATTATTTGGTAAAGATATGATCCTAGGAAATATTGTCTTCGGATAGAAGTAAGGAGCCACTTCAACTCATATATATATATTCTTGATAGTTTACTAAAATTATCAAGATTATTAAAATATTTTTTCACTAAATATTAAATCAAAAATAAACCAGTGTGATTAATTCCTTCTGAAGATAAATAAGGAACTTGAGGAATAGCCGAAGAAAATTCAGTAAAGAAAGTCACAAGACAAATGACTGGCTGTCTAGACTAGATCCCATCTCCAGAAATTGGAAAATAATAGAAAAACTTACTTCACTAGTTTCATCCCCTGTCAATCTGGTGTTTTATATTTATAACTAATTTTATTTATTTCTATAATGGGCCTAACATTGAATTAAAGTTATCAAAACAGTAGGTTTATTTAAATTATAAATTATACAAAAAATTTTAAATATTACGAATAGATATTAAACATAATAATACAATATAAAACAAACAAATTACATTTAAGATTTTATTAGGTTATAATTATGAGACTAATCGGACGATGCTACAATAGGATACCTAATTTTGCCTATCCAGGTTTAATTAGGATAGGGATCTAGTACGAGTACAACATTGCACAGGCCCAGAACCACCTTCTTACGTCCCCTCCGAAGGACGGCATAACCAACGATTTTTTACTCCATTAAAAAATCCTAGAGCCTCCTGCTAGGTTTGAACCTCGACCTTGGGCATAGAAGGCTGTTATTTCAGCCACTATAGGCGAACTTTTTTTTATTAATATCATAGGTTAAAAAATTTAATTGTATTTAAGGAGATAACGTAATTTTTATTGAATAATGATTTATGTATAAGTGATTTTGTTTGATTAACATTTTTTTGTTAAATTTGTTTCTATTTTCCGAATTCAGTTAGAAAAAGCTAATCTGGGCTATTAATTAAAATTTCACAGTATACTTTTTAATGTCACTAGTACCGTGACAAAAAATATAATTCATGTGTTTTTCCTGGTCTAAAAAAAATATTATTTAGAAAAAAATATGTATGGATCGCAATTTATTTACCGTTATCTTTTTGATATTGTTAATAATAGTGTTGTAATTGTTGTTCGCTCATTTTATAAATAAGTTGTTATATTACATAATGTTATCCCAATCGATTATTTTTAATTTTAAAGTATAATTATGAAACAGTAATGCTTATGAATATTTCCGTGCGAAATATAAAAAGAAGAGGTAGGGTGTTATAGGAGAAAGAAACAGTGGGTTGGTGCTGTTGATTTATTAATGTAAATTAATTCCAGAAATGAAAAAAAAAGGCATGCGAACAGGTGTTCTTGTATTTTCGCAGTCACTGATCTCGTTAGGAGTGGCAGAACTGATTTTTTTTTGCCTCTAGGTACGAACCGTAGAACGGTTGACATTTGTAGAATGTCGGACGGAATGGGAATTTTTTTTAAGCAAAATAACATTGCGAAATGTTACAAAAAAACTCATCAAACATAAACAAATAAATGGATTAGATTACTTATGGCCAATAAATAGAAAAAAGGAAAGCACAATCACTGAATCTCACTTTACATTGTAGACATGTGCTAACAAACATGATACAAATTATTATTACATAATGGTATATTATTTCTAAATAACTATATTTCGATATAATCATTTATATTGGTTTTCATGTAATTAACTTATATGTATAGTGATAAATTAATGAAAGCAGCAACACTACCACGTTATATTCATATAAAATTACCAATAACCGCTGCTAAGTTCAAAATGTTATTTATTTCTCTGATATTTCAGAACTGATGACAATGATTATTTTTTTGTTTTGTAAGAAATTTAATTATCTGTTGATAGAACTAACGATATTATTTAATTATGAAGTTATTATAAATAAACTTTAAATTAATACTTTAACTTTTGTTACGTTAATATATTTTCTCTTGGCCGATTACAAAGGTTCATTACTGAAAATAAAACAAATGAATTTTACTTAAGTTCTTCTAAGAATCAGTCAGAAAATAAAAATGACATAATCAGAATTACAATACATTAAAAATTGCTGCTTGCAAGATGTGCCATCATATTATCAACAAACTTGAAGCCAAAATTAATTAATCGCTCTAGAACCAGTTTTGTCTCTGCCTCTTAATGATTTTCTTCTGTACTTATCATATAGAAGTTTAATAAGAAAGCGTTTCCTTATATTTTAGTCAGTCCCTTTTGAGATTTATCGCTATAAATATTGCTAAACTATGCAATGAACTATATTTAAAATTTATTATAAAAAAAAAAAGTAGTGCTTAAAAGATTAAAATCTCTATAATTAGTGCAATAATAGGACTACCCATGGGGAAAAATAAAGCGTGAGTCTCTTTTATAACCCTACTTTGTATAGCGCGCTTATAACCTTTGATTATTTTTGTTTTTTTTATTATTATAATTTATTTATTCGGTTATTTTACAATTTGTCTCAATGGACAATAATAATATTACTACAAGATCACATTCATACAATATTTATAGTATAAACAAAAGGAAAGTCAAATTAAATAAAATAAAAAAAGGTATATAATAACAAAATTTACGAATTAAATAAATACAAGATCCACAAATAAGTGAAGAAAGGATGAATACACCCATACTTACAATGCATTAATAGAAAAAATAATATTCTTTTATTTATTTATTCATTTTTCGTCAAGCTTCCAAGTGAAAGAAGCCAAATTAATATGGTTTATTTCATTTTCATCTTTTTCTTCAAATAAATAATAATAATTCTTAAGTTTATACGTTTCTAGCTACCGTCCAGATTCTTTTTTTTTACGTGTTTGGTAAAATATTTTTTTTTAATCATAAGTTTTGAACAGAATATTATATATCTATATAACTACTCCGATTTCCGGAAAGAGATATTTAGTCTAAAAAAATATTCTTCGTTTAATTGATTTTAAAATTTAATTTATTGTTGATAAATAATATGATAATAAAAATTGTTATCCATAAAATTAACTTTTTTATGTTTTACACCACTGTCTAGGACTTATATCTCTAATATCTCGGTCTATTTTGTAATTTAAAATAAATTTAAATAAAATATATGGTTATTAGTTAAACGCCCTAATAATTAGTGACATATACTTGACTAAAAATATTTTATAAAGAAACGTCTTAAGATATTAATATAATATCTGTTAATCAGATAATTATAATATAGTTTGGCTAGTTTAAAGTAACTATTGAAGTTTAGGAAAAGTTAGAGTGGGGGGATTTACATTCATGTAAATTACATTGATGTAGCTTTTAATATCTAAATATAAAGTTTTTTCGATCTTTTTTGGTAATTTGTTGTAAGGACTATATACGTAAAATATTAAAGTTGATAATTTTTAATAAAATGTTTTTCTTAGCTGAGATATTTTCCTTTAAATATAACGAAAACTGGACTTTTGTCATGTTCGGAAATTCATATACATAAAAAGAAAGACTATGTTCTCAAGATCGAAATTTTTACAGCAAGTATCAATTAATAGGCTGTATAAGAAAAATAATCAAAGCTAAATTGTCAACTCTCTAAAATCCTTGTTCATTAATTTTCGTGAACTTTTTAAAGTACTTTCTTTACTTCTTAGGTTATGTATTGTGAGGACAAAATATAAAGCACACGCTCATCAATTGTTTAATTTTTGTTTTGATTTGATTTCTTATAAATTACTAGAGTTAGGTATGTTTTTCAACAAATGTTTTCAGAATTTTTATTTCTATATTTGACCGAAAATAAACCATCAAAACTCAAAGCTATTTTATTATATTTGTTCGACAAAAAATAAAAATAAATAAATACGCTTATCTCCCTTTAAGAAATGAATTTTAATTGTAAGTTGCAATTTCTATGCTCCATTTTTTTAAAAGTATTGTATGAACATAAAATATATCAAGCTCTATTACTTTTTTCTTTGTCCTTGACATTGATCACAGTATTATTTTGTTGATTCACAGACCATCGGGACCTTATTTTTATCCTTTTTTTTTTTTTTTTTACATAGCTATTGTACAAGGCGTTTCTTGAAAAATATAAAATATATACTGAATACTAGATGATTATTTAACAATATTCCATTGTAAGTCATTTTTTCCCTGGATATCTTCCCATTCTATACGCGGTTTGCCAGGAGCTGAATTCAAGAGGCCATTTGTAAGCCGTTAGAAGAATACACTAGTCGTAAATCATCACCCTCTTGGTTTGGGCAACCGGCCAGCGGAAGATGGATGCGGATTTTCATTTCACTCTTTGATAGCTGGCTACGTTTTAAATAACTACTGATACGTACAAAATGGAACGATTACTTTGAAACAAATACTCGTTTGATCTAATAACATTGACCTCAGTATGTACTCATGTCAAGCTCAATGATATATTTATAAGATTTCATTCAATATTATTATTAACATTATGGTATGGATAGTTTCTAATATATTTACCTATATGCAATATAAAAAAAAAATATGGTGCGCGCAACAAAGATTTTCATTTAAGAATTCTCTTCAATTTAAGACTTTTCAAATACATTTAGAGATGAAAATAAATTGTTAATGGATTAATTACATTAAATTTCAATAGAAACATGTGTTTAATAAAAAAATCTATTATATTATTATCTACACGACATTCAGTTAGTTTTATCAGCTTTTCATCACCCTCCGTTAACATGAACAATATATAAGATAATATTTCTTTTAAGAAATAAACCAACGGTGTATTATACATCTATATTACTGTTTTTTTTTCCCAAAACACAAAAATTGCATTAAAAAAATATGTTTGCTCTTTTCTCCTTTTTTTTTGTATATCGAATTCCAACTTATATATTTTTCCGTTTTTCACAAACGTTACTAGGAAGATATAGTTAATTTATTCAAATCAACAAAATTAAAGGTATTTCATAGGAAGAAAATTTAAACTATTTAGCATTTAAGCCTTATCAGACTTTTTCAATAAGAATGTTATTTGTATAATATTAAAGTCCATGAAATTTTACATTTGTATATGGAGTTCAATTAAATTCGATAAAACCATGTTTGAGAAAATCGTAAAAAGGTGCAAAATGCATCTTATGAAATAGCACCTTCCGTCAGCCGAATTTAGTAAAAAGGTGCTGTAAAATCTCGGGCGTATAGTTGTCACAAATATGGAATTTCAGTTTCGTACAATTTTTGATTTTGTGCTTGACTTACACGGACACACATACTGACCTTTTTGCAGGACTTGGTCATTTGAACAGGAATTCGAAAATTTTCACATGCCCAATATTGTCCCTTACTATATATTTCATATATTGGTAAATCAAAGTAATATAAATTAAACCTGAAGAATGGTCCCTCCCATTTTGCAATTGATAAATGAAGGCATAGAAGCCCTTGTGAAAGGTTAATAGTGCATGCAGCGCATATAGCAATCCTCCTTAGAATACCTTCGGGTAATAGAAGGACAAATATTTGTGACATGTACATATCATATTTGTATTTGTATTTTGTGTAAAAATAAAACCAGAGGGTATGAAAAAAAAAAAAAAAAAAAAAAAAAAAAAAAAAAGATATATATATATATATATATATATATATATACATATAAATTAAATCAAAATATGGGTATTTCTCTACTTAAATAATAGTTCATTGTAACCTTCTTCTCTTGATTATTAATAAGAGCTAATGACCTCAAAGTTAGTATGCTGATAATGGCTACAATTTACTTATCTCCCTCAAGTAGAAACTGTAACTCCGACAAATTTGAAATCTATGCTGATGTTAGTACTTAATTGGAGGTCGTATAGTCGATTGTTAAAGTTATCATTGGCTGAAATAGTCAGTCCTGTTAAAAATCTTTTAATTATTCGGACGTTTTGTCTCAAACATGTGAGCCATCATCAGGTGTCAGTGAGCCATGTCAAGCAAAACTCACTAACTCAGTAGTTTATGTTTCACATGGTCCACTGGTGCCTGAAACGTTGGCAAAATTAAAACATTTAACACGACTGACTCCTTATTATTTTTTCAAAATAAATTTAAAACCAGCAGCATTTGGGAGAATTGGTCATTTGAAGTTTAAAGAATAATGAAAGGAATAGTAAAACATTCTTTTAAAAAGTCGGATTCTGAAATTTCCAATATTCCAATACTTTTCTTTACTATATTTTTCATTATTGACGAGTGATTTTAAACATTAGTTTGGATTTCACCTTGAATTTATCTTTTTACATAATAATTTACTATTATTATTAATTATCTCGTGTTTGGGACCAGGAAGGTTACCAATATTATCATTAGTATAAAATTCGATTTTGGCTATTTCACAAAATTACTAGGTACAAGGATAACTTGAATATTCGAATTCACTCCAGCTTTAAATACATTTTTTGCAGCCTGTTCTCTCCTTCAATTGATTACCCGGTGGTAGGCGTGAAAGTATGTATGGTAGTTCAAGACACAAGATACATAAGTCCCTTACGTCCTCAGGTTTCAATCGAACCACTTCTTTCCTCTATTACAAGTAGCTACTATTCTATCTTAGACGAGGTTGGAAGAGCACATCCAAAAATTTCTCAGGTTTCCCATTGTTCAAGCTCATATGTGTATCACATTGCCAAGCACTGCTGACTACTGGGTGTAATATCACTGAAGAAACAGCGCATCTTTGCCTTGAAGTCAATAAATATTTAAAAGATAAAAAGTTTTATAAAAATTATTATTTATTAAAATTTACAACTATATTAGCTAATACATCAAGTAAATTAGCTAACAGAAAAAATACATGAACAGAAAATGTCCATTGGCAGCAATCCACTGGGTCTATGATATAAACTAGAAGGTCTCGAGGCCATGTTCTTTTCAGACGCTTGGAGGATTATCAGGAATGGAAGAGGAAGGAAGGATTGAAAGTAGTGGGTTAGAGTGGGAGTGGAGTTTGTCATGAAAGGATTGATATTTGGTTCGGGACAAATCAGCATGATATAGGATATTAATGTCTTTATGGATGAGTTTATTCGTGACAAAGTAAGGAGCATTGAGGATTTTTCGAAGGATTTTGGATGTATTGGTTTAGTAGAGCCCTAGACCTTAACTCCGTACGTCTAGATAGGCCTAATGATGGCGACATAGACGAGTCTTTTGTGGATAAGTGGAAGTTTAGAGCGTCTGTCCAGTAAGTGTTGAAGTAAGCGAAAGCGGCGGGCAGTTTCTTGTCGTTTCTGTCTTGTGTGCGTATTCCATGTTGGACGTTTGTCAAGTAGGAGTTCTAGATATTAAATTTGTTCAACCGGGACAAGCTGAATATTATTAAAGGACACTGTAGGGCAGGATGTCATCGGTTTACGACGAAGGAAAATAAAAGTAAATTATTAATATGAACATTTAAGTATACAGGATGTTTCGTCATGACACTGCAGTATTTTAGTATGTATTCATTTACGCAATATTTATATTAACATATATATATATATATATATATATATATATATATATATATATATATATATATATATATATCGAAATCATTTATTAAACATATATCAAAGGTTAGAGATTTATTATTTATTATTACTATTGGTGTTACAGTATTCACTCACACTAAAACATCCAGAACTATACAAACAGATGAGCAACTACTGTAACCACTAACTTTGTACAGTTGCTCTTAATGTAGTAAATAAATAATAAATCTTCAATCTTTAATATCTGTTTAATAAATGAGTTTGGATATATGTTAATATGAACTGTTTAGTTTACTTTGTGTTTGTGAACACTTAGCTGAAATAGAGCTGAACAATTACGAAACACCCTGTATAATATCGTGTGCGTGTTCGCAAGGCACTGTTTTACTAATATTGACGTTCGTGGTCATTATTTATTCTGATATACCAGCCCTGGATCGAGCATATAAAGTGAGTACCCTTCATTCCCAGGAAAACCCTGGTAATTGAACGTGGTCTCGACTTTTCACAATCATTCACAGCTGTTGCCCTAGAAAATATACTGAATCCCTCTATGTTCCTTAATAGAATGTCCTGGATGTTATATTTTATTTTTTGGGGGATTATTACGAAGATTTCTTTTATAGTTTATGCGTGCAAGGTATCTTATAATAACAATGGTAGCCATATAAAAAAATATATTTTTATTTCTGTTTTATTATTATTTTTTTTCCAATTTACTCTAATGGGTCTGGGGAAATATGGGTGAACTTAGCAATATTAAAGTCATAAAGATATTTCAGCTGGAACAATACACTTATTTATTTATTTTATTGGTACAGGCAATCCACAACAATGGTAATGTTTGCCGACGTAAAATTCTGCTATTCCAAAGATGTTACTAACAACAGTTCAAAGATGAAAGCAAAGAAATTGTTACAAACATAATTTAATTTTTATATAAATAGTATGGGAGAAAGAAAAAAGAAAAATAAAAATTAATCATAATAAAATAACTACAAATATAATTGGGTAGCTTTAAATCGATTCGTATAATTTGACTTGTTTTAAATGATTAAATAAATTTGGGATATACGTACTATTGTCATTTAATAAAGAATTTAAACGATATGGAAGGTCGACACCTCTAAATCAGTTGCCAGCAGTCTGTCAGTAAGTGTTGATGGTGATAGGTACGTTACACTGTTCACAGTACGATCTTGGTATTCCTGTTAGTAAATGTTGGTGAGTTAGTCGTAAGTGTCCTATTCTAAGTGTTGTCAATAAGACTTCCTCTCTCCTATTGTTTTTTATAGATGATTTCCACGGAAATACGGTTTCTTTTATTTCCCTAAGTTTGTTATTTCTTGTTTTGGTCAAATTTCGCTGCCATTTATCCATAATAAGGCTATATAGATCATTGTGTGGAGTGTCTAAAAAATCGGACAGAGGAATCAATGATGCCGCTTTAGCCGCCTCATCTGCTTGGCAATTGCCAGTTATTCCTGCGTGGTCAGGGACCTAAACAAATGAAATTGATCGTTTTGACAATTTAGCATGTAAACCCATTGAAGAATAGGAACCTTATGGGATGCGTTGTATATACTTTTTTGAGAAACTTAATGATCTCAAGGAATCAGTGAAGAGCACAATGTTGGTTTTATCCTCTCTGCAATAAGCTTCTCTTAGCCCCAAGTATATCGCAGTTGTGCAGTAAAGGAACTGCATTAATGAGGAAGAATAGTTTTAACCAAGATGTCATCAACTAGTGCTGCGGAGCCAACACAATTCGCACTTTTCGATCCATCAGTGAAAACAATCGTATGTTTTATAAACCTTTCTATAACGACGAAATTTGTAATTAATATTGATAAAAGGGATGTGTCAAGGTGAAACTTTTAAGAATGACTACTGAAAAATGTGCGGAATTTCAAAATTATGTTCACATAATAGAATCTTTTGGCGTGTACAATACACTTAAAAAATATCTATACTATGGAATAAATAATATAAAACTGAGAACAACATAACTTGTTCTGAGAGCAAAGATTCTTTGAGACATTTTTAGGCATTTACAGAGAAAAAAGTTTAGAAAGGTATTAGCTTTTGTTTATATTAGATTGAAACGAATTGAACGAGGTTGTATAAAAAGTCACAACAAAAGGTAATCATTAGAGATACCTTACATTCACGCAGGCTCATTAAAACCATTTTACGTCACTCCCTCTTTCCTCCTTCCAAGTAGAACAGCATACCCAAGGACATTGCTCCACCTTTACAAAATTCTAGATCCAACTGCTAGATTTGAACCCGCGACCTTGGGTATACGTGGCTTTTTGAAATTTAGGCTGTTCCCTCCCGCTGTATGTATGAACGCTCCCCACTGAATCTGATCATATACTTACTTTTTGATTATTTTTATTTGGATCATATCTGTAATTTTTCATATATACTATTTTGTTCGAATAAACCGAGGTAAGAAAAAAAAAAAAAAAAAAAAAAAAATTACTGTTAACAATTACTCCATCATGAATAAATTATATTTATTTATTTTTCGCAACGCATTTTGTTATTTTTTTCACTGATCTAGAAAAGGAATTTACTTGTTTATAATTCTTACAAAAAACATTTCATTAAAATATAAATCGGTTTTAGATCATTTTACACCCTTTTTCAGGATTCTATAAATATTGTCAACAAATCACTAAAAATTCATTAAAAGCAATTAATTCTAATAAAAATAATTAAAAATTTGTTGTTAATTTAAAAAGTATTTAAAAATAGGTATCTCAAATTAACAATGTTACGAATAAATACATGAAAAATTCCTAAAAGTGATTCATGCTTTCGAAAAAAAATCCTTATGTGATTCAAGACAATTAAGTTATCTTTGCGCTGACCCCATACAAAAAATATAGAAGATATTGGAGGGTGGGCTATCACATTAATTTATAACAAAAGAATATAATGAAACGTGTTATTAAATTGGTCTTGCCACAATCCAGTTGGATAAAAATATTTTGTTCAATGCCTTACCTTATATTATTATAACTATCTTTTTAATTTATTTTTTGCAACAAATGACGAAATTGAATTAAAATAGATAGGCACACTAGGAACTTTTTCGATAGCAGGTATTAATTTTAGATTTTTTAAAAATATATTTATTTTGGTTTCGCAACATTTTTTATTTGTGATATTTTTAATTACTTTTTAAATTCATAATATTTTTTTAAATTATTAATATTACAAATGACACTCAAGACTTGATAAGAAATCCTATCTGGCCAGTGTACAATTTAAAGGAGATATATGTACAAATACAGAGTTGATTAAATTGAAAGCACTTACTAAAACTAAAGTTTACAATTTGTATTTTTTTAAAAGAACATTTCTATCTTTTTGATATTTACTTTGTCCTTGTTTTTTTTAAAATGCAGTCTCTTCATCTTATGTAAAGTCGCTTTCTCTCTTGTATTTTTTGCACCTGAAAACTAAGTGTCGCGGGTCTTCTGGCTGTCCGCAGACTTCACATTTTCCATCTTTTTTAATTTTCATAAGCGCAAGATGTTTGTTAGTGCACACGTGGTTAGTCCCCAATTTTACGATTCGTACGATACTCGTTCTTGTAAGTTGCTGATGCCGAGCAAACCATGGAACAAGGCTCACAGTAGGTTGTACCTTATAGAAGTCTATCCCTTTTGATTGTGACTCCCAGTCATACCTATCTTACCATTCTTGTATTTCTTCTTTCTTTAAGTGTCTTTGGAGATCCATCATGGGTACCTTGGCGTTCTCTTTTAATGGTTGCGCTGTCCCAGCAACTCTGTCAGCAGCTTCATTTCCAGATAATCCTACGTGGCTTGGAATCCATTGGAACTTGTAGTGGGTGTTGTCGGAGACTATAGAGTTGATTATTTTAAATGTTACATGTGAAGTAATTTTTTTGCTATTGATTGATTTTAGTAGCTTACAAGATGAGGCGGAGTCTGTCAGAATAACTATGTTAGTACTTGAATTTGTATTACGACAATAATCTATTGCTTCCGAAATTGCAAAGAATTCAGCACTGAAAATACTAAATTTAGTTGGTATGGAAAATGAAATTGTATGTTCTTTAAATGGCTCCACTGTGGCTAATGCTGTTTGATTGCAGGATTTGCAGACATCAGTATATATCATAACGAAGTCGGAATAATGTTTATATTTAATTATAATTACCTGTTTTTAATGAACTTGTAGTGATTTGTTTTCAATCCTGAGCATGGATGAAATACCATGAAACGTTGAATAATCGTTTTTAATTTTAATAAAAGTTTAATATACATTACGACCTTTATATCCCATCCCACAGAACTTCCAACAAAGTCTACGACCGATCATTTCATGCCCGTTTCTCTGCGTTCTGGAATTCCATTCCTTCCAATAAACGTCGTGCTTCTTCCTTATTCATATACAAATATCTCCTTTTCTAACACCTATTATCGCTAACATTCGCTTGTTGATTTTAAATTATATTTTTAAATCACAAAAACTCAATCATTAAATGAGTGAATATCTTGTTTTTTCAAAATTATATGTGTTTAATTTCTCGTTCTATTGTATTTATTATTATTTTTATTTTATTTTATCATTTTCTAATCCGCCCATAAGACTATCGAAACGCTGGCCAAGAGACCTGATATACTGATTGTTATTTGTTTTTGTTTTTTTAATATATTTTATAGTATCATTTTCTATTCTATTATAGTGGTTTTTGGAAGAATTTTCAACTAGTAGATTTCTTTTCTACCTCAGTAAAGTTGTAATCTTCCGAGTAATAATAATAAAATAATAATACGTTTTTATTTTTATTATTATTACATAAATAAAGAAGACTAACAGACGGACAGACCGGGGTAAGAGCGGACGACCCCTGACCTTTTCAGAGTATTGATCCCCGTTGGACCCACCCCCTAGCTCACCGGGGGACATACACTCTTCCTCAGCTGAATTACCTTCTACCTCTTACTAATCAACTTATATCTCAGATTTATATCATCTTATCTTCAACGAAATATCTCTACTCTATATCTCAGTATATCTTTTCAGTTAATTTATATAGAATTCATCAGTATGCCACTTTAAGTTGGTAAACCTAGTGTAATGTACTATACCCAAGTGTTTTCAAACAAATTAAACATATACATTTATATGTATCATCTTAATTTAAAAAAACCTTTATTAATTTTTTCTCCTTACAAATTTTAATTTATTTTTTTCTAATACATCACTTCAAAATTAATGGGAAATTTACTTCTTAATGGTAAATTTAATACTTATGTGTTAATACACTAATGTCAACTAGTCAAATATCTATATTTACAATTAAAATGAATATGTGTTTACAATATTTCAAAAAAATACAATTAATATCGAATTACAATTTATTTTTAAAATAATATAATAATTCTACTTATGTATATCAATTTTTCAAAAATTTCAAATAAGACCCTAGTTCTTCTTCTTTGGAATGCCAATGGTTTGAATAATCACCGGGACGAACTTGACATATTTCTTCATGACAATTACATAGACATAGACCTGATTACAGAAACTCATTTCACTACTCATTCTCACTTTTACATACGTGACTACATTACCTACAGATCAGATCATCCAGACAACACATCCCACGCTGGTTCATGTATCCTTATTCACAAATCCTTACCCCACTCCCTGGTTCCCTCCACTCCAACCGACACCATTCAGTCGACCGCTGTGACTTTATCCGTCCTACCATTTAACATAACCTTCTCAGCTGTATATTGCCCTCCTGCTACTTCTCTCACCTATAACAACCTTGAATCCTTATTCCGATCCTTTGGTCTGCGCTTCATTGCTGGGGGCGATTACAACGCCAAAGACCAACGGTGGGGATGCCGAACGTCCAACACTCGTGGCAGGATTCTTTCCAACGTCACAACCTCCAATAGCTATTCCATCTTGTCACCCCAGAATCCCACGTACTGGCCAACTTCCCTTAAAAAACGTCCAGATATACTTGACATCTTTATTAGTTCCCAAATTCCCTCCGCTCAAACTACAATCAAATCCCTCGATGACCTCTCCTCAGATCATAGTCCGGTTCTTCTCCTCATGCATTCACAACCAGTTATTAAACCCTCTCTTCCTTCCCTGATTAAAGGTCGCGTTGACTGGGACTGTTTTCGTAATGATTTAGAGATCAAACTTGACTTAAACATTCCGTTAAAAACTAAACATGACATAGACTCCGCCATACAAGAACTTACAAAGTCTATAGAAACTGTCATAGACACCAACACATCGCTTCGCAAAATTGGACATCTTCATAAAACAAACTTACCGAATCACATTCGACTCCTACTAACTGACAAACGTAGGGCAAGGAAAAGATGGCACAACACAAGATATCCATCTGACAAAAAGCATTACAATCACCTGACAAACAAATTAAAAACAGAAATAAGAAAATTCAAAATACAAAACTTTCAGAACTTTACAGAGAACTTGACCACTTCAGACAAATCTTTATGGACAACAACCGCAAAACTGCTGAAATTTAAAACCTTTAATCATCCTCTCCTCACTAAATCCCAAACCTGGTCGAGATCCGATGAAGAGAAATCACAAATCTTTGGAGAACACCTTTTCAACACGTTTAATCCGCACCCTGATATCCTTAATCCCAGCCATAGTGAACATGTTGAAGCAGAACTAACTGTTCCTCTCCAAATGTCCCTTCCTCCTAAGGCCTTTCACCCTTCCGAAATCATTAATATCATTCAAAGATTACCATCCAAAAAAGCTCCTGGCCATGATCTCATCACATCCCATATCCTGAAACAGCTCCCCAAAAAAGCCATACTCTTACTCACCTACATATATAATGCCACACTTCGTTCTACCTACTTTCCTGATCCTTGGAAATTGTCCATTATCAAAATGATTCCTAAACCTAAAAAGTCTCTAGAAAATCCATCATCCTACCGTCCTATCTCTCTTTTGCCCATCATGGGCAAAATACTGGAAAAACTCCTCCTAAAACGTCTATATCCAATCCTTGACATTCATCACGTTATTCCTGACCACCAGTTTGGATTTCGCTCATCCCATTCCACTATACAGCAGTGTCACCGTGTGGTGGATGTGATATCTTCCACATTGGAGCGCGGAATGTATTGCACTGGAGCCTTTCTCGACGTGGAACAGGCTTTTGACCGAGTTTGGCATCCAGGACTGCTCTACAAACTTCGTCACTTCCTCCCTCCTACCTACTTCTTATTAATCCGTTCCTACCTCACAGATAGAACCTTTAAAGTAAACCATAACCTTTCCTTCTCCGCCATATTTCCTCAGAACGCAGGTGTGCCCCAAGGTAGCATCCTGGGTCCAATCCTTTATACCATATATACAGCTGATATTCCTACTCATCCTTGCACTGTCCTCACTACATACGCCGATGACACATGTGTGTTATCTGTAAACAATGACCCAACTATTGCTTCCCAAACTCTTCAGTCTCACATTGTTTCCATTGAAGAATGGTGTCAAAAGTGGAGGATCAAAATAAATCCTACTAAATCCCACCAAATTACCTTTACCCTGCGCCGCAAACCTATGTCTGCCTGTCCCACTATATCCTTTGGCAATATTCCACTCACCTCAGTTGAGCAGATCCGATATCTTGGACTGCATCTTGATAGACGACTTACTTGGAATCCTCACACTAGACTGAAACGACAAGAAACAGCTCGCAGATATCGCTTATTACAACATTTACTTGACAAACGTTCAAAACTTCCCACCTACTACAAAAAACTAATTTATATTACCATACTTAGGCCTATTTGGACATATGGAATTGAACTATGGGGATCCACCAAGCCATCAAATTCCTCTCGCATCCAATCCTTGCAATCCAAAATCCTCCGAAAGATCCTAAATGCCCCTTACTTTGTCACCAATAAAATAATCCACAAAGACCTGAATATCCCATTAGTTGCAGACATAGCCCGAATTAGATATACTTCCTTTCACTCCAAATTACCACTCCACCCAAACCCACTTGTCCGCAATATCTCATCTCCTTCTATTCCTGATCATCCTCCGAGGCGGCTGAAACGACGATGGCCTCGAGACCTTCTTGTCTGAAAAACCTTTGAAGTGCTACCAATGGGTAGATTCTTCTCACGCCTATCATGTCCATATCTCATGTGTGAACAGTCACATTTACTTGATGTATTTTTTGTGTTAATACAGTTGTAAATATCTCTATAATTAATAAAAAAAAAAAAAATTTTTTTTTAATTATTGTTCATTTTTATTTATTTAGGTAAAGATTTTTTTTTCCTTCATATCAATATTCACACCTGTTAGAATGCTATCTGACAATCAGTAAATGTGCAAATGTGAGGTCAGGCATGGTAGGCTTAGGGAAGAAATGTGCCCAGCAGCACCCCTTCCAAGGCTTCAATTTAGCAGAGGTGGTCTCTCATCCAGCTTCTCTTTAGCCTTCTTCTATCTGGCATTTCGGCCATTGACATGTCGTAAATCAGTCTATTGTCGTGTCCGTTAAGTTTACTGTGAAAACGAGAATAGAGTGTTCGTATCAACTGTTGATTGTTGTAAGTCCGTGTGTAGGGTTCTGTTGTTTACGTACCAAGGAGCTGTCGTTATGAGTCTTAAAATTTTGGACTGCAATGATTGTAGTTTTTGTATGTGAGTCTTTTCTGCTGAACCAAAAATCTGTGAAGCGTATGTCTATGTAAAACTGAATTAAAGAAATTTAAAACTGTATTGATTCAATACAAGAATGAGATTAACTTATAGTTAAAACACATGATAGTCCTGTGAAAAAAATACCCATAGAGGGTCTCTTAGCCATCTTCTTTCAAGTCGCCTCAGTGGATTGTCAGGGATAGATGGAGGAGAGGTCACAAATTAGCGGGTTTGTGTGAGCAGGTTTAGAATGAAAGGAAATATATCTATATCGGGGTAAGTCTTAAATAAATTAGTGGGATATTTAAGTCTTTATAGATTATTGTATTAGTAACAAAGTATGGAACACTGAGGATTTTTCGAAGGATAGAAGATTGCAAGGATTGGATACAAAAGGCATATAATGAATGGTTTAGTGGACCCCATAGCTCAATGCCGAAGTTCCAACTAGGCCTGGCAATTGTCATGTAATTTTTTTTTTTCTCCAGTAAATAGAAAGTTTTGAGCGTTTGTCAAGTAAGTTTTGTAGTAATTGGTATTTACCAGCAGTTTCCTGTCGTTTCAGTTTTAGTATTCCTCATATGTTTCTTTATTTGCTTAACGTCGCTTTATGCTACAGTGGGAGTCCTAAATTTTACCTAAATCCTAAATCCAGGTTTTATTAGGATAGGGATCTTTAACGAGTACCAGACATCGAGCATGCTCGGGACCACCTTTTTACGTACAGTCCGTTGGACGTCATAGCTAAAGATTTTTCACTCCCATTAAAAAATTCTAGGACCACCTGCGGGTTTGAACCCGTGACCTTTGGCATAGTATTCTTCATTTTGGTTTATTTATTTTTTTTTTTTTTAAAGATTTATTGCTATTTACTACTGTATAATGATATACATCTAGTAAATGAGATACAAGATACAAATGTCATGGATTCACATGTGGGGATACTACCCATTGGCAGCTCTCCAAAGACTATGTTAAACTAGAAGGTCTCGTGGCCATCTTCTTTTCAGACGCCTCGGAGGATTATCAGGGATTGTAGAGGAAGCAAGGATTGAAACAAGTGGATTAGAGTGGGAATGGAGTTTGTTATGAAAGGAGTGGTCCTGGTTCGCGCCAAGTCAGCAACATAGGGAACGTTAAGGTCTTTATGGATGAGTTTATTTGTGACAAAATAAGGAGCGTTGAGGATTATTCTTCATTTGAAATGATTATTTTAAACATTTTAATTACAACCTTTCATGAATGCTTGGCAACCGCACACTTTGAATTAGATTGGTTTATTATTTAGGTGTATATGTTTTATGGCTGGGAATGTATACATCTTTTGTTTAATGTTTTTATCCCTCTAAAAAAAAAATTAACGATTTTGACACTCTCTAGATATATTGGTGTGGCTCGGAAATTTTCATTTTTTTCAGAAATAAGGTCATTTTTTTCTGATGGTTTATAAGTTAAATAAATTTCAATTTAGCCATCAATCAAGCCCATAAATTTACCTAATTTTGTTAAGTAACATGTAAATAATAGAGAAAATAACCCAATTTTAATTAATTTCAGTGAGTTAAGAATAGTCTCTGGACTTGAATGTATTCTAAAGATTAAAAAAATGTATGGGTACCTTAAAATTATTTTTTAATTATCAATAATGATGTATTATTTTTTAAATTTACACATGTATTTTTTTTTTTTTTAAAGTTAAATTTAACAACTACAAGTACTATAAGAGGGTAGAAGTTTATAATGCACCTAATGTTACAGTCCACCGCTAAAATCTCCATAATACGTGTATTAAAATAAAAATCACGCGCTGAAATTTAAAATAAACAAACTAAAAAGTCATTAAAGCTTGAGGCAGTCAATTAAGAACATGAACGCTTAAGAAACATTACTTGACGCAATTAATTATCGTTTTAATGATACAGTATTAACCTTAGCCCGCCTACATTTTTTGAATATGTAAATAATATTCGTCATTTATTTTAGCCATCTTGAATTCATTTGCATAAATTAAAACTGTTATTAAATAATCCTAAAAATCGGACGCTGTGCTTAACTTTCACTTACCAGTCAAATTGAAATAAATTTCAAAAGGTTTATTAGAAATGTCATTTATTTCGCGTGTAATTATAAATTTGAAATTATTCACTAAAATTTAACATTTCATTACTACTAAAAATGAGAGATTATTTATTTTTTTTTATAAACCGTTGTTATAAAAAACGTAAATAATACTGTAGAAGTAAATTTTGAAATGTCTAATACAATTCATGTTATCATTTTTAAAGAATTGTTATATACAGGTTATTTATTTTAATATTATGTAAAACATTTTTTGCATAGAATACATCTGCATATTTAAAATATATTGATAGAAATATTTGTGATAATAATGAATAATTAATTAGGTATTGATCTGACGAGTTATAATTGAAAAAAACAATCGGAAAATAAACAGGCACCTCTACCACCCTTGAAAGGTCTTGGGTTCAGTACATACCAGAGGTTCTCACTGTTGCATTATTGGTATAAGCCTATAATAAATTAAACTTTAGGGTTCGCAACATTTTGTTTTAAGTTTGATCTATGATACACATACGTTTTTCCTAGGGTTGACTGTTTGGACTCAGACCATAAATGTTTATATCCCCTAATATCATTGGTCGAAAATTTTAATGATGGCAATACCCATACAATATAATATAATTTATATTACTTATACTATGTAATATAGGGGAGGCCGTGGCTGAGTAGCTAGCTTGCTAGTCTCTAGTGCTAAAGGTTGTGAGTTCGAATCCCTGTCCCTGTGGGACTTTTATAATGATGTAATTAAATGGGGATTCACTCACAGGCTCTCCTCCGAGTATGTGAGACCCGTCAGTCAAATTGTGGCCACTCACAAAATTAGGCGTATGGAGTACACTACAAAATGCATCGAGAAATATGAGTGTAATCTCCTAGGAGATTGCAACACGAGGCGGCACAGGGACTACACGGCCTATCGCGCCACTGGAAGATACTATGTAATATAATATAGATAAGTGAAGAAAGAATAAATCAGCGCTATTGGAATAGTTTTAGAAAGATAGAGCAGATTTTTGAATTGACTTCTTGTGTAAAGGAATTATCCATCGGGATATTGAATAGGCGATAACAACGGATTTTTACTGTTGATACAAAATATGATAAAAAAGGGTGTTTAACAAATAATAGATTGGAATTCTTTGATCCTAGTGAAAATGTCGCTAAATGAATTTAATAGTTAAAATTATTTTTATATCCTTCAGCTCCGATTTATAATATAATTGATATTTTTACCATTCGTCATTAGCAAAGTATGAATAAACTTCATAACATTTTCATAATTTTATGTTGTACCATTACAACCAAATTTGTATTCACTTGGTGTTATTCATATCCATCTTTCACCCTGTATCAACTACAACAATATCAGACCCTTAACTGTATCAGTTTCATTTGTATTCTGATACATGCGGAAAAACCGAGTTAAATGCAAATACTTGTTGCAAGTCCGATCGAGGAGCCTGTAATTGAAAGGCAATCCCTTCTCAATCAATTCTCATTAAATAAAATGACGGTTCTCCTGCCGAGATCTCTGTTATTTCTGCGTCGAGCTGTTTCTGAAAGGGACTTTTGCTTTCTTCTTTACTTCGCCATATAATTATTTTTTACTTTATCATTATTCTTATATTTTCTTAATCTTTATTTTATATCTATTTAGCCATCTATACCCATATGGGTCATTGACGTGATAAAATTAATTGTAATCGCTTATTCGGTACCTTGTAATCATCATGAATTTCATTAAGGTTGCTAAATACGTTAATAATATACACACAACTATAATAAATAAATATACAATATTTTAATATATTTTATATTGTTTAAAAATGGATTTATTACTTCTGTTCAGTTTAAATTATAATGAAATAACAGAAATTTTGCCTTATCTTCAGGGTCTTGTATTTGTGACAGCTGTTGTTATAAAAATATATTTCCATAAACCTTCCTGATAAACAGGTGTTTATTATCAGTAAAAGACCCTATTTATATGGCAATAATAAGTAATTATAAAACAAAAATGGTTATAAATTTAAATGCGTAAGAAAGTTGTAAGCTTGTAACAGTATCTTAATGGTTCTGGACCTAACCGTTATTAAATTGGTCTATACTCCGCCCGTACTGTTCCACGATATTCTGACTATCCCTAATGATAATTTTCTTCAAATAGACAAAATATTGAAATTTTGTAAATTAAATTGACAAATTTTATAATTGTTAATAAAATAGTAATTATTAGACACGTAAATGTCAAACATTTTATAAATAAAAGAATAATAAGTGTTTAATAAGAATTATAAGTATGACCATTAAACAAACCACTCTGAAACTAATGGTTGCAATATATAATACACTATAAAAGTTTTATTATTATTATTATAAAACATACTAGGACAAAACTGTTCCCATATCGTTCAGAGAAGCTTGAAAAAAGAAATACAGGAAAACTACTCATATCCGCCATGCTTCTTCTACAATATCTTCATTGAAGTCCCCAGCTGTTCCAATACCTTATGACTTCCCAAACAAATGCTCAACAATTCTGATATTTCTTATCAATATCAGAGTTTGAGTGAAAGAAAATAACTATTTATTGTTCAAATTTGTTAGTTAATCAGATTTATTTATAGTGTTGTTCAATTCATTTATCTAGCTGAATTTATTTATATATCATTTAACTTTATTTATCTTCCTATATACCTTTTTTTTCTCTTCTATTATCACAATTATAAGTTAAAAATAAATGTTTCTTTGGTCTTTTGGCCAGACCCATTGAATATTTTAATTGTACATTTATGTTATAGTTGTTATTTATGGTCCAGTCCCAGAAAACTGTTTTTTTTTTTATTCTTTTCTATTCGGAAACTGTTTTTAAATCTATTTTCTCATCATAGCCTTATTTTTTCTTTTGCTTTAATATTTTTTGGCCGTTCCCAAAAGAAGTTAATTTATTTTTCTATTCAACAACGTAAAGGATTCCTCTGGAGACATCCTCAAGTATTTTTCATGCATATTTCTGAACATTTAATATTTCACCGCTTCATAAGCAGTGTCGTCAAATTTCAATTATCAATGTCTCATTGATGGACAGTGGCCATCCTACGGGGGCTTCCATGCACGACTGACGATTTGTTTAATGTTTAAGATAACGTTTTTCATTCTGCGTATTCATATGTGTATGATTTGTAAACGACTTGAAACATATGAAAACACGAAGTTGAAAAATATAGCTTATACAAGCCTGTTTACACTAATAAAAATGGTCACTGTTTGTTCGGATGCTGGGGAATCATTTCTTAATAGAACTTTTGAGAGTATTGAATTATTCAATCTAGTTTCCAAGTTAGGACAAACTTCACCTAGATAATTTTTACCACTTCAGCGGAAATTAAAAAAAGAAATAGGAAAGTAAAAAGTTTCGGCTAAGAAGAAGTTTACAAAAAGTTTTTTTACAATCGATATCGAATCTGAAACAAACAAGAGGCGACCCTGGACGTGATCTATGACGAAGCCGGGAGCGGCAAACAGAACTTAATGCTCTCGGCAATTAGCAAGATCTGGTTTCGACAACAGTGGTCGTTGTTGGAGGGGATTACCTTCTTGTATGTCCGGCTTTGTTGTTTGTAACTCGGCTATTTCTCCGGATCAGCCCGTCGGGTTCGGGGTTAATTAATGTTCAGTATAACTTGCTATTTACATCATTAATTTTATAGGTTTTAACAAAACGACAATGTCAAATGATTTAAGACCACAGTGTAAGGGACAAAAACATTCGTTTAAAATATTATATTTTGGTACTGGACGGTTAATAATAGTTATGTAGACCTTCATTCGTACGAGTTACAGTGTTATGGATCATTGAAAGTAGAAGTTTTATATACATTCGGTAAAACTCAAAATGCATAAAAATACTGTTATGTATTGCGAAAACTGAGGGGTGTAAATTCATTATTGGTTAATTATTATAATAATTAAATAAATATTTATAAACTTTGTCGGCAATAGTTTAAAAGGCGTTTACCTTAATTCGCTTGGCGCTCCCCACGCGGTACACCCGGGACTCTTGGTAGTTCCCCCTAGCGGTAGCCAACAAGAGTATTAGGCCTGGCCCAGAGATACTTATGATAAAGGTTGAGACGAAGAGTAATAGATCAAGAGAAGCCGTCGAGGTCGGAAAACAGCTGATATCAAGGTAGATACTAGGGGAGAACTGAGAAGGGACTAAAGTGTCTTATGTTTTTGTAATGTTGTATAGCAAAGCTAGTAGTAACGATCCACTCAGTATTCACTGTCATATTCCTATGCACTATCGAAATATAAACGAATTTTAATAGCTTTTGTTTTTTAATTTTTAATATTAACTGCATTGATTAGAAACTGTTAGCTATTTAAATATCCCTTTCATGACTCCTAATACCATAATTGAGATTGGTGAACATGACACCTTTGTTAAGGAATTTCAATAGCCTCAGACAATAAAATAAATAAATAAATCAAATACAGTAATTAACCTGGTTTTTGAAGCTCCCGCTGCCCCAGAAAAGCAGTCGATCAGAACCATAGAAATACAATGAAATACTCTAAACTGTTTCATTGTTTTTCTTTATCTGCCCGCCACCTAGGCTATTTTCCTACTGAATAAATACTCATACCGAGTTTTATATGTTTGTTTTCAAGTTCATAGCTGGTAATATTAACAAGTACCTCCTTACTTTGAAGTACTTGTTGGGTTTTTCCAGTTTCACTTAAATTAAAGAAAGCACTTAACAGTATTGCAATATCTTCTTTTACTTTCACTTACTATATATAGTAAGGGAATGTATTGCGATCGTGAAAATTTTCACTTCCAGTTTTACAAATACAAAATACACGCTTTAGGGTCTTCCGAGTCCAAATGACCATGTCCCGAAAAAAGGTATGTGTGTGTCTGTCCGTCCGTGTGTGTTTGGTAAGTCTAGCGCAAAAACCATAAGTTGTACGAAACTGAAATTTCATATTTAAGACAACTATACGCCCAAGATATTACAGCAACTATTTCACTAAAATCGACTGACCGGAAGTCCTACTTTATCCTATGCATTTAGCACCTTTTTACGATTTTCTCAAAAACGGCTCTAACGATTTTAATTAAACTCGCTATATCCATGTAAAAGTTTATAGGCTTTAATATAATGTAAGTTTAATTCTGATTGAAATAGTCTGACAGGGCTTAAATGCCGATAGATTTAAAATTTTCTTCCTCTAAACAACCTTTAATTTTGTACATTACAAAAGATTAACCATATCATCTTAATGACACTGATAAAGGACGGCTAAATATCAAAGTTGAGCCAATTTGATAAACAACTAAAGCAGAAAAGTGCAAACATATTTTTTTTATGCAATTTTTTTGTTTTTAAACATAAGAATAGTAATATAGATGTATAATATACCGTTGGATAGCTAAAGATTTTAGAAAACAAATTATCTGATACACGGAATTGTAAAGGGTAATGGAGAGTGATGAAAAGCCGATCAGACTAACAGTTTCTTGTTCCTGAAAAGAGAAATTCATGTTGACCGTGCTGCCACCCGGCGGCATGTCACGGAAGCAGAGCCCCTAGTTGTGATCATCTTGAAATTTGAGTTGGAGGTGATTACCCCGAACACGTAACTGGCTGTTGTAGATAAAAATATAATAGATTATTTTATAAAATACATGTTTCTGTTGAAATTCAATTTAATTAATTCTTTCACAATTAATTTTTATCTTTTTTTAAGTCGATGACTTTTGCTGTGCGGTATAACATACATAATGCGCCTGCCTCAGTGGAGGTACATTTTGAAATACTGGTTTGTGATATTGTGAACTAACTCATTATTTTGTGGAAAAACACTTCATACTTCGCGTCTCTCGAACATTTAATCTTCTTATATTCTTGATATCAATCAATTTTCGTATAAATGATTGTCATTTTTCATGTACGATTTTTACCTGAATTTTTATTTTATTCATTCATTTCGTATCGCTATCAAAAGCTGAACCATCAATAAAAAAGAAGAACTTTCTATTTAAAAAAAAGGGAAAAAAACAAGAGCATATAGGACTGACTCAGTATGACATCAAAGTAGAATTACTGCAATCACTTCTTTCTCCGACTTATCGTCTGTTTTTTATTTATTTTCTTTCTGATAAATCCTTCGTTGTTCAACAAACAAGAGAAACTCATTTATCCGCCGAGTACTTTAAAAATCGAATGTTGAACTACATTAATACAAAATATTTTATAATATATACTCCTCGACACTAACACTAGCAGCAATCTGAGCTGAGAATACAGTTCATTCTTATAAGATATCTGATTCTTCGTGAGTTTTTACTCTTAAAGCAACTTCAGGATTGGTTTAAATATTAAAAAATAAATCTGGATCTTAGAAATACCATAATTCTACATTCACTCTCCGACTCGACACACACCCTATTATACAAAAAACAAAATAAACAAATTAGTTTCGGGAAAAAAATAAATGAAATTTAAGATAAGATGTGCTACAGCGACAACGAAAGAAAAAATCTTCTTTTCCCTTTGATAGGAATGGAAAACTATTAGTTCGTTGTTTACAACATAGGTTCCTTTTTTCCCAACCCTCGATTTGCATATTGCGTTTAGAAAAAAATATTCAGTAGAACTATTCGTTTTATTGTTCTTATAAATATTCAAACAGAATAAGTTGAAGAGGTATTTCATGTAGATTAATGCGAATCAATAAAAAGCTAGCAAAAGTGAACCAGGATGATTGGTCTTATCGTTGCATCTTGTTAATCCTAATATGTTTAGCCTTTAGGATAGGACTTAATTGTGAGTTAAATAACTGAATGATATCCCATGTAATTCGTTATTTGAATACAACTTTAAAGGATGATATTTTCGCTTAAAATCACTGTCGATATTATAACTAGAGAAATAGGGTTGACTAAATATTTCACACCAAATAAAGAAATATCAAATGTGGTAAAAATTGGGGAAAAAAAAATAAACATATTTCCATTTAATGAAACCATGAAGAAAAACTCCAGGAAGAAAGTTTAACTCCAAAATAAATTAAAAACTCTACAGCAAAATAGGTTGAACGAAATGAAATTAACTCCGTATTTCATGAATTTTTATTCAGAGAGTTTCAATGGGAAATTTTTAGAATTTACTGATGGTAAAGTTGTTCTAAAATAATCGTTTAAAGAATTTTAAGTATATGTCGATAACATCCTGTCCAAGAATATCCTCCAATAACACTTCGCTAGTCCCTGTTGAACAGATCCGAAACCTAGGACTCCATCTTACAAACGTCTCTGTTGGAATCTTCATACAAGACAAACCTCACTTAACTATAACTGGCTCGTCTACATGACTATCTTAAGAATCTCGAACCATTATGGACTTAAGGAGTAGAGCTTTGGGACAAACGTTCAAAACTTCCAGTATATTACAAATACTCATTTACATCACTATTATCAGACCTATTTGGACATATTGGAGTTGAGCTTTGGGGTTACACTAAACACTAAATTCTTCTCTTATCCAATCCTTACTATTGAAAATCCTTCGAGAAATCCTCAATGCTTTATATTTTGTCACGAATGAAGTCATCCATAAAGACCTTAATGTTTCCTATGCTGCTGACTTCGCTCGGACTAAGCTCCCCTGCTTTCATGACAAACTCTAAGATAGGCAGACTATATTGCAAGGATGGATCAGCAACAAATTCTCAAAAATCTACACTTTGGGAATCTGAAACGATCGAGAGGAAGATGAAGACCAAGACTGAGGTGGGAAGACGCCGTCATGAAGGATGCCCCGAACCTTTTATTTTAGGCGTACAAAATTAGAGAGCGGCTGCAATAGTACCGAGCCACTCGGTGAAGGCTCATACCAAGGTCCTCATCGGTCTGTAGTGGCATTGGAAGAAGAAGAAGGTGGTTTGCATTTTTTTTTAATGGGATTTCAATAAAACTTCAGATTCTTGTAAATATTTATAATCAATTATATAAGAATCCATTATGATCTATTACATGTCGCTATTTTCCATGATTTTTTTGCTTCCATCACAACACTTGAAGGACATCCGAGCGCTTTGCGTCTTCCAATTGAAAATAGCGGTTCTGAACCGAGCAAACCACTTATGAACGGTGCTTTCTTCTAAGGCACCATCACTATACACACTGCTAATTTTCTTAATTGTCTGCGGATTTCCTTTTCGGAAATGAGAAATCATTAAATGAAGAAAAAGAATTTTTTCACGTCCGTTTAGAGCAAGCTAAATACCACTTAAAGATCCAGAATCTCTAATGCATGAAAGCATCTTAACTAATCCTTTTTTAGAATATGTAAAAATTATTGACCAGGTAAACATGATTTTACAAACACAGTGAAGATTTCATTGAAATATTTAAAACGCCGCGAAGCATATTTTACAACAATATTACTCCGACACCACATTGCTGAGTTAATATAGGAGTCTTATTAATATTTCCATCTATTTTAAACAGGTCTGATTGTTTTCGATCTCGATATTATTTGTGAATTTAGTGGTAGTGTTATTTTCAGATCAGTTGTTGTGTTTGTAGAAAGTCTTCTGCTCCAGTAACCATGCCATTAGCTTAGATCATCCACGAGTTGGTCCATTCGTTTATGTTGTTGACGTGTATTAATTTCTTCCACTCTCGGGATGTCTCGTACGTTATTTTGTTTGGAAATATTATGGTACGATTATATTTTTTTTTACAATTAAGGTGTATTCAGTACTGAATCAGCAATATAACTTTTTCGGTTACAAATAACTTGAGTTCCAATGTTGTACGGTCATAAGTCACGGTATACTGATAAAATGTAACATTAACGTCGATGTTGCATTATTGTCTGATTTCACACAGAAAGCTAGAAATACAAGTTTTTTTAAAGTAAGTTGCGTTTTTTGTTATATAGGAATTGATTACTCAAAAATTATATAAGGTAATCTAGTTGCTGCAGTCCCAGAATAATGTAGAAAGGGCATAGCGAATGAGCATGTGAAATCTGCCCCCGCGTATATTGGACCGAAATGTATACCATTGATTGAAACCTATGAGAAACAAGCTTATGCAAATTTTTAGTATCTTAATCCTTATGGAGGGTAGTATTATAGAGGGGAAAGAAAAAAAATTTTTTTTTCTCCTGTACAGCTCAACCGATTTGAACGGAAAAATATATATTAGGGATTTTAAAGTTTTGACTTTTTTGTGGGAAAAAAATAATTTTTTTTTAAACTCTAAAAAATCTAAAAACTTTAAAAGTTCCCTAACATATATTTTTTTCACTCCCCCTCCATAAATTCACTCCTATAAGGATTAAGGGGCTAAAAATTTGCAAAAGGAAAGTTAATCATTAGGTTGAAAATTCAATGTGTAATAAAAATATGGTCCTGCCATAAATGCTGTTAGAAAGAAGAAAGAAAGAAAAGTAAATTTTATTGTTACTAGAAAATATTTACAGATTTCACAGAAAAATTATTTTTTTCAAAATCTCAATTGGGAAATAAAATTTATATCAATACAGAGTATAGATATAAACTATAGAGTAAAAAAAAAAATAAATTATTCAAACGGCCCGGTCGAGATCTATAACATGTAGATAGGGTCTAATTATATCTATTTATAGTGCTTCTATATAATCTTCAATTTTTTTTTTTTTTGTTCTTATTTTTAATACATGAATGTTAATTTTTTTTCTTTTATATTCATTTAGCTGTATGTATAAAAAATAAAAGTAAGTGTTGTATGTATGTGGTGTAAAAAATATATTGTATTGGTGTAGTATATAGTATATGTGTATGTGTGTGTATGTATAAATATATGTAATATTTTGTTCTTTTTAAATCTTATTATATATTTTTTGTTCTTACGTTAATATACATTGAAGAATTGTAATTTACTTTTCTCCGTATATTTTATTTTAAAATATAAAAAGAAATCAGTTATTTATTTTTTTTTTTTTATTGTTCTCATGTTAACATACATTTATTTCTCTTGTTTTTGCATTTTTATTAGAATTTATCTTTTATTTTATTTTCTTTGTTCTGGTTATCAGTTCAATTCTATTGTTTTCAATTATTGTCTTAAGTCCACTTTATGTTTCCTGTTGTATTATTCTAAAGGGACTTGTCCCAGAATAAATAAAGAATTATTATTATTATTATTATTATTATATTATAGTGCGATGCACGAACATATGGCATATGGCTGAATCCAAAGGTTTCCAAGTGTTGAAAATGTCTGACCTATACTTTCCTACTTTGTGTAAAGCGATCACAGAAATTCGGTTTTCTTTATCACCCCTCTCCATGTTAACTGAGCGTAAGAAAAATATAAAGTAAACGAGTTTACCAGAACTAGGTAGTTTACTCAACTAAATCCACTATAAGTGGGATTTTGATTTAATCATTAGCTCTTCCTTTCCTTCCTATTGGTTTATTAATACCTCTTCTACGAACTCTTCAGCATTTATAAACCCTTAAGTTCTTATAAGCAAAATTTACTTTTCTTTTGGAATAGATCTAGAATTAATACCTTTTTGAACTATGCTTTGAGTATGGTTTTGCAGACAACAGGAGTGTTTTAGTATGAAATACAGTTAATCCACTTTTTATTATCCGCGAAAAAATCCTATTTAGAATATACAATTCTGCATCTAAATAAGGAAACTTTCTAAAATTTATACTTGGCATTAACAAATAAAAAAATATATTATGTTTAGATATTATTTTACTGTAGTGCTAAAAATATAAATATTGTAATTTAAATTAATTTTCAATTAATCCAGATTAAAGTTTTTTTAATGATTCTTTTCTAGGCATTTTCATTCATAATTTTAGAATTGTTTTGATGAATATGAGGATGTTTTTGTTTTGTCATATTTCCTCTAATTTCACGTTATAATTTGATGAAATGTCAATATTTCTTTTGTTTCATTCATCGAAATTTAAGCTTCATTTGAAAAAGTAATTTTATTTGAAGAGGGGTAATGTAGTTAAGAGGGACACCTGGGATAAGAACATTTTAATAGTAAAGTAACATTTTTTGCCATTTGCTCTGCTCAAAGAACACCTAAAATGTAAAATATGTAATTGAGACAAACTATGTTTCTTCGAAAGAATATCATACATTTTACAATTTCGGAATAAAAATTTTATTACCTTGATTAAAATAGTTGTTGAGTTATATTATCCAACTAAATCTTTCACTAAATTAAGAAAGAGGAAAACATTAAGTCCTCTTTTTTCTATCAGGAGTAGATTTATATACATGATCTATTAAGATATCATAAAGAATATTATGGCTATGAATCATCATATGCTTTATGATATCTTTCATTGATATGTTGCCCTTTGATGATCTTGGATCTGTTGGACTTCTTCACCCGTTCACTATTTCTCCGTTACAATCCACGCTTTTGTTTTTCTTAAAGTATTTTATAATATCCTTAAACATTGTTCGTGACTAATGGTAAAAAGAAATAAGAAGAAACGCTGTATATTTAAATTTGTTTCATTTTTGTGAATCGCATAATTATACTATTAATTACGACATAAATTGTATTGTGCATGCTCGTTTATTATGGGTTTCATGTTTGACAAAGGTATTAACGAACAATAAAATGGTCTTTATATATAGCACGATACATTTATGCGTCCACTATTGCGTGAGTTATTTTCTTTAATGATACGAAATTTAAGTCAATAATTAAATTCGTTAAAAACACGAAACCGTTCATAAAATCGATAGATAAAACTTTTTTTTTTTTTTTGCTACTGTAATACCTCGAAAAATAAAGAATCGTTTCAAGATTACAGCATACAAATATTGCATGTCTATCTCAAAATATTTGGAAAAAAATAGGTAGCGAGAATTTGAATAATCCCTCCCTTAGAATGCAAGCGCAATTGAAGGAAGTACTCATTGAAGGTAATATCGTGAAGCATAGCAAGTTATTACCTCTATCCTGTTTACTAATAAAGTTGGACCTGCGTGACGTTGGGCCCAATTTGCATGGTTCATGGATGACAGGCTAGTTCGTGCCTCACTACATTACCGAGCAATGCACTTTCCTATCTGGCTATTTTTCTAGATATGTTTTAAATGAAATTCGCTACTCCTGTAAAGGTAGACGTACTTGTAATACCAATCCTGTCTAGACTCATGTAAATAATTTTTTTTTGTAAAAAACCCAGTTTTTTACACGCCTTTTACACGCGATTAAAGTTAAACTTATTTCATACTGTGTCAAGTAATTAAGTTAAAAATAAATAAGTCATATTAGAATATAAAAAATCTGGTGCGGGCAACACACGACTTTCACTTACCTCCATTTTTAAAATCAATGAAAGAATTTTCAAATACAGTTAGAGATAAAAATACGTGAAATTATTAAGGAATTAATCAAATTGAATTTATATAGAAACATGTGTTTGATTCAAAAATCTATTTTATTATTATCTAAAAAAATCTGGTGCGAGCAACACACGACTTTCACTTACCTCCATTTTTAGAATAAATTAAAGAATTCTTAAATACAGTTAGATATAAAAATGAGTGAAATCATTAAACAATTAATTAAATGGAATTTCTATAAAAACATAAGTTTTATTAAAAAATTAATTACCTTATTATCTAAAATAATCACTTGTATCAATTGATTGTGTATGAGATAATATTTTTTCTAAAATCTCAAGCTTCCCAACGGTATATCATACTGTATATTACTGTTCTTAAGTTCAAAAACAAAAAATTGCATACAAAATATATTTTTTCTGTTTTCTCCTTTAGTTGGGTATCGAATTTATTCAATTTATATATTTACCAGTTTTTCATCAGCGTTAACAAGATAATCTAGTTATTATTATTGAATCTACAAAATTAAAGGTACTTTAGGGGAAGAAAATTTAAAATATCGGCATTTAAGCCCTGTCAGACCATTTTTATCTTAATAAAACCTACATGATATTAAAGCCCATTAAATTTTACATCGATATAGCGAGTTTAATCAAAATCGTCGGAACCGTTTTCGAGAAAATCGAAAAAAGGTGAAAAATGCATGATATAAAGTGCCTCTTCTGGTAGGCTCATTTTGATGAAAAAACTTTTGTCACGTCTCGGGCGTATAGTTGTCTTAAATATGAAATTTCAGTTTCATAGGACTTACCGTTTCCGCCCGGGAGTTACCACACACACACACACACACACACACACACACACACACACACACACACACACACACACACACACACACACACACACACACACACAGACCTTTTTGTGGGACTTGGTTATTTGGACTCAGGGGACCCTAAAACGTGTATTTCCGTTGAAAACTGGAATTCGAAAATTTTCACGATCGCAATACTTCCCCTTACTATATATAGTAAGTGAAAGTAAAAATATATATTGATGTATATATTTTTGTATGTATACAAGATAAGATGTATATAACCGTAATGTATACACTTACTAGCTGTCCCGACAAAAGTTCTTCTGCCTTATAAATTATTTCTTGTGAATATTTTTTCTTAAATAAGAAATATCAAATGTATTGTTAGTCTGTGGGGATGGGAGCTGTAACAAAAAAAAAAAAAGTGCGATGAGCGCCTAAAAAAACACCAACCATTCATTTTCTCAATTCAATGTATTTCGCAATTGCGACATGCTCAAACGCAGATTTTCGTTACCTCATTGCATTTTGTCTGTTTGTCTGTTCTCTCTACTCTACTTTTATGCATTTGGCTCTACCGATTTTGATTAAACTCGCTGTATCTATGGATTATTTTATGGGTTTTAATGCCAGGTTTCATTCTCAGTTAAATAGTCTGAGATAGTTTATTTTAAATTTTCTTCTTCTAAGGCACCTTTAATTTTATTGATTCGAAAAAATTACCATTACATGCTGTTAGCATTGATAAAAAACGGGCAAATACAAAATGCGAAAGCATTTGATTACCGACTGATGGAGAAAACTGCAGACAAATTATTTCAGTTAGATTTATTTTTTACTGAACATAAGAATCGTAATATATATGTATAATATACCGTTATAAAGCTAAATATTTTAGATAAAATTTTATCTTAGTTCCAAAGTTTCATGAAGTAATGGAAAAGCGAATGAAACTAAGTAATTGTTGTATACAAAAAACTTGGCGGCTGAGTTTGATCTTTACCTAATCATCTTTTTGCACAACATTTAGCCTAGAAACAGTACGGATCTATATATGTACTGAGCCTAAGACCCTTCATGGGTTGTAGAGGACATATTTACTTTCACTAACTAACATATTTACTTAATATGAAATATAAAGTAAGGGAAAGTATTGCGATCGTGAAAAGGTTCGAATTTCAGTTTTCACCGGAAATAAACGTCATAGGGTCTCCTGAATCCAAATGACCAAGTCCCGCAAAAAGGTCTGTGTGTGTGTGTGAGTGTGTATGTGTGTGCGTGTGTATGGAAAGTCTAACTGTATAGCCATCAATTTTATAAAAGTGAATTTTAATTTTAGTTTTTTAGAAAAAATGTTATCTTCTTTACAAAGTTGTAAAATTTTATGTAAAGTAATCACAGAAGTTGTAATCTGTGATTATTTTACATAAAAATTTTATATTGTTATATTATTTAACCTAAAACTTGTTCCCTACGAGAATTGGACATTATTCTTAAAAATATTTCGAACTCTATTTCATGGATCTTAAATTAATTTTATCAATCAACCGCAGTAAGTGAAAGTCATGTGTTGCGCGAACTAGATTTTTAAAAAAAATATTTGCTCACAAACTTCTCCATTATATTCTTCTAAAATTTATAAGATATATCTAATGTATGAACCTAGAAAAGCACACAACATAATCATTAAAGTGACATTTATTTTAGGAAACTGTTATTAACGTGATAATGTGAAACGGATACAAAATGGTGGTAAACGAGAGAAATAGACGTCATCAGTATTCAGCTACCTGGTAGTCGAGTTTAAAGAAGTTTAAAAAAAATTCTAGAGCCACTCTATGAAATCCAATCGATCGAACTGAAATATTAAGTATTAGCTCTTAAAACTGTGGCAACCTCTGTTCATAGGCACCTTCCTCACATTTATTATTAATTTTGTTCCTCTTTCATTAGTAAGGACACAAATAATGCCATAAAATCGAAAGGAAGTAAACAAATGGTTCTTGATGCACTAGATTGTGCAATGCACTCATAACATGTATGTAAAATATACCTAAAGCTTCTAAACAGTTATCATATCTATATAAATTACATTGTATACGTGCTCGTATTTGAACTGCACAATAAGGATGAAACATGATGTGTACTTCCTTAATCCTTTTTATTGTGATAATATTGCAAATATTTAATGAATAAACGTAAATTAAAAATTAATATCGCTGTGACAATAATTAACTAATGATAGATATTCTATCTGTATATGTATTAATAAATATTTTTTGATCGAATCGTGAATCTATAGGAACAAAATAAAAGAAGTGCTCCTCTTTACTCAGTGAGGACACAAATAATTCCATGAAGAAAAAAAAAAAGAAGTAAACAAAAGGACACCATTTGAGAATGAACAAAAAAAAATCTTTGGTTATTATTAATTAACCGTAAAACTCAACCAAGCCAGAAAATACCTAAATGAATTGAATATTACAGATTCGGCAATACTAGAAAAAACAGCTCAGAAACAGACCAAGGGCAGAAAAATTCATAGACTGGTCTAAATATAAAATAAAACACATCATATTAAAAGAAAAAAGAAAAAGACGGAAAAAATGAAGCAGTATTAGGCACAAAAGAAAGAACAATGTCCAAAGAAATGACCACATAATATGTTATACCACTGAACATAAGGAAGTGACTAACATTATTTATTCCAAAGTAAGTGAAACGAAAAAAAGAACTAAAAAAAACAAAAAAAAAAGTGGTTTTGTATGTCTAAAAAAAATACATACTGTGAAATCTTGTTATAATTTCAGTAATTATACTTTATCTCTTTTTTTATTTCTTATTATTACTCAAAATTAAAAAAAAAAAAATCAGTGGTTTTACAGAATTTATTAATTACTCTGCATCTAATTACTCGTGTTTGAATACAATAATCTTTTATGTCGTCCGGAGGCTCTATTTCATTTTTCCTATTTTTTTTTTTAATTTCATTTATGCCTTATATTTACTTTATTAATATTTTATTTCAATATTTCTTTATTTTGGCCAGAACTATCTTACGCAATTTGTCCCAAATAATGTTTTTTATTATGTTATTTTCCATAATTCAACTTTTCATCAGTAATATTTTACATGCAGTCAGAATTAATTTAATTTAAATTCATTTAAATTTAACTTACATACAGCCATATTTCTTTCATTGCTCTAAGTATTAATGAATAAGTTATATTTTCTCAATATGTTTCATATTCACTTATTTTTGTACTGTATTGTCTATACAATATGAAATTATTTTTTGGAAATGAATGTGATTTATCTGTTATTCGAAACTTCATATTCTAAAATTGTTGTACATTTTTCGCCTTGCTAGATTTTTGTGATATTTTTACCTGAATTAGGTATATCATTTAAATATGTAGCTGATTATATACTGGGTTGTTTCACATGAAATGTCCGTTTTTATAGTTTCTGAAATACATAAAGGATTTTGCAGGTCTCTGTTGTTTTCTTCCGAATGTTTACATATTTAAAGTAAACAGTTACTAATCCTCTATCTTTGTATTATAAACATTAGCTTCTCAATGAATTACCCACTTTTTAGTATACCTCCAAATATGAACATGGAAACACGCGATTTTCGAGTAATATTTTTGTACGGTTTAAACTTGGTCATTCAGCAGCTGAGGCCGCTAGAAATATTTGCAAGGCGTTTGGGGAAGGGAGTGTTAATGAACGGACCATACGCCGTTGGTTTGCTAAGTTTTCAGCTGGGGATACCGACTTGGAAAACTTGCCCCGAGGAAGACCTCCGTCTGTAATAGACAACGATGTCCTCAAACATACAGTAGAAGGAAACCCCTACCAAACAGTTAAAGGACTCTCAGCACAACTAAATGCAAGTGCATCTACCGTTTCCAGACATTTAAAGTGTATTGGGAAAGTAAAAAAGCTCGATACATGGATACCTCATGATCTCACTGAGCGGCAGCAAGACCCCATGTTTCAAAACATACCGTGCAAAAATTGAAAGAACTGGGCTACGAAGTTCTTCCGCACCCACCATATTCTCTCGACTTGTCTCCAACAGATTACCACCTATTCAGGAATTTATACAACTTCATTAAAGGAAAACTTCTTGAAAATGATGATCAAGTGAAAAGTGCGTTTTCAGATTTTGTTTCACTTGAAAGCTCAGAGTTTTTCAATTCGGAGATAAAAACGTTGGTGTCGCGTTGGAAAAAATGTGTAGAAAAAGAAGGTAAATACTTCGAATAAAATTATCTTGTTTTCATATCGTATTTTTAATAAAAATCCTGTACTTTGAAAACGGAAATTTCATGTGACACACACCCAATATTATATATTAGGTAAATAAATACAGCATGGAAAAAAATAAAAAACACAAAGAGACCGCCCTTGAGATAAAGAACTATAAAAAAATTAAATTTTATCCACACTCTATCATGAGATAGTTACTTGATAATTTATTGAACATCAATATAATCTCACAATATTAATAAAACGAACTGTTACACTTGATCGTCGTGGTTTATGAGCTAAGGAATGGATGAAATAAAATCTTTGGGGTGTAATAAAATAAATAGAGAATATCGTCGGCACCATACAGAACTAATGAATGTGACATAAATACGCTCATTACATTCGTTAGTTTAGCATGCTGCAGGCGATATATCTGATTTTATTGGTATGTTGGGATTAAGCAATATAATTTAATAAAACGTAACCCTCATAAATACCTTTTTACATTATTTTAAGCGATGGATGGAGGGTTTACTGTTAAAATCATTAAAAAATGTTGGATTAACTAAGGGGAATTTAATTCTACTTTCTGAAACAATTGGTCTAAAAGAATACACAGGCTTAGAAAACGGCGTCGGAAAAAAACGAACTTATTGTTAGTTTTGCAGCTATTTAGCTTTCCGGAATATACTAAAACAATAACTAAGCCAGGTTTAATTCATCTCACAATGGATAATTCAACTAATGACAAAAACCTTAACTTCATTGTGCTTTCGTGAAAGGGCCCAGCGGAATAAGCATGTAAAATCTGTCTCCTGATTTACACCTATGAAAACCACGTATAGAAATTTTTTAACCCCTTAATTGCTATTATAGAGATGATATAGGGAGGGAAAGAAAAAACAAAAAAATATTTTTTTTTCCTAAACTGAAAGCTATTTTCACGAAAAAAATATATATGGTAGGGTTTTTTAAAAGAATTTCAAAAAATATTTTTTAACTTTGTTTTCTACGAAAAAATCCTGAATTTTTTTATACAAATAAAAAATGTACCCCAAAGAGAAAAATAAAAAATACTATTTCTTCTTCAAAACGGATCAACTAATTTTTTTTTTTTTTTTTTTTTTTTTTTGAACAATAACAATTTTATTGAGAAAATTTTACAATCTGTCCCAATTTGGACATTAATAGTAGTGCTGAATGACATCAAACATACTACATTCATACAATATTCACACAACATAAAATTACAATAAAATATATACACAATAATGAATCAATACAAAAGTCAATAATTCACTTATACCTATATACACATACACACACTCATACATACATCACATTGAGTGGAGAATCTAGCCAGTGCTAGAACTCCAATATATTTACAAAAGGTCGCGGGGCCACTGCCGTTTCAACCTTCTAGGTGGGTTGTATGGATGAGTGGAGCTGGATAGGGATTGAGCTAAAGGATTAGGATGATGAATGAGGTTCTGGTGGAATTTGGAAAATTTGGATGGAATTAGGTCTGAAATAAATGGAACATTAAGGTCGTGGTGCAAGGTATAATTGGAGACATAATAAGGAGCATTTACTATTGTACGGAGGACTTTGGATTGAAAGGATTGAATGCGTTTGATGTTAGAACGTTTAGCTGTCCCCCACAGTTCAAGTCCGTAGGTCCAGATGGGCTTCAGTATTGTCTTGTAGATTAATAATTTGTTGTCAACTGTAAGTTCAGATTTTCTGTTGAGTAGTCGGTATAACTGTCCGAGTCGTCGGTTGAGTTCTTGTCTTTTAAGTCTTGTATGTGGGTTCCAAGTCAATCTTTTGTCTAACAGTAAGCCAAGATACCGGACTGTATCTGAGAGAGGAATCGGTAATGAGTTGAAATAAACTGGCGGACAGGATTTCCGTCTAAGAGTAAAGGTTATGTGTTTACATTTGGCTTCGTTCACCTTTACACGCCAGTTATTACACCAGTGTTCGATAAGGAAAAGGTGTCTCTGAAGGTTTAAGGATGCTGTTTCAGGATTGGAACTGGATGATAGGATGGCGGTGTCGTCTGCAAAAGTTGCCAGAAAGGTATCAGGATGTGTAGGAATATCAGCAGTGTAAAGGATGTAGAGGATGGGTCCCAAGACGCTGCCTTGAGGAACACCGGCCTCAACGGGATAAAGGTTAGAAAATTCTTCACCACAGCGAACTCGGAAGGAACGGTTCGAGAGATAGGATCGGAGAATGAGGTATAAAGACTGGGGTAAATGGGTTTTCAGCTTGAAGAGTAATCCAGTGTGCCATACCCGGTCAAAAGCTTGCGCAATGTCCAGAAACGCACCAGAACAATACTCTTTGCATTCAAGAGCTGAGGAAATATGGTCTACAACTCGGAGCCCCTGTTGAACTGTGGAATGCTGAGGACGGAATCCAAACTGATGGGAAGGAAGATTTTGAGATTCTAATATGGGTAGGGTACAACTAATTTTTAAGAAAAATATTTTATCAACTATAGCTTCAAAAAGTTTTTTTTTTTTAATTGCTCCCGAAAATTTGATTTTAAACGTGTTTTTTAATTAGAAAAAATAAGGTTAAATTTCGATATGGTACCTCCTATTTTTGCTATGTTAATCGTTGGAATATATTATAATTTAATCGCAAAAAAAAAACTTTTTTTTCCAAAACGGATCAGCTGATTTTCAAGAAAAATATATATGTTAAGCGGTTTCCCAAAGAGTTTCATAAAAGTATTTCGAAAAAAACTGTTTAATGTTTTTGATTTGAAAAAGTTTATTTCAGTTTAAGTTTTTTAGGAGACTAACTTTGGTAAAGTTATGTCATGTTTCATCTAATTTTGATTGATAAAATGCCGATAGTTCTTCTGTTTCATTCATAAAAAATTAAAGCTTCTTTAAATGTGGTATTTTCATTGAGGAGAGGTTATGTACTGTCCATCCGATAATAACATTTAAACATAATGATATTAATGTTTCTGGAAGAAACAAAACATTTTGATAAATTATTGGTTTTTAATTCTTCCAAGAGTTTTTGTAAACTGGCCATATAATATGTTGGCTTATGATAGTTAAATTTATATAGAATTTTTTAAAATTTATATTTTTAAAAAAATGATAAATGGATACCAACATGGCTGATATTGAAAACCATTGGTTGCTGTCAGTGACTCCTGAAGATGGGGAAAAACCCAGAAACGTAGACGCAAAAAAAAAAAAAAAAAATACTGTTGTACAATAAGCTTTTGGAATAATTAAAAACCAATCGTTTGACATTTAAACAGTAAATTAACATTTTTCACATTGAAAATTTACCCCATGGAAAAACAAATTAAAAAAAAACAACATTATTTTTTATCCAAAAGGGATCAACAAATTCAATCAATGGAAAAATTGTATGGACAGATTTCATATGCTTAATCCGCTAGTCCCTTTAGCTATAAATATAACTTCTAACGATTACAGTTTTTATCTATTTCTTTAATTTTCACTACTGGAAATAAAATGTGATAGTGAATTTGAAAATAATTACATGGGGGATGATGGGATGTCAGGCTGAGGAAGGACGGTGGCGAGGAGAACCTCCGGTCCGCCCTGATCTAGCCTCACGTAGTCCTTCATCCAGTTCCTTTTCGTTCACCGGGCCTGTGAACTGTAGCCATCTAGAATTAGTTAGCAAATTTTTTTACAAAATGGCAGTAAGGGATATGTATAGGCCAAATGTCTGGAATGTGTATTTTATTATTCTAGTGTAAATCAACGAAAAACATTCGTGTTAGTGAATTGTTATCGTAACTGTCATGATTAATTTTGATTATGTTTTTCGATATCGTCTAGCATAAGTTTATTTTATAAATATATCAGCTATGTATGGAATATTAAACAGGAAATTTTTCATCTATATCTTATAAACATTTTTTTTACATTGTGGGAAGCATTAAATAATTTTGTAGTTTGAACACACAATACAAATATCGTAAGAGTGGAACCTGGGCTCTCTTCGGCGTGCTTTTCAAATTTTCGTTTTATTTATTTTGTTCGTTTAGAAAAAATTAAACTTGGAACAGTTAATAGTTCCATGTCTTACTACTTGGCTGTAGTAACTGCTACGACCAGGAACTATCACGGTAACTCTTAGAAGGTTAAGAAATTATCAAGAAAACAATATAAGAACAAAAACAGCGTAACATAAATTAAAAACTCTCCAAATTATTACACAATGCCTCATAATTTGCAAATAACTATATTAGGGTATGACTGTTTATATAGCTGGTCAAAGACTAATGACTAATATAAAAAGCTGTAAGTAATTCCAAGGAAATTAAAATTTGGAAATTTTAAGGATTTTAAAGGCATAAATAGGCTTGGCTTTAATAATAATAATAGTCTTAGGTTCGTAGCCGATACTACCAAACATTGCCTACACAGATTCGTATAATGATCACCTTCCAACCCAAGACACCGAGCCTGACCCAAAACAAAATTCTCCCATTGACCCTTCTCAGCTTATATCTCGGACGCCTACCATTCAGTTCTGTGCAAAACAATTTTTTCGGAATTCGTTCTTCACTAAGCTCAACAACTTTACTCGCCACTATTCCTCAGATTGTACTGATAGAGTCCAATATCCGCAATGCCGCGTTGTGTAACCTTCTGAATCCCACAGTGGCCTCATATCTTTGACCAATTTTTTTTTACGTTGGGCTTATTCTTGAAAACCTTGACGCTTCATCATTCAAAGTTAGCGACCACCTTTCACATCCGTATAGAACCGTCGAAATAATAATATTGTATAGACATACTTTACCATTTATTACATTTCTTGTATCATAACCGTGTATGTAAACCATATTTATCATTGTCTAAAAAATTGTCATGTTGAATTTTGGTTCAATTGTAGGGAAACCGGTATGGGATTAATACATAATTACAATATAATAACAACCCACAGGCTTTTGAGAGTCACATTTACTTGGAAGTTCATTCCTCATTTTATTTAATTAATCATTTGTTAAATGTAAATTAGATAAGATGTCTAATAGGTTTGCTAAACTAACGGCAATACTTGTTTTACATTGGTTGGCTGAATAATCAAATACAGACATCAAGGAATTTTATATCTAATTTGTTCGTTGAATAATCATCAGGCGTATTATAATGTATTGTTTTAATTTATGTCGACTATTTTCAAGTTTTTTTAATTTGTTTTTTGCCTCCTTATCCTTTACATAATATTTATTTATTTATTCATAAAGAGAGCACAACAGGCGAATCGTCCAATGACGGGTGGTGGTGGTATTACAGGCATAGCATTTATCTTAAAATATCTTTAACATACTAATATAGATTAACAAAAACAATATGTAATAAAATACAGTAACAAAGATAATTCAAATAATAATTAAAAGGGGGGGGAGGAAGAAAACCTATGTTGTATTGTATTTCGATTATATTCGTGTTGTTTGTATATTTTTTTCTAATCCATATGTATTCTGTTTTAATGTATTAAGACTAAAGACACAACTGTTAGTATATTATAAATCATCATTAATATGATCGAACGTCAGATCCAAATATCGATCACGGAATCGGTGATAACCAGGACGAACGCGACCGCATTTCCCGAGGGGCGATGTGACGTTATCAGTCGAATGCTAATGTAGGCCGTGTAGCGATAAGATCCATCTACATTCTGCCACCGAGTCAGGGTCATTTAACTCCCCTCTATCTTGTGTCGTTTTTACTACTATTATTGGCTGGGACAGGACACAGTTGTAGAGTAGGAAAAAAAAAATCGAAAAAAAAGAAGTATTTTTCCTACTGACTATCACTAACATAGTATTTTCAATAATATTAAAAACTGCAGAGAGGAAAAAAAGGGTTGGAACTCTTGAATAACATTCTACTGGAGCTACCGAGTTACGCAACTCTATTAAACCGCCAAGAATCAATTAATGCCGTAATGGTGGACACGATTTAGACCAGTCAGGTAACCATTGAAGGTAAATTTATGTAATGAAATTAATTAGTCAGAAGAAAATTGTATTGATAATAAATATATTTGCCTTACAACAATGCATGCATTTTCTCAAATGTTATCAATTTTAAAATAAAATAAAATAAAAAAAAAATAAAAAAGGTCATTTAACTCAGAAAATTCACCTATCACAGCCAACATATTATTTTGCTCATTTTGGGCTATCCTATAACTATATGAATTATATATATTATGAATTTTATATTTATCAAAAATAGACTAGAAATGAAAATGTTATCATTTTAATTTTTCGTGGAGTTAATGTATCAAATTTTGAATGAGTTTTTTATTTATTTTATTATTGACAAAATTTTATTTCAAAAGAACCAAATAAAATTTACTGGACAGCAATTATACAGGATGCGATTTATTGAGAGGGTCTACCACGAATAATTTCAGTCCTCCATAGTGTTTTGTATTCGAACCGGTGTAAACCTATCTTTGCGATTAACGAAGGTTTTCAGATCTTTATTCCATTAAAAAGATTTGTTAATTTCGCAATTTCATTATTTTTTTAATGAGGCTATTAGGTCAGAGTTCCATTGTAAAATGGTTGTTATTTAATACTATGTTTAAAGATACAGTGACCGAAGAAGAAGGTGAGAATATCAGGCAAAGTATAGTATTATAAATTAATAATCTTATCTTAAGGGAAGAAGCATAGCTAGCAGGTGGCCGGGCTTCTAGTGCTCCAACATAACTATTCATAATTTATTACTGTTCCGCCAAGTTAATTTATGATACCTATCATGTTTGTCCCTAAATAAGCTGGGTTGCCAGATAACTTATTATATTAACCACCTATTAATAATTTAGGTAGTAGTTTAATTAATGTTATTTTTTTTAAACAATAATGTTCCCAAATTTGTATTTATTTTTTTATAAATTAATTTTGACATATTTATGTTGAACAAGCTCTAAGATCTAAAGTGTCGAGGAATGGGTGTGGAGGTTGGTGATGATGTACTTTTCAGCCTTCAGTTGGCAAATGATTAGGTTGTACTAGCGTCAGAAGAATGTGATCTTGAATATATGCTGAGGAAATTGAATGAAGCATACTCTGAGTGGGGTCTAGAGATCAGCAGAAAAAAAACAGAGTATATACCATGCAACTCAACAGTTTCAGCCATTTGTGTGGAGGATTGGACAATCCCTCAGAGCAACATCTTTAAATATCTTGGCGTAACCATAGATCATTTCGGAACGATGGAAAAATATATCAAAAATACAATTGGAAATGGTAGAAGGATCATAGGTATCTTGAATGGTGTTCTGTGGAGCAAACAGGTGTCGCTTCTTACGAAAAAAAAAAAGATTTACCATTCCTTTCTCTTAGGGACCACTTTATATGGGGCAGAAACATGGACAGTGCTAAAATCGACTGATAGGAGATTGTTAGCTGTGGAGTAGACTTTTTGAGAAGAGGCTGCGACATATCCAGGCTGCAAAGAATCCCAAATGTGGAAATAAGAAAAAAAGTAGGGGCTAAGCTGAACATCTGAAGAAGAGACTCATGTGGTACGACCATGTCATGAGAATGGACGTGACGCGTTGGCTATATAAAATGATGAATTACTCCCCGCAAAAGAGGCGAAGACAAGGAAGACTCCGCAAAACGTGGATAGAGAGTGTGAGGGTGACATGGCGGCCAGAGGCTTGACGGAGGAGGACTGCAAGGATAGGGAGCTATGGCGTTCAGAGATGCCAGTTTTTCGGAATGTGACGCTAGTTGGAGAACCCAAGAAAATAAAATTGACATAAATTATTTCTTTTATTATTTATGTATGTAGGAGTTTATGTTATTAGTCCATCAGCTTTAAGTCGATGACAATTTTCATTATGAAATAAGCAGTGCACGGAGAAAAAAAACCCACATATAGATAGTGTTAACTTTATTTTCCTTAACGGGCTCCTATCTCCAACCAGTGGGTGTTTAATCAATCTCTGAGTGTTTTTGTCAATAGTATGTAATTGAAAAAATGGTTACTTCTTTTATCCATTTATCCAAAAAATGTATAACATCTTATGTGACATATCAGTTTACAGACATATTCACCTCGTTCAATATGGCTTACGTATATTTATATACAGGGCGACTCATAAATGTCTAGTCATGTTTTGAAAGCTGATTCTAGGCATCAAGAAGAACATAAATGTTCATATGACCCATAGTCCGACTAGCAACGGTCAGGGAGGAAAATAAAGTTTTGAGTTTTTTGCTGTTATCCATGGTTCTCATCAGGAAAAGTAAAATACATCTACTTGGTGTGCAACACCTAAATTAATTTAATTTTGTTCATGAGGTTATGCGGGCACTTACTTTCCTATTTGAAACGTTCATTTCATCGAACGGTGTCAAGTTTATGTGAGAAGTTAGTTCAGGGTGCAGTCAAAAGAAAACTCGATTAAGTTTATATTTAATTGTATTTTCTTTTTAATTACTAAGAACTTACTTCTCACATCTATACAGACGGTATCAAGTTTAATTCATGAAGGAGAAAAAAATAAGATAAAATGTTATCTAATAAAGATTCCATAAGGTATGTACCTTTATATATTCTTAAATTTGACATATTATTCTCCCCTATCAGTGGCTGAGATTACATAATTTAGAATAAAACAAAAAATTTATGTTTAAAATTGCTGATTTTTCATTTTTTTTAAATAAATTATTTTCTCCCTCTTCCTCTCACCCGTTCCACAACAATCCTTAAAAAGTGAAAATGTTAAACGTATAGGGTACAAACGGATTTCTTTTGAGTTTAATTTGAAATGATTTATCCAAGATTAAAATTAAAATTAAAATTTAATTATTATTAAACTAAGGCCCAGAAAGATGCTTTATGGGGACCTATTCAGAGTCAGTATAAATAAATGTCTTTCGGGTGTTACACTGCAACTTAGGGTATAAGTTTTTGCTTCTTCAGAGATAGCAGTGGAGCCTAATCCATTTGATCTGTCCGTGTATATGTAAGTCCATCCTCTACATTTCCGATGAAATACCAGAAATTTCAGATTTCAGTTCAAATGGGCCAATATTGAACCATAACCCTTTTTGTGACACGTAGAGTTTAGAGTATTGGTTGTAGCCATGGTTCGGGCTGCATTTAAAGATAAACCATAAAGTTAAGGGTTTAATCTTAGGGTAGAATCATTATGGTTAAAACAACGTCATTACTTTATTTAGCTGGTTTATTTCTGATGAACGGAAAGAATAATATAAGGGATGAACTGATCGAGAAACAAAGTTTACCTTCTTTACTAACATTAGCTGCCGTGGCTATCAGAAAGAAAAATCAGGGATTAAAATTGTTCGAATGCTTACCACTACTAATAATTATTACCTTTCCAGATTCTTAATTGATGTTCCCGCTAAACCGCTTTTCTCGCCCGATCTATGAAGACTAAAGCATACAGACTAGAGTCTTATTATTAAGAATTACATAACTAAGCTTCAAATGTAATAAATGAATCCTGGAATTAAATTTTTCTAAATAAATAACTATTTTAGACTTAAAGTTACCAGAGTATTAGAAGTTCATAATCGGCGAGACTCATATATTCAATCATTTTTTAATTAAAACTTCTTTGGAGGCAATTGGGGGGTAACTAAATGTTTTGGATGATGTCAATGCAACGGAAACGCGTTACGGCAATGACGCGTTTGTCTGGCACTCGAGTTTTTTAAATATAAACGCTCTATGATCATAGTCAAAATCATTTTATTAAAAATTAATTTTATAATTAGAAACTTTGGAATGTCTTTATTATTAAAAAACACTAATGTTCATGGATAAACTTATTTTTATTAGGATCATATAGATGCAACAATTTTACCAATAAATTGCGCCTACTTACACCAGCGAGGTTATGCTAATATATATATATATATATATATATATATATATATATATAATAATATATATATTATGTATGTGTGTGTGTGTGTGTGTGTGTGTGTGTGTGTGTGTGTGTGTCCGTGTGTCTGTGTGTGTGTGTGTATGCGCACGTAAAAATATGAAAGTAACAACGGTTCCTATTTCATTCGGTTTATTACTATTACTTTCCCTTTTATTTATTGAATAACATAAAGACTCTTCAACCTCTAGCGTTATTTTAGCTCTAAATTAATAGTAAAAAATACAAACAAAGTCTAGGTAATTATATATGAGAAAAGAATTAAAATAAAAATCCAAATAAAACTATTAAAATGGAACATACCAATTAACTAAAACATGAACATTTTTTTTTTTTAAATTTTGTATAAGTCATCAGTTTCAATCATGAGACTCCTTTGTAATCCGACAATGTTTTGTAATATTGCCACAAGTTCAATGTCCTTACTAATCCCTCTTCGCTCCACTTCGAACGAAAAACAATCCAACAGTATATGGGGTACTGTGAGAATAACCCCAAAGGAGGTACGATTTAGAGTCTATGCAGATAAATGCGTTCCCAGAGCTGCTAGTGAAATCATGTACAACGCGATTTATTGCAATCAACTCAGCGTGATATGATGAGCAAAAAGGCCGTAATGAATAAAGTTTTACGCCCTCCGAGATTACAGCGGAGACTACACTATCTTTTGTTTTGGAGCCATCCGTAAATATGTAAGTCCACCTCGCTATGTTTTCGCTGCAAGGGCAGAAATTCTGGTTTCTGTTAAATTTTTTTTATATATTTATTTATTCGTATGTATTACGATTTGTCACAATGGACAATAATAATATTGCTAAAGGATCACATTCATACAATATTTACAATATAAACAAAAAGAAAGTCAAATTACATAAAATGAAACCAAACTAAATAATCTGTTCAAATTGGCTGATTATACAATTGCTCCTAAAACTTCAGTTTCCACCTTTATTCGATTATCCAATGTCGATCTACCAGACCGAAAACCACTTTGAAAAACTTTGAATATGTTTTTTTTTTTTCGATAAACCATTTTTAACGATTTGCAACCATTCGTTCCAATAGCTTGAAAAGACAACTATTGAGTGCGATCGGACGGTAACTAGAAGTTAATTCTTTAGGTTTACCTTTTTTAAAGATTGGTATAATTTCCGACTCCCGTTTATACATGATTACAAAGAGCATATGTTCATAAGTTTATGAGCTTATAAAATTGGCAAAGTAGAGTTGGAAAATTAACCATTTCGCATTTAAAGTATTATAATAATTAAGTTAATGTATTTATTATGTATAAATAAGTGTATATACCATTGTTATTATATTATCAATATATAAATTTCATCAATTCTTACATTACTTATTGATTTTTAACTTAATCGTCACATATCTAAAAATTTTACTTCAATCGCGCCTAAAGGTTACATGAACACATTTTTTTTTTTTTCTATATCCTGGAAATACAATTTTGAATGTTTTGCCATTATACAGGAATAGCTTTCAGCCCCTCCTTAAAGACATGGAGAGAGACCTTGGAAGGGAAAAAAGAGGGGCCCGCGGTGACCTAGTGAGGTGGCGACATTGACCTTTTGCCGGGTCACTTGGACGGCCTCCAGGGGATGAAGTTTAGGCTAGAGCCTAGGTGACTGATGGTACGCCATGCGCCACTCCTCCGAATAGGGTTAGATATCGATCTCTTCCTACGCAATGTAAGAGTCTAGTACTAAATCTGCGGTCTCCAGTTTCCGTCGTCCTAGGGCCATTCTTTACCAAAACTTCAACGCAATGCGGTGGTAGTCTATTTCCTTCGTAAACATGTGTCCTTAGTTTCCAATACATATTGAAAATGTATCTTGTTGATTCAAGGTATTCTTATCGTTTTGTTAATGTTATTGTGACTTTTTTTTTTGTGTATATAAGATGGATATTAATTTTTTTTTCTTCCTAATAATTTTCCCTTGGATTGGTAAACTTGTCACCTAGAAGCTATGTATGCAGCAGAGTGCTTTACAATATACATAGAAATAATTATATATAACTTGCAAGTTAGAGAATAAAAAATTTTATGAAGTTTAGACCGATTAAAGGAATACGGTAAAATCAGAAAACGTCATAACCATGAATTCATGAATGAAGATGAGTCACATGTCAAGCTATATAGGTCAAAAGGACTTTTACCTACCATCTAAAAAAGGTGATAAAAAAAACACCATAATTCATATAACTAAAGATTACATGGGCAGAAATTCGAGATTCTAATATTCAAAATCTAAAAACAAGAAATGGACTGATGAACGGATATAGAAGTATCGATAACGGATGCGACGGTATTGGACCGATATTAAAACCAAGAAAGATCAATATAGCTAAAAGAACTTTAAGTTTATTTTGTATTTTGCGCTTTCTAAATATGATAATATAGTGAAATAGAGTTCCGGAAATTTACCTTGCTTCTTACCTCTTCAAAGCATTACTATCACGAATGCTTAATGATCCTTTCAACTAAATTTAAAAGGAAGTTGTAGGTTCAGCTACGTTATTGTTTGATTGTTTGTTTATTTATTTAACGTCCCTTTATGTGGCTGTGGCTAATTGCGCGATGCTCGGGAACATTTTTTAACGTCTCCTCCGAAGGACGGCGTAACTTAGCATTTTTTTACTCCCATTAGAAAATCCAAGGGCCGGCATGGTATACTTTTGAGCGATTTATGACACAAATTCGTTTAAGTTTTTGTTAATTGGATAAATATATTTAATTCAGAGGACGAAATGGTTAAATCATAAGGTATACTTTTCTAGTTTGGATTGTTTCTCTTGATCAGGCGCTTCAGATATACCATGAGGCACAACAAGTTACATGAGTTATACCGGTCAATCTACACTGATATCTAATTATATCAATCTACACTTGTTTTATTTAGGAGGAATGTAGTTTCCAAATTAATACTATTCTTTAGAAAACTGAGTTTAACGATTCGGTCCGGTTGGTATTTGAATTATTAGATACTCAAATATATTCCCATACCCACGTATGAGTCATGAAAGATCTCGGGTTCATATTTACTAAGGACTTGTCGATTCTTAATAATTATTAGAGAAAAAAATCGGTGTGGCTAGCATTCCGTTCTTTCTTAATATACTTTTGTTGTGATATAATAAATTAATAGATATATTTCGAAGTAGCGACTTGAATCTGGTCCAATTAATTTGGAGTTTAGTAATGTTTTGACTCCTTTTAAGGATTATGATTATAAAATTAATAAATAATATCTCATATTTTTCGTAATTTTTATTTTTAATGAACATTTTGCGTACGAAATATTCAATAACAACATAGAAATTTACAAGTAGAAAAAAATAAATAAATCAAGACCTAGTAAGAAAAGACATGTATAGTGTATAGAGGCTTTTAGAGCGGGAGAGGGAGGAGGATAAGTTCTAGGATTGGAGGGGATTGAGAGAACAAGGAGATATCTGATTGAGATCAATGGCCTAGATCTCGGCCACCAACGAGATTGTTTTCTCTTTCAATAAGCATCTCTTTGGATCTGTATCGCTCTACCTCAATGTCCTGTTTATTGTATCCCTTCTACGTATTTCATATGTTTTATATTTAAATTTTCAGTCATATTAACCTCAATAATATATAATATAATTTAAGTTTTATATTTCCTTCCGTATTATAGCTGAATGTTGATGTGTTTCAAATCATTTTCCTGAATAAAATATTTATTTCTGTTAAACATATTGCACCTTAAAATAAAATTTTTAAGTGGTATCAGTCGAATATATTTTAATATACCTAAGGAATAATAAATTTTCATTCGTTGTTACCTATACTATGATCCTTTATAATTAATTAATTAAAAAACATTTTTATTTTTTTAGTGAAAAATTGTAACCTAACTCTTCTAATATGCTTTTTTGAATGGGGATGGATATTAAACCTCCCAGGCTTTTCGAGGGCACTCTCAGCTAATTCTTCCGCCAACTCTCAAAAGATACGTCAGCTTGGCTATTCTCTCATCTCGCATCCGCAAGACATTTCCGACTGTAAACGGTTCTCTTCCAACGATTCTTAGAGATTTTAGGCCAAGATTATTTCTTATCTTGTGTTTCGTATTTTCCTTTAATTTTCCGGAAGAATCTCATCTCCATAGATCCTGGAGTTCACTCTCATGCTTGCTGGCCAGGGCCCACGAGTCGCTAGAATAAGTAATGGTAGGCAAAAAGGTTGTCTTAAATGCCTTCTTTGTGTCGTTTGAGATCTCGACTGAGACTACAGAGGAGTCTCAGAGCATTAAATAACCTCCCCACAGAGGCTATGCTCTCTTTTATTTCGCAATCTGACTTGATCATGTATTTGATATATATTCGATTATATATCTGCCAATCGGTTACGAATTTGCGGCGTCATATTTAAGGAATAAATATTCCTAACTTATACAAACAAATAATGAAACCTATTCCTCTATACTTTGGATCTAGAAACGCGAAGTCTGATACTTATCTTTGAATGCATATATAATGAAGGATACGTGCAATTATGCAATTGCTGTATGATGGACACAAAGAACTTATCACGCTCATCTCTGCCGACCACCCTACCTAATTGGCGAGCTGTAGCGAAGGCCCTAAAGTAGATGACTAGATAGCGGAGGAAGAGGAAGCGGTGTATGGCTGGCATGGAGCTAACAAGGGGCGGCTCACGCCAGCGCTAGATTACAGGCTTTCACCTTCAGCCCAGGCCAAACAGCCATTACCAGCCAGGGATCCGAGCAATCCCTCTATTGTTTTTGTCGGGCTCATCACAGCTACTTACCCTCTGATTACTCCCTGTCGATGGGCCCCCATTTGCCAAATCAGGATAATTTGATTCGCCATTCAATAGAAGAAGGCTTTCCATTGGCTGTTAGATATTTACCCGGAATAACCAACCGATCTCGGAAATTTATAGCCATATTGATCCTCTTCCAAGAGTGTAAACCGATGTCTGTTTGTGTTGATATTGAAAATTGATAGTTTACTCCGAAAACATAGCCGATCGTTTGCTTTAACTTGAACTCCTCTTTAAAGCCACAGTGTAATCCCTATCAAATTTATTTTTCTATTAATCACGGAAATGCCATGGCTACTGGTATGGAAGAGATATGCTCGCTCCTCCCCACTCCAACCTCCACTCATGTACAGTTCCCATCAATCCTCTATTTAAATCAGTGGTCCCCAACTAATTGTCCTTGGGGAGGGAGGGAAGGGTGTCCAAAAGGCCCACGAGGTGTCATTTAAAAATTTTACTAATTTACATTAATGAAAAAAAAAAAAAAATTGTGAAGCCTTGGCTTGTTGCCTTTTTTTTTTTTTTTTTTTTTCTAGTCCCGTATTATCTTTATGATGCCTCACCTTACGGAGTTGAGTTTCTCTTTTTTCTGCATATTTGCAATTTAAGGAGTCATCTCTCTGCATGTTTTTTTTTTTTTTTTAATATTTATATTTTTATGTAATGGATCCGGTGATGGGGCTCACCTTTGAGTTTGATTTGGCATTACTACTAAAATTAAAACTAAAATTTTATTTAACAGGAGTGCTACCATTGGGTAGTTCTTCTACAAGTCTCTTCCATGTCATTTTTCTAATATCATATTTACTTGATGTATTTTTTTGAGTACAGTTGTAAATTTCAATAAATTATGTTTAAAAAAAAAAAAAAAAAAAAAAAAATTATTTATCCAACAATTTTTGCCATCTCTGGGGTAATCCAGGAGGTGTAACATGATAACATAAGAGGTTCGTTACAAGCTTTACTTTAAAAAAAAAAAAAAAAAAATTATTCCTCTCTGTAATGAAGTTATGGGCCATAGATGACATTATTTCTTTGTAATGTTGTCCCTTTAACAATTTTTCTTAGTACTCCGTTTTGTAGCGACTGAACACGTTTTACTGCTGCCTTCGCAATGCGTGGAAATAGTTGCGTGCAATACAATAGTGACGGTTGTAGTATTGTTTTTTATAATAAAGTTTTGAAACGAAGAGGCAGACTTGCGGAAGACATTAAATGATTTAGTCGTAACTGGTTGTAAATAGTTACCTATATTATATTTTTAAATTGTAGTAATTCTTCGAGTTTAGCGGGTTTTAGTAGGATCTTAGAGCCTGGTTCAAGCATATACCACCGTGATACTATGGATTATCTATGACAATTTTTTTCTTCGTGATTACTGAATCGTTAATCCATAATGTCTTAAAAATAATAAATATGTAAGCCGGATGCGTATTAAAATTAATCCAATGTTGTTGAATTGATTTTTGTTAGAAAAAAAAATTAATATTAAAACAGCTTGAAACTATAGAGAGTATGGTATAGGGGTCACTTGGGGTGTAATGCTTAGCATAACAGCCTTTTATGCCCAAGACCGAGTGTTCAAACCTGGTAATTTTTAATATGCGTAATGATCCTTGGTTAGGCCGTCCTTCGGAGGGGACGTAAAATGGTGATCCCGAGCCTGTGCGATGTCTGGTTGGTGCTTATTAAAGACCCCTATTCTAATAAAACCTGGATAGACGTAATTCAGGACTCCCACTGTAGCAGCTTCCTATTAGTCACAGTAACATAAAAGTGACAAATGAAAAATATAGAGAATATAGGCCACTAAATCACTATTTTCCCCATTGAGCCTCGTACGTTGGTTAAATTAATTCACATTGCTCTCCTGAGTTTTAATATACCAGTTTGTACATGATTTTATTAATTTATTTTGCGGTTTAATTATTCTATCAATTAAGATATAATTAAGTTTGGGATTCATTACGTGGTTCGGTAACGAAGCAAATTTCTATCCGCACAGACCGGATTCCTACCTAGTTGGGTTCCAACTTTGAAAATATTTAAAGTTCTAGGTTAAGAAGTGGAAGAGGTATTGGAAAAATAACAAACCTTCAAGATCTTTTACTGTTTCGCTAGAAATATGGAAACGTGTAAAAAAGGATTTACAAATGAAAATCTAGGAATATAGTGCATTTAGACGATATAAGAAAATTCCTAAAAAATAATTTTAATTTTATTATAAAAGCTTCGATACTTGCGGCATTTTTATATTTCACTTTATAATGAGGACACAAATGTTTACAGAAAAATATAATTAATTGATTTTTGTGATGTTTCTTCCAATTAGATCTTTAGTCGAAATGTTTAGTATTTCGTTGCCAGATAATGAAATTTATCTATAATAAAATAATGCCTAACTATAATCACTTCATTAAAGTTGGGGATATAAAATTTCCAATTCTTAATTAATTTATTGAATATATATGTTTTTTATCGAGTTGTATTTGTTTACTGTGTCAATGGCGGTCCTGATATACAAGCGTATAAATAGTCGTTTTAATTAGGAGTGTCTGTGAATATGGTCGTTCCATTCAGTTAGCTTGTCCTATCGATTACTCTGGACGTAGTTTGGAATCCAATTTCACAGTTGAACTGGTTTCAATGAAGGAAGGATAATTCGAAAGCGATATGGGATATTGAAGTTGCTATTGGATTAAAAAATACTTTCGTTTCGTTTGATGAATTGTTTAAAATAATATATTTTTAACAATGAATGATTAAACTTCAAAAAATAAAACTATAACTGCACTTGGCAGAATATTATAATTCATTAAACATTTCAACGTATTGATTGTATTATAAAATATATATGCTTGTATTGAATAAAAATAATATTATGTTAGAGTATGTTATGTAAAACTAATGTAACACTAAGTGAGCCTGGATTTGGTAATTTTTTTTATTTTAATCTTCCTATTTTTGTATTCGCACCTTTCAAAAGGAATCAGACAATAAACAAATTTTCTTTTTGCGAAAGGAAACATCAGCAGCAGAAATAGGCATGGGAAAGGAAAGTGCCCAGAAGGACCCCTTCCTGGGTTTTAATTTTGCATAGGAGGTCTCAACCTTGTTCTATCAGGCATTTCTAGCTATTATCATGGTTTTGGCTGTTGTTTTTTCTAATCTCCTCCATTATAGAATAAACAAAACCAAGCAAAAACAAATAATGCAACAGTACAGGCTTTTCAGAACTTCCACTACCTTTTGAGCTATTTCAAGCGGAACATTCTTAAGTCCACTGTATGTGGTGGTTGCAACTGAAGGCTTTCGTATCAGCTTTACTGGATTTGTAGAAACTATCTTCAACGCTTTCGAAATATGAAGGGTTCAGACTGTAGAGTCCAGACCCCTTTCTTCGGCGAGAACATCGAACAACTCCCAGGCCTGGGTGGGGGATGCAAAAGCTCTGAAGAGAGGGTTACCACAGGCCTTCAGCCCATCAAAGAACTTGATGTGCACTGGGAATAGCTGAAGCTACTCTTGGATGTGGCTATTTCTTGGAGCGAAGTGCTACGGACGATCCACCGAAGGACGGTCTGCAGTTCTACTAGCAACTAGCTCTGAAACCTTTAGAGAGTCGTGTAAGAAAGATAGAGTAACAGTGGTGCACCATACAGCAGGGTAGGTCAGATAATGGCCTTATAAATCTGATTTTTCTGTCGTAAAGAGAGCTGCGACAACGTCAGTAGATAGTAGTGCCTATGTGTCTTTAATCGATGCGGTTGTCATTTCGTTTGTAAGTGTATAATCGTGTCCATGTAGTTTGCTATGATACGAGAATAAACAGTTCAAATGTGTTTATCAAATGTTGGTTATTGTATGTCCGTAAGTAGGCAGGTTTATGATTGTATCAAGGAGATGTTATGATTGTTATGGTAAACTTTTTGCAGTTTTGTATTTAGTGTTTTTTGCTTAATTACCATACATCTGTGATGCGTGAGTCCATATGGGTTTAAGTAAGTATGTAATGTAATCAGTTTCTGTCTGATTTTTAGTATCGATTATTTGGATAGAAGATAGCATAGTACTTTTAGTCACTATTGAGAGTCCTTCTTTTCATCTTGACGTGCGGACCCCAAGTCATCCTTCGGTCGACTGTTAGGTTTAGATAATGTATTGAGTTAGTCTAAGAAATTTAGTTGTCACATATTAAAATTGGTGCGCAAGTGTTTTATCGGTGTTAACGTTGCATGTTTTGACTCGTCATGATATAATCAAATTTTTCAAAGATAGTACCAATTTCGTAGGAACATTAAGTGATTTTGTACAATCACTTACACCCATACAAAGTGTCCTGTATGGTATCGTCGTGTGATATTAGAATTACAGTATCGTTTTTTAAATTATTATTTATACATACGAATCTTATTATAATTGCTATTGTGTTTTTGTTGAAATTAGTTTACAATTTTTCATGTTTTTTCATTCGAGAATAGACCCGTGAGATAAGACCCTTTTTAAATGTTACATGAGGTGTGCTCGCGTTTCGATTATCATCAGACCGATTGTGGTGGAATGATTCCAGAAAGCGTTTTCAAAACGAGACCATTAGCAGTAATGAGGTGGTTTCATCTTCATAAAAAGGCAGTTGAGCGGGCTCCAAAAGTGGGGCACAAAAGCTAGATCCAAAGACCGTACGTTTATTGTCACTGCTTTTTACAGATCTCTGGCATTACAGCGGTTAGGGGAACCGACCTATTTAAAATTCATTTCGAAATTTTAAAAATTACTCCCACTAGCCTAAATATAAAAAGCTAGAAAAAATCCAAAATCTATGCATTAGAATAATTAACAACTACCCTCGTTTATCCAATGATTGTAGACTTCCGTTAATACAAGAACTATTTTTATCCCAAACCGAGACATATTTCAGAAAAACTAATGACTCTCTAAACCCACCAATAAAAGAGATAGGCAATTACAGTAAATGCTCCTTAAGGACAAAACGCTCATTTTTAAGTTAATGGTATGTATTGCGCCTTCTTAAAAATGTTATTAAGAAATTTTAACTTAAAATAAATATATACATATATATACTTTTGCTATCCTATTATCATTATGTTTATTTATTTATTTGTATAATAGATGACCCTTAAGATTTGGTATAAAATCATATTTGGTCAATATGAACAAGAACTATTGGCAGCACTTACATAAACTAAATTTTACAATTTGTATAATTTTTGAAGAAAATATTAATCTTCCTGAAATTCACTGTGTCCATTTTTTTTTAAAAATGCAGTCTCTTCCTTCGGTGTAAAGTCGTGTTCTCTCTCATATTTTTTGCATCTGTAAACCAAGTGCCGCGGGTCTTCTGGCTGTCTGCAGACTTCACATTTTCCATCTTATTTTATCCTCATTAGCGCAAGATATTTGTTTGTACAACCGTGGTTTGTCCTCAGCCTTACGAGTTGTACGATATTTGTCGATAGTTATCGTGTAAGTTGCTTATGCCGAACAAACCGTGGAACAAGGCTCACAGTTGGTTGAACCGCATAAAAGTTTATCTCTCCCTTTAGCTTGTGACTCCCAATCATACCTATCTTGCCATATCATTATGTTGTTTCCTTTTGTGTAGATTCTTTATAAATTTTTCCTACTATTACGACTAAACTCAATAGATTATATATTATTAATATTAAATTCAAATGCATGATAAATTAGTGTTTAGAACAAAAAACCTAAATTGTTGGTTTTAAGGAAAACCGAAATAATTTAAAAATATAATTAACAAATGATTACATGTTGTAAATATGAAATAAAACTTTTCTTCTCTTCTTTTTACTATAAATGTTTTTTTCTCTTAACATATTGAACGTAATAATGACAACCGTTGTGTTAAAAAAAAGTTATAAATTACAGTAATTTAAACAAAAATTGTTTAATATCCTTCCCGTTATATCTAGTAAAAAGAAGCGTGATCCACCCCGTCTTGTTTCATAGAAAGAAGAAAGAGAAATAAAGAAAACTGATTTTTAAAATGTTTTTGTCAATATATCAAAAATCTATTATGTTTATCGCAAACATTAGAAAAACAATTTAAAAAACTAAAAAAAAACAAAAACAAAAATTGAAAATTATATTATTCTACCACTGCATTTTTTTTATTTCCATGAAAACTTATTTTCATATGTTATGGTTTAAAGGTTAGTGAATGTCAATGTTAGTATGATATATTTTTAATATTATTACTATAAGATCTCCTTAATATTATAAGATCTCTTTTGTCAGTTTTCTGATATTTAAAGGCGATTCAAACCTGCTATATGACTGTGGTTTCCTACAAAAATATTTAAGCATAATGATTTCTTATAAATCATACAGATTTGTTGTAGCAGATCAAATCGGATTTCAGTTTCTTATATATTTTTTATTTTAATGCCATTTTACTTGTTTTGAATTGGCTGTCAATAGTAACTAATTATTTACTTTATTTAAATACTAATTAGATGATATAATTGTGTCGCTTAACATGTCTGTGTGAAATTTCTTTGAAAATAAAATTGATTTGAAAATAAATTATGGTTAATATGTCCAATAGCAGAGAATAAGGCTTAGGATTTATTCTCTTTAATATAATATTATGTTTTTATTTATTTGAGCTTTCGCTCACAAATGATCACTCACTGTCTTCTTATTGTTGAGTTGAAATTGTTATGATTCTGGACCATAGTATGGAAAGTTTTATTTTATTTTTTTAGTTATATCAATATTATTTACTTTTGAATTCAACTATTGTCTTAAAAGTAACCACAGCTAACATCAATTTTAAGATTGCTTTTTTCAGTATTTTTTTTTTTTTGCGTTGTTTATTCATGAGGCTTATAACCCAACCGACCTATGAAAATAACAATATACGATAAATACAACTAATAAAAAGTAATGTGTCTTATTTACTAATTTTTCTAAAGTTATTATTTTTCTTTTTTGGTAATGTTTTACCGAATGGTAGCTCGGTTCCGTTATCAGATTACTGTTGATGCCTGCTACACACGATACTAATTTCGCTATCAAACTTCCACCAGCAATTTACAGTTGAGAGTATCGTGAGTGTGTCCCATTTAGTCCTGCGGATCGCTATATAGAACATGTGTTGACTTTTTGTACCATATGTTTCAATTTATTATATTATTCATTAATCCATAATTTTTCCGTTCCATGATAAATTACTTGTGTCGTTCATAAAGAATTGCTAATACCAGATAATAGATAATAGGTAAACAGATGAAATCTTCTTAATTGCTTTTTATATTTGTAAAATCCAAACAGTAAAAAAAAATAGAAGAAGGGACTTCATTGCTAGAATATGCTCACCGTTTTCGGTTACTTCAAACACTTACTAGACAAACGCTCAAACTTTCCTCTTAACTGCTAATGGCTCATCTACATAGCTATCATAACACCAATCTGGAATTGAACTTTAGGGCTCTACTAAACCATCAAATTCTTCCCGTATCCAATCCTTACAACCTAAGATCCTTCGTAAAATTCTCAGCGTTCTATACTTCGTTATGGATAAGCTCACTCATCATGATATTGGAACGTTCCATATGTAGCTGATTTGGTCCAAATCAAGTACCAACCTTTCCATGACAAACTCCAATCCCACTCTAACCTACTAGTTTCTATCCTTACTTCCTCTTCAATTTCTGAATTATCTCTGTCTGAAATGAGATTGTCTTTTGATTTTTGGAGGAGTCTCTACATGTATATCTAGCCATTGTTTACTATATTTTCACATTTTCTCGATGTATTTATTTTAATACAGTTGAGAATTTCAATCAAACTTTTTTTTTTTTAGTTCTAGAAAAAATAAAAGCTGTACCTCTACAATTCATGAGGATCTTTGGTTTTGTGGATATTGGATATTCATACTATTTTGGTCACAGAAGATGATTAGGCCGATATCACTCCAGGGTTTTCCCCAAAATTGGTGATATACCCTTTATAGAGGATGGGTGGGTGTGCCCGGAATTTCCCTCGGCTTCAGGGTTATCTCACGGTTAAATTAACAGAATAAATAATTATTCTGCCACAGTCATGGTTCGAACCCGAGAGACGGAGATAATAAGATATTAATGTCGTAATAGGTAATTTTATGTTTTCGAAAGAAGCATTAAGCATTTTATGAAGAGTTAAAGTTGAGTAGAGTCTCATATGGCTATAAGTCTTAAAATGTCCAAGTACGACAACATATATGAAGAATGTGTGTAATTATGTCCGGCACATTATCCACTACAACTAATCGTACCATTGTCATGAACTTATTATAATAGTTTAATAATAATTGTGGCAGTAAGTATTTTATTTCGTTAAAAGTTAAAATTGTTTTTTTCAAATAAAACGTTTTACGATTTTTCACATTCATTATCTCATCCGTCAGCTACTTGTTTTCTCTGTTATCTTCTCTAACTTTGACTACGGTTGCCTGATGTACGGAGGACCAACCGATGAACTTGAAATAAAATTAAAACGTCTTATGGACTACTTTGTCAGATTCATTTTCGGAGTCCGTAGACGTGACCATATTTATGGCTATTATACCTTCTTAAAATGGCCTTTTACTTCTGTTCGACGGCAATATTTCCATAGTTCCTTCCTATTCTAAACTTACGAAAAAAAGAAAGCCTTCATACATAACTGAGCTCCTCACCCTCCGATCTGATATCCATTCGTTAAACACAAGAACCCAATCAATCAATATTCATACCCCATCACATAGAACTGCATCCCTTCACAATTCGTTTCTCGTTCGTTCCTCATCCTTCTGGATTTCGCTGTCCATCTCTATGCGCAAAGCCACCTCTATTTCTTCCTTCAAATAGCAACTCTTTCACTACCTACTCGTATCTCGTATCTTCCGTTCCATTATAAAATATAGTATAAATATGTGTATGTATAAATTTGCAAAGATTTATATATATATATATATATATTATATATATATATATATATATTTTTTTTTTTTTTTTTTATGTAACCAGGCCTTAAGAATTCCTTTTCGTTCATTGATGTTACTTTAAAGGGACATGATTCGAGAATATTTTTTTTTTCATTTTATTATCTCCATACTACTTCATATAGTACTTAGGAATTGGAGATTGGAGAAGTAGGTACTGATATTATAAATAAATATATATATATATATATATATATATATATATATATATATATATATTTATTTATATAGATAGATTAATAAAAAGCAATCTATTATAGAATAAAATTAAAAACATTAACAATTTTTTAAATTTTAAATACATTTTTGAGTATAAGGCATTCGATTTTTTTAAAATAATTCAAACAAACGTTCCAACTAATTTAAACTCAATAATGTTTATTCTGGACATGAAGTCAAGTAGTCAGTGTATAGTAGTTAATTGATAGATAATGAATAATGTTTTAAGATTTAATTTATTTATTTTCATATAAGATAGTGTAATTTGATTATGTTTAACATATATGCATAGTAGAGAAACATAAATATTATATGGTGCCTAAATCCCTAAATAGCCAATATTTTTAGTACGTTACTTTCATTTCTATAGCAGATCGTTTAAAAATAAATTATTTGTAAAACACTTGCGTAGTAGGGAAAGGAGAAATATTATTTATGGATATTGCTTCACGAAGACTATGGAGATAATAACGACATTCAAATTTATTTTCTATTGTAATTGAATCCATCTAAGTATCTTTAAAAAATTATTAATGTTTTTAATTTTATTCTATAATAGATTGCTTGTTATTAATCTATAATATAAATGCATCGCCTTTTCCCTTGGCCATCGCATCACGCGTGTGAAACTGGACTGATTTCTCCAATTATTTTTTTCTTGTATTTATTCAGTCAGGAGAAGAATCTTATAAAAGAAAAAAAGAGAATAGTTTCTTAGGTAGATTTAAAAAAAAAAAAAAAAAAAAAAAAAAATATATATATATATATATATATATATATATATATATATATATATATATATACATATATAATATATTAAAAAAAATTGTTAATGTTTTTAATTTTATTCTATAATAGATTGCTTTTTATTAATCTATATATATAAATGAATCGCCTTTTCCCTTGGCCGTCGCATCACGCGTGTAAAACTGGACTGATTTCTCGAATTATTTTTTTCTTGTATTTATATCAGTCAGGAGAAGAATCTTATAAAAGAAAAAAAGAGAATAGTTTCTTAGGTAGATTTTTTTTTAAATATACATATATTAAAAAAAAATAGTGAATGTTTTTAATTTTATTCTATAATAGATTGCTTTTTATTAAGATATATATATATACCTTTATATATATATATATACCTTTTTCCTTGGTCGTCGCATCACGCGTGTACGGCTTGACCGATTACTTTATTTATTTTTATATGTTTATGTTGTTATATAATTCAGGAGAAGGATCTTATATAAGTAAAAATGATAAAAATTACTTGGGTGAACAGGTTTTTTTTTCGTTTTTGCGTGAACCGCTTTACCGATTTCGCTAAGACATTCTTCAGACAGGACATTGTCTGTCGGGTCAGCTAGTTGTATATAAAATATAGTTGGGAAAATATTGTAATAATATTGTTTGGAAATTTTACGTACGTTTAGGGTAAGGATAAACGATTTTTTTTCCGAAATACTATCAAATCTCCAATCCAACGTTTTTCTGTCTTTACGTGAAAAATTATAAGTAAACTATTGTAAATTCGAAGAAAATAGCTGTTATGAAAGATTCCGTTCTTGGGTTATATATTTATTTCATTTTTTTGAAATATTACTGTTTTTCACCGGGGCTTTCTTTATGTGGTTTTGAGGGAGGACATATAAATTAAAGCAGGGTAGAGATGATGGATAGGATCACTCCACACGAACGAGGGGAAAGCTCAGCCCGATGCATCATAAATTACTCCGGGAAAGGGGTTTTTCCAACAGAGAGGAAAATTCAAGTTGGTCTGGGGTGGTTTATGTTCCTCTTCTCATCTACATTATCTTGTTATGACGAGCTTGTTTTTGTTCGGCACCGAAGAAAAACTAAAAACTTAATAAAAAGGGATAAAATATGTCTTTTGATTACAGCATAAGACCAATGAGTTCATTTTGTTTTGTTAATAGCTGATACATTTTTACTTTCACTTATATATATATATATATATATATATATATATATATATATATATATATATATATATATATATACACTTATATGTATATGAAATATACAGTAATGGAAAGTATTGCGATCGGAAAATTTTCGAATTCCAGTTTTCGACGGACATACACACGTTTTAGGGTCCCTAAGCCTAAATAACCAAGTCCCGCAAAAAGGTCTGTGTGTGTGTATGTGTGGTAACTTCCGGGCGAAAACTAAAAGTCCTATGGAAAATTTCATTTTTAAGACAATTATACGCCCGAGATGTTAAAGAATCTTTTTCATCAAAATCAGCTGACCGGAAGGTCTACTTTATACCATGCATTTTGCACCTTTTTACGATTTTCTCAAAAACGGCTCTAACGATTTTGATTAAACTCCCTATATCGGTGTAAAATTGAATGGGCTGTAATATGATGTAGGTTTTATTCTGATTGAAATAGTATGACAGGGCTTAAATGCCGATATTTTAAATTATCTTTCTCTAAACTACCTTTAATTCTTTAAATTCCATAAAAATGACTATATTATCGTGTTACCATTTATAATTTACAGCTAAATATGCAACTTGAGCGAATTTGATAAACAACTAAAGTAGAAAACTCAAAACAAATTTTTTAATGCAATTTTTTGTTTTTGAATATGATAACAGTAATATAGACGTATAATATACCGTTGGAAAGAGAGAAGGATTTTAGAAAAAATCTTATACACAAGTTGTAAAAGTTTATAAAGAGTGATCAAAAATCGATAAAACTAACTGTTTTTCGAAGTTTATAATTTGTTTAAAAATTCCTGAATTCTTATAAATAATGGAGGTAAGTGAAAGTCGTGGTTGCGCGCACCAGATTTTTAAGTATGTTACTGATTTGAGGTTGACTCACATGAAGGCTTAATTTTCAAATATTTAATTTAATATACAAGAATGATAAATTACCTATAAACAAAATTAATTTTTTACCGACCATTTTTAGTAAATAAGTATTTATAGTTTTATAAGTATATTTTCGGTAACCTGCGGATTCGCTCGTGTAAATTGTATTTTAATGTTAATTTATACATTTTCATCATAAGGGTAACTATAATACATTTTTCAATATCAACTATTTTTAGAGCAACCAATGGTGTTATTATTGAATGCCGTATCTTTACTTTGTTTTGTAAAATTATGATAAAACATCAGAAGAAGTAGACGCGCCAGTAGTTATTTAATACCAACGTTTGTTTTAACTGAAAAATTTGTTTTTAAATGGTCATAACTCATTAGCAACATAATTGCAATTTGTTTCATTACGATCATACCTCTATATAATACGTAGAATAGAATAAAATTTAGAGGCTGCGACCCAGTTTGTTTTTTAAATATAATACATCAAATATTACTTGCCTTGCCAGTGTGGCACTCTAGCTTATCATTCGACTATAAGACAAACCAAATTAATAACACTAGAACTAGTTGAGTCTCAGCCACTAAGTTTTATTCTATATTATTTATCGTATAGATGTATGATCAGTTTAAGTTTTATCATTTTTCACTCGGTCATTTTTTGAGATATTTTCAATAAATATTACTGGAGCTGGAAGTAATCCTTCTTGGAAAATTTATATTGAAAAAAGGATATAGCTTACACGGTAAAAATTTAAAAAAAAAAGTAGTGCAATGATAAGGCTATATAAGGAAAAAAAATGAGGCTTGAAAATCATTTCTAACATCCCTTGTCATAGCGCGCCAAACGTTTTAGTTGGTGTAATTTTTCTTGATTTTTTTAAAACCATTTTCTTGGCCACTTAAGTGATGTGTTTTAAGGACCAAAATTATATAAATTACTCTCATTATTATTCTAGTTTGTGTTTGGTTCTTAAATTAACCGGAGTTAATATTTTTTAAGAAAACGTTATTTTAACATTTAAGAGAGTTTTATAACACCGGAACCAGATTAGTCTCCCTGACCAAAGGGCCTAGCCGGATAAGCATGTGAAATCTGCCCCCAGGTGTATTTGAACCAAATTTATACCATTGAGTCACACCTATGAGAAACAACCTTACGCAAATTTTTAGCCCCTTAATCCTAACGAGGGGGACGTTATGGAGGGGGAAAGATAAAATAAAAAAAATTGTTTTCTCCTGAACAGCTCAACCGATTTTCACGAAAAAAATATATGTTATGGATTTTATAAATAGGTTTCAAAAAATATTTTTTTAAATTTTTTTCCACGAAAATGTTGGTCCCAAAAAATGTTTGAATTTTTCTAACAAAATATTTTTTGGTTATGATGGTTTGGTACACCTCCAATTTTTCGCTACTTTATTTCATTATAGGGTCCTCCGTAACATATATTTTTTCAATTTTATCGGAAGTGTACCCCATGGTGAAAAATAAAAAAAAAAATTTTTTCTCCTGAACGAATCAACCGACTTTCACGAAAAAAATATATGTTAATGGTTTTCTAATAGAGTTTCAAAAAACATTTTTTTGAATTTTTTATTTCGAAAACCTGAGTCAAAATTTTTAGTTTTCCAAAATAAAGTTTAAATTATGTTGGATTAGTACACCAACAATATTTTACTAATTTGATTCATTGGAGAGTCCTGCACCATATTTTTTTTTTCAAGTTGGTCTAAAATGTACCCAATAAGGAAAAATAAAAAAAAAAACAGCATTTTTCAGCTCTATGAGTAGTAGCTGGTCACGCATGAAGAGTAGGGATAGAGCCATAGGGTCGTAATGTCATTAGATATCACTTACACACTATGCACATACATACTATTTATTATTCCTATTATTATAAGTATCTTATATTGGATCGAATATATTTTTTTTTTCTATGTATTTAGTTAATTTTTTTTACTTGGATAACTACTACACAGCACTATATGCTATATTTATATAAAACGTAACTAAAAAGATTTTTTTTAATATATATTTTTTCATATTATTATATGTTAATCAAAAAAGTTATGATGACAGACTTGCATGAAGTGTTCGACAAAAACCCTGTCGACTGTTAATTTAAGTTATCCACTGGGGGGACCGTTAGGATTAAGGGGCTAAAAATTTGCGTAAGGTTGTTTCTCATAGGTGTGACTCAATGGTATAAATTTGGTTCAAATACACGTGGGGGCAGATTTCACATGCTTATCCGGCTAGGCCCTTTATATCGCTTAAACAGATCGTATAGATATGTAATTTGTATTAATTTCATAAATTTTCACTCAGTCTCTTTTGAGATATTTCCGTGTAAACATCGCGAAAAATCAATTTTTTGCCAATTTGGGAAAATTCATATAGAAAAAAGGACTATGTTCTCAAGATCGAAATTTTTACAGCAAGTGGGACTAAGACTAAGTTACATAATAAAAAATAAATAAAGGTGAGTCTCTTTTCCTTTATGTACTTTTATCTCGTTAAAAATCTCGTTTTTTATTTTTTTTTTTTTTTAACAACTTTCTTCACTATTTAGGCAATGAGTTGTGAGGGCAAAAAATACAAAGCATGTCCTTATCGAATTGTTAATTTTTGCTTTGATTTGATATCTATAAAATTAAAGGAATTAGAAAGGTTTTTCCACCACTTGTTTTCGCCAGTGATGCTGACTTAAAACGGCTGCAACACTAAAAGTATTGGCCTGATTTTTTTTTATTTATGGTTTTATATTCATGAAAGAATAGAAATTAACTGGTCAAAAAATCACGATAATCAAATATTTAAAATTAATGAGAATTGGACGATTTCAAATGGATTGACCCATATGTATATTTATTTATATCTATATGAATGAACGATTAGGGCTATATATATATATATATATATATATATATATATATATATATATATATATATATATATATATTGTTAATTATCTTTTAATTTGTAAAAATGAGGTCAATAGGTTTCTTGAAAATGGCTTAGGCCGAAATGTTGGAAATAGAGAAATGAATTATTGAGTGAAAAATATTCATCAAAATTATTTAAAAACCTATAATTAAAATAAATTTATTAATTGACCACAAGCTACCTAATTTATGCAGCTTTGAAGGCGTTTTAGTATTTTAGAAAAATTTAGAAAGATGTGATTAAAGACTAGAAATCGTATATAAAAATTATATTCACAATTGTACATGTGGAAAATTTATGCTATCCTTGTATGTGGTTTTTATTTCGTGAAAGGATGTGTTTTACGAATAATTAGTTTTACATTAAATTGTCTTAATATATATTAATATAAATTTACGTATATTTAAAGAAAAATATATTTACCTTGATCTGACTAAGTGCCGTTTTCTTCCCCCGAGGTTCTATCCTCGCTTGACCGCGACATTACCTGTAACAATAGAATACAATTATGATAAATCTAATTAAACTGTAATTTATGAGGCACGTTATAAAAAAAAATGATTTTTTCTATTTTGCATACTACGTATCAATTATAAATTATATGATTTAAAAAAATGCTCATGATAAAAAGGTTTCCTATTGCCATTTTTTCCTCCTTTGTTTTTGTTTTATGTTGTATTTATAGTTATTAAAGAAACAAGTGAAAGTAAACTTCTTCGGATTCTTCTAAAGAAGTTGGAGGTTCCTCATCGTCAGCTACTTGCTTAACTATTTTATATTTACACATTTTGGCAAAATGGTTCCTTCTTTGACATTTGTTGCAAACTCATTTCTACAAAGGCTGGACAAGCTTCCCTTTTCCATACATGATTACGTCGGCAGAACTTACATTTTGCACGACAAGCTTCAGTCTCCTGGATGTTTCTTTTAGTTTTACTCTTGACCACATATACCAAGTCCATGCTAATTAAAATAGCTGTTTTATTAAATAAATCATTATATATGTGACTTTCAACAAGAAAGGTTGTTTTTCTTTAATAACTATAAATACAAAATAAAACAGTTTTACTTTGGAGACACGTAAACAAAAATATTGTGTTTAAATAACCCTACGATTTTGCGAGATGGTAGGTATGGAAGAAAATTATTTTAACAACAAAAAACATTTTTTAAGTGATAACTTCTAAAAAAGGGGACTACTCCCAATGGCTGAACGAAAAACTTCTTGTACAATGTTGACAGAACATTCTGTCGATGAAGATTTTTCCTTTTCAATTCGTAATATTAGTACTATTAATCTATTACCGTATTAGATAAGTGATATATATTATAATTATATATCTATGTTATTTATATTTGTCTTGAAAGAGCGCCGAACCAGGCCGGCGGTTAGGGAACTGATCAACTATTCTCCGGGTTAGAAACAGGCTGTGAATGGAAACGATAAGAACCCTAAATATATAACTAGATCCATCATGGGTTATAGAAGTACAGATTTTTTTTTTTTTATGTCTATTGTTGGTGTTTTGTTCAATATCCTTTTTAAATAATGCACAATGATTCAGCTAAATGCTTCTTATTAAAAAAAAAACCATCGTATTTCCTACACTTCAGACTCTTCTTCCAAACCTAAAGTACTCTATTTCATTACTGTTGGAAATTCATTTACCAATAAAGCTTTTCATATTACAGTCAAAATGAAGACATTTATAAAATAGTCAAGTGTAATCCTTTGTACAATCCTCAATGCTCAATAAACTTTGTCACGTATAAACTCATCCATAAAAACCTGAATGTTCCATTTGTTACTGATTTAGCCCAAACCAGATACCATTCTTACCATGGCAAACTCCATTTACTCTCTAAACCACTAGTTTTAATCTTTGCTTCCTTATCGATTCTTGATAATCCACCGAGGCTTCTGAAACGAAGATGAAACCTTCTGCTTTAGATGAGGAAGATGGTTGGGCGTGCGGTCATAAATAAGAAACACACATTTAAAACAAGTGCTATTTTAATTATGTGCCGACGTTTCGGCCTACAATGTGGGCCTTCATCAGGGTTGACTCTGAGATGGTGTCTAAAGAATTCAACTGCTTCAGAAGGTTTATTAGATTGCTGCCAATAGGTAGCATCTCTACAAGACTGCTTCATGTCATTAATCTATTACGATACTTACTGTTTGTTTTATGTAACAAAGTTGTGAATTCCAATAAACAAAAAAAAATGGTCAAGTGTAGTCAGTAGGTGATCTATAATTTTGATCGTTCGCACGGCGTTTGTAGTCTAGGCATACCCTATCCACTTGATAACTCATAAAGTAAAATGATATTAATAATTATTGGAAGATAAATATAAATATTAATAATGTATTTGCAGCTAATTAGATTTAGTTCTAATAGACCTAAGCTGGCCGATCGGTTACTCAAGGAAGAGAAAGTAATTGGACTTTTAGATGAAAGCGTGCAGAAAAGCGATACCAAAAGTTACCCCCTCGGAACGAAATCGATTTGACGCCTTCGTGACCCTATCTTACAACTCCGTTATAAATCTTTCTTTTAAATCCAATTCCTCTAAAGGTTGGAGCATTCTTTGACTGACCTTTATAATTCATATGGTTCGGTTTTCAGAGTTAATTTGAATAAATTATTAATTCAAAAGATGGATATTCCTTTGCGAACCAAGTCCATTTTCAAAATTTACTTTTTATTAAGTTTATTTATTTTTTCTCAAAACAGTTAAAGCACGTGTAAATCAATTTTGGTTGAACTTCTTTTACCCAGTATCAAAATGTCAAAAATTAATTTTAAAAATCGTAGTATTAAGATCCTTAATAGTGCTAAAGTTGATCTTAATGTGATACAACAAAATTTGAAGGGAAATAAATAGCATAAAAAAGCCAACTCGACTTCTTAAGATGTTGCCGAAAGAGTTTGGCCTCGTGTATAGTTAATGATGGAAGGATTTGTATTCATCTATAATAAGTAACATACATAATATTAAATAACTTTTACCACGATGTATCGGTGCTCTGGGAAATAGGTAAAAATGTTCACCTTAAATGGGTCCCTTGCAACCTGGGCATCATTGGAAATAAGCTAGCTGACCAGCCAGCTAATGTAGCAAGGAACCTGTCCAGCCGTGGAAGGACCCTATAATCTTAAATTCGGAACTCATCCAGAAAGAGAGGATATACGCAAGCGATTTGTGAAGAGAGCCCACGGAGTAATTTAAAAGAATTAAAAAAAAAAAGTGTGAAGCTAAGGAATAGCTCTAGTTGCAGCAACCACCGTATAGAGGAGGCCCTAGTACCTGTGGATTAGGCGTACAAGGTTTACCTACCAGCACATCATCCAAAGATGGTTGGTTTATTTATTTAACGTCACTTTATGCTACTATGGCTAATCGGACGATGCTACAGTGGGAGTCCTAAATTTTGCCTATCCAGGTTTTATTAGGATAGGGATCTTTAACGAGTACCTGACATCGCACAGGCTCGGGACCATCTTTTAACGTCTCCTCCGAAGGACGGCGTAACTTAGGATTTTTTACTCCCATTAAAAAATCCTAGGACCACCTGCGGGTTTGAACCCGTGACCTTTAGCATGGGAGGCTGTTACGCTAGCCACCCAGCTACAAGTGATCCCATCATCCAAAGAGAACTACCACTAAGATGCTCAACATGCGACGTACTTCTTACCAGGAGAATATCCCACATATGTGTCAACTATTTTGATAATTTTTGAGGTGAAATTAGGCTAATGTTGTTAATATTAGACTGTTAAAAAAATTATAAGCCAACTTAATTTTTAATTAAAATTCGGGAGGATTGTATGTGCAAAACAAATTTTATTTAGCACCTCTGGTTTTGATGAAGGTAGAAAAATAAGTTTAGTATCAAAATATCACTATTTTACAGTGAAACCACAAAAAAATATATAGATAAATAAACCGTTTAAATATTTATTTAAAATAGTATTGTAATTAATTGATGATCATAAAAATCTAAACAATCTCGTCAAAATAGCGATTCCTGAAAACTTTTTCTTTAATACTGTGATTAAATTAAGATTTCTCGGCCACAAAAACAGCTTATTTTATTATTAGAATAAAAAAACAAAAATCTGTTTGCTACAATGTCTTCTAGTGCCTAGTTAAACTTACTCTCGAAATCATTAAAATCTTCATTTATGTTTTTAAAGGAATAATCGTTAAATATTCTCTAAATGCGTTGATGACCTACAAGCTTACGGTTTTTCGCCTCTAAAACAAACGAACGATTGAACATCTCACTACGTGTGCATTTCCTTAATCAACAGCTCCACAATGAGGTGATTACACCGAGATCACTCCCAATCGCTGAGTTTTCTTTCAGGTTTTGGGAACACGTCTTATAGAGCCTGGGTGAGCTCTAAGGGGGTCTGACTTTTATTTTTCGTTTTATTGCTATTATTTTATCGTCCTGTAATATTTAATGGGAGCAAAAAATGTACTATACTCGTAATTTCTCTTGTCAGCTCATTCTTCATGGAGTCCCATCTTCTCACCAACATTTTATCTCAAAAAAGTAATATTCGTTCTACTGTTAAATCAAAGGGTACTTAAAACATTCCAGTTGACTAGTAAGAGGTATAAAAATTCTTTCATTGAAGCTTATAATAATAATTAATTTTTTTTTTATTATTTTTTTTTTTATTTATTTTTTTTTTTATTTTATTTTTTTTTCTTACCCTCTGGTTTTATTTTCGAACAAAATACAAATACAAATATAATATGTATAGCTGTCAGATTTGTCCTTCTGTTACCCGGAGGTATTCTAAAGAGGATTGCTATATGCGCTGGATGCACTAGTAATCTTTCAAGGGCTTCTTCTAAGCCTTTATTTATCCATTGCAAAATGGGAGGGACCATTCTTCAGGGTTTTGGCAATAAATTGAGTTCAGACATAGTCCGAACTCCTTCCCTCGGCGACAACGTCAACGAGAGGTAGTGATCCTTGCCACCTCCCAGGCTTGGGTGGTGGGGTGATATGGAAAATAATGGACAATTGTTAATTAATTTATAGAATTGTTAAACCTTAAATACAAAAATCGTGTGTCGTGTATTTTATTCTTGTGATGATGTTGTTGAATCTTTGGGCATTCATTAATTGTATCTTTAATATCATTCAATTTTCTTGTTTTCTCCTATGTCAAGTAGATAAGTTTAAAAACTTTTATTTTTACTCAAATAAGTTAGTTATACGTAGATCATTTACTTCAAATTAATATAAATCGCTGAGGTATCAATCGAAAAGGAGTTGCAAGTTCGCTTCAGTTATAATGGATTGGAGGGCTTGGAAATGGGGCGTTAAATCAATGAGGGATGTTATTTTCTATCTGGAGGGTGAGCGAACGGAAGCACTCCAGAGTTCCAAACTGTCGTTAACAGGAGTTAGGATTCTCTGATTAATGCAACTTTACTCGACTGTGAGGAATCGATGTTAACCAAATCACTGACAAAGGGTCGCAAACCAAGCTGAAGGAGATCGATTAGATCGAAAACTCTGAGTCCCATCATACGACCTTATTTGGAAGGGATGCCAATGCTTTTGCTTTAAACATTTTTAAATTATTTATATACCTTAATAATGTTGATTTTGAAACCAAATATATATTTTTTTTTAATAATTATTTTTATACGTTGAATTCTAGTGCAACACGGCGAATTTAATTCAATATTTCTCGAAATATTTTACTCTTATCGAGCAAAGTTTTTTAATATTTATTTATTTTATTATCAAAGCTTGTTAGGTTCTATGATCTGCTCAGTTGCTACGTTTGCTGAAGATACTGACATGTTGGCAATAGGAGACGATGTCGAGAAAACATCAAAGAGTTTAATCATGGAGGTAAGGCATGTCTGGGGAGGCAAGTCAAACTAAATGAAACCAAATCAGTACACATGAACTTTACGAATAGAAGATCTGGAAGGAAAGTTTATATAGTTGGACAAGAGATTCCGTATTCAAACAATGTACCTAGGAATGACACTGGATACAAAACTGAATTGGAAAAAAAATAAAGAGGAACGAGGAACTAAGCATTAAAATGTATTGGCTACTTGGTAAGGTAACTTGACAAAAAGTTGACTTTATCAAACAAGAAATAACTAGATATGCAAATAGCTATGACATGAGAATAAACAGTCATGTTAATGCTGAAATGGATTCTTGGCCGAGGAATCTTCGCATTAAATAAGGTGGCTGAAAAGAATGACAAGAAAGGCTGAAAGGAATGAAGCCTTGCGATTTGGCGACAATTTAAATTTCTTATAGTAAATATCTTAAAACTCAAAAGACAGTAGGCACAGAACATCGGAAGATCTGTCACTGGACCATAGGTACCTAAAACCTTGACCATCACCATGAAAGAGAATCTTGGGTCAGCTCAGTATTTGCATGAAGTTGGTTTTATTGGGTTGTTTGTGTTCTGACAATCACTTATTTTCTCTGATGAAAATTGATTATAAAATAATCATAAGAGGTTATTGCTGTGCCCCTACATTATTTACTAACTTTTTCGAAATAATTGGGTTGTCTGAAAAATAATGCAGGATTTTGATCTTAAGGCGAATGGAAAGCTTGAAAGTTGGGTTTCACCCACGGCAAACGACCGAAGTTTGTGCTTTACTTCTTTGCCGAAACAAATATTTTTTCTTACAGAATTATTAAAGTGGATACATAAATTAACAGTGGTAGTTCCGTTGTTCGACAAAAGAGAAGCAACATTATAACATTTTCCAAATCAGCCACTAAAAAAATAAATAAATAAAAATGTGATGGTTACTGTTTGTTGGACTTTATCTAGTTTGGTACACTACAGCTTTTTAAATCCTAGAGAAACGATCAATGTCGAATCGTATTGCCACTTGTCACGCTGGATATGAAACTCAGCCCCCATATTTTCCGGACTCACCTACAGATTATCTTTATATACGGCATAAAAATTAATGTACAAAGCACGTTTTTTTGAAGTTATGAATTCTAAATATGGGAAACTCTATTTCGAGGGAATGAAAAAGTTGCTAACACGTCGCCAGAAATGTATTGATAGTAATAGAACCTATTTTGCTTGTGTAAAACGGTTCCTTTTTCTTTTTAAATCAAAATCCCGCATTATTTTCCTGACAACTCGATATAAAAGCCAATAAATATGTCGATAATAGACTGACAAAAACGCTCTTATTATTATTCGGACGAGAAAAGTTCATTTATTGTAATTAAATGGATTACATGGAATCATAGCAAAAGGTTACTTCAAATTAATATTTTAGCTTAAAGGGAGAGTTACAGACTTTTTTTAATTTATAGGGGCCGGTAACAAACGATTCCATTGGCTCATAAAGCTAACTTACCTATCGTTTAAATGGTACATTTTATGTTGAAAGAATCCAGTCTTAAGGAATAAAGATGAACGATGTAATGCTTATTATTATTTTCTCCTTTCACTTGCACTGCTGAATGATGTAACTTGGTTACGCAACTTTTTCAGATTGTTTTGCCAACGTTTCAATGCACGACGTGGTGTGAAACAAACTGCTTTACGCGAAGCCTTACCCGGGCACTTGGGGAGGATTCGCTTTGTCGTCCAGTAAACGGATAAGGCTAAGTAACACTTATCGCCCGCAAGTGGCTTCATCGATTTGCTGGCGGTTCCGATTTGGCCGCCCACCTCCGCCTCCGCCGCCCGAGGCCTTAGGGTTGCGAGCTGTCAGGAGACTCACTGATAAAAGTTTAAATGGCGTTCGATGTCTCTTGGCTGCCGATCCTAACTTTCTTTATGGAACTTTATGAACTATTCCGCCTGAGACATTATTGAGACCGTTCTTCCAGTCGCGAGGTAACTGAATGTAAAAATCCTTTCGCAAGAATTAATGTGATATTTTATTTTATTTCTCTACCTTAATGTTGAATTCTTATATCAATTTATTTTAAAGTTGAAACCAAATCAGTTTTTTCCGTTATTTTTAAGGATTCTATTTATTGAGAATACTGGGATTAGTTAAAATATATAATTTCATAATTTATTTATATGTAAAATTAAAAACTCTTTTTCAGCAAAAGCTGATATAGTAGATACAGTTGGCCCACCCAATCTCTAGAAAACCGCAGTTCGAGGCCACACAGCTCCATTTCCAACCTTTAGGCCTTGTGTGCCTCTTTAATTTATGACACCGTTTTAGGAAATCACCTAGGCCAAATTATATTAATATTTTCTAATATTAAAGAGGCTGCTTAATTATCCCCTTCAGGGTACTTGCTAGATATCAGCCTCAAGGGGAAAAAATGGAAACGGATAGGAGTGAAAATTTTTAAGGAAGGACTATGGGTCATCTGAACTGTTTTTGTTCCACTAATATTAGCTATTATTCTTCATTGGTTAGGTTTTAAATTTTCCGGATCTAAAAAATGTTCTTTATTTAATTAGCTTTAAAATCGTTAAATTAAAAAAAAAAACAACTTGGCCAATCATAGATCCGAGAAGGCAAGAATTAAAAAAAAAATTGACCAAAAAGACAACGTGTGCTTAATATGTGTCTCATAGATGTTATTTTTGTTTTTCATTGGAAAAACTCAAATATATCTACTTGATGTACCTAATGAGATAAGAAAAAATTTCTTTCAGAATGTAGAGAAGTCAAACCCACAAAATAAGAAATTAAGTGTCGCACATCATGCAGAAAACTAAAATTTAATATTACTATGAATATTCGGACATTTCAAGAAGCTTATACTCTTATCGTTGTTTTTTTCATTTTCCGTGGTGAATCGGAGTCCAGCAACGGTTAGAGAAAGTCCCACAGTAGGGGTTGGATTGTGCGATGTGCAAGATTTCCATGGGTTACTGAAGCGAGAATGAAGATGAAAATGAATGTCTGCTTGATATTTGCTATAAGAGCCGTGGAATCAATTATGCCTCAGCATTGCTGGAATCTATTGGTGATTCTGTGTTTACATTCAGACTTTTAGGAAACGATTGGGCTGTCATGTCAGAACAGATGCTATGATTTTAGGCGCGCCTAATTGAATGAAAATGATTTGAGATGCAAATTTTTAAATCTATATTCAGGATCAAATATATAGGAATTTTAGTCTAAAGGTTCTTCCAAGTACGTCGAATAAGTATGTTTTTACAATTCTTTAGAAATTACCATTTTATTATTATTATTTTATTTATTTTTTTTTTTTTTTGCTTCTCATAATGTCATGAATATTAATCTCAAGTTCCATCTTTTGTGTTTTGTTTAAAAATAGTTATCTAAGGTTTTAATAAAGCGCATTTACTTCTATTCAAGTTACGGAAATGTGATTATTTGGAGATTAATGATAATTTTCTGTTTAAAAACAGTACAAAATGTAGATCAAATTCATCATAATGATAACTCAAACAGTTGCATATACAATTCATTAAGTTTCCTTTTTCAAGATATTAAAAGATCATAGTAGAATGTCGGAGTTAATAAAATTAAAAACGCTGCAAATTATTTATAGCAATAGATAATTCAAAGGATAATAGCATGTGACCATTGCTAATTTTAAAACGCTATATCTCAGCTAGTTCTCAACCAATTTCAAGGATTTTTTTTTTTTTTTTTTCATTTTGTAGAAAATTTAATGCTCTATGAACTAGCACTTTCTTCTTTATTTATTAATTCGGAGAAACGGAATTGTTTTATTCGTTCTTCGGGTTCTACGTATCTTGAAACGTAAGCTCTCAAATTTAGAGGATTATTTTATTTATTATTTTATTAAATTATTATTTTTATTTTTTCAATTGCAGAGGTCTATTTTTGAAAATAACTAAACCGAAAATGTAATGTATACACCTATTGTTTGTTTTTTAATTTTATCAGTGCAACAAATAATATGTGACGGTTCTTTACGGAGTTGAAACGTGGCCGCTTACTTTGAAGGATGAACAACGGCTTAAGGCTTTTGAAAATAAGGTACTGCGTAAAATATTTGGTCCGTAGAGAGATGAGGTCACTGGGGAGTTTAGAAGGTTGCACAATGCGGAGTTGCGGAACTTGTATCCTGTAAATATATTTGAGTTGATAGGATCGCGGATACTCAAATGGGTGCGTAAAGTTGTTAGGCTCGGTGAGAGGATTGCGTTTAGGCTGATCTCGGGGGATTGGGCTTGAACGGTGAACATTGGACGGGTCTATGCAGGCGGAATTTGGTGGTATCGGCATCGAACCTACGGGTTCGGTAAGCTTATTATTATAACATATAACATATTTAACAATAGCGATGCCCAAAAAAGTATATTAGAAAGAACAATCTTACAAGTGAGCCTTTTTATTTCAGTGTACAATTAGGACCCACGATATAAGTGAAATATATGATGACGGATAGCACAACCACAGAAACAGTTCATGTGACATGAAAATGCCATTTATTTAATAAGCATTAGCCTAATGAAAAGGGGTTATATTACATATTGAACTAATAACATGTACATACCATCAGTACTCCTAATGATGATGTTAGCTATATAGTTCAAGTTCAACCAAAAACATAAATACAAAACTTAACACATTATTTTTAACAAACCAATAATAATGAGAGCAATATTAATAACTCTCCCAGCAATACAGACAGTGACATAATTATCAATAAAATAAATAGACCTAAATATTGTTCTCTCACAAATATATACATCTTGACTGACAGCATTAAACAATCTTTCAAAAAATATGATTTATTAGATATTGATTTTTTTTTTTAAAACCTGTTAATAAACTGGCTCTCATTCACACACACACACACACACACACACACACAAAGATAAAATAGTTAAACTAAATAAAAATAATGTTATTTACAAAATAATTTGTTCTTCCACCTTACTGATTTGTCCTACTACTTATTGTTGGTACCGAATTTTGGTGTTCGTGCTCGTTATTGTAAAAAAAAAAAAAATTTTATTTATTCAAAAGTTACAAAATATCGATAATAACACTTTAAAAGACAATAATGACAATCTTGATAATAACAATATGGCTATACTAGATCTGACATAGATTACGTACCGTAATTACTGCGAGGACTTGAAGAGAGTGATCCCTGGGAGAAGGGACAGGGTATATAAAGGTTAATAGGACTGCTGAATAAGATTCAAGGAATATGGTGTGATCTGCAGGTGCACTATGGCCTCATGGTGGCGTGACTCCTCCGTCCTTATGAGAGTGAAGCCCACTGAACTCTAAATTTAAGGATTTGGGACGGTTTGTCTATTCTGTAAATATTGAAACCAAGCTCTGGCTCTGCCATCAAAACATTCAGGTGGTTGAGGATGGGTACTTGGATTATCATTTGAAGGATTAGAACACAGTAAATCCAGTTTACAATACTGACGATAAAGATTATAGCATAAAAGATATAAACATATTACATAAAATATATAAGAAATAAATTGGGATACAGTTATATCATAAGGTTCTAATTCTTCTATTTCTATATTACTTAAGTCTATTTGTTGTAATTCCTCAAAAGTAAAATTTGTTGATACAATAGTTTTATTATTAACAGAATGATAGGAAATAAAAGGAATATTTACATTGTCAGCATAAGAAAGTGGTACATTTATATTTACAAATTTCTCATTTTCATTAAGATTAAGGAGGCTAGTAGATGGTAGATGATACATTTGTGTGTTTGTTACACTAGTTGTTACATTGCTAATATTAAAGGTTAAATATTGGTGTAATGTGGGTATAAGTTTGATTATAGGGTTTGTTCTTATTTCTACAGCTTTACAATCATTTAATTCTATATTCTTACATAATTCTAAAATACATTTGTCCTTAATCTCTATCATGTCTTTACAGTAATGATGATTATTGAATTTAATACAATTTCCATTGTAAAACGAATTTTTAAATCTAATGATTAGTTGTTCTTTAATCTTTAGAGTAATGACTTTATTATTCCTTGTAACTGGATATGACATAGCATAATAAGTTGTTTTCGGCAATGATTTCAAAGGGATTTTAATAAAATAATAAATTAATCCTGTATCTGATAGGGAACAAAATGTGGAGCTAAGTAACCAGTTTAATTCTACATTTTCTGTGATTGGTTCTCCGAACGGTATGTTTAATTGTTCTAGTTCTCTAGTCGTTAATATGCTTGGATGGGTAATTCCTAATTTACATTGTTCTAAGGAAAATTCTATATCATTTAATTGATTTTCTACTAAATCTAATACGGCTAATAAATCATGATACATTAACTTAGTAAGAGCTAAATCTGTAAAATTATTTATTTTTTCTATACTATCCTTATATTTATTTAAAACAATTATTTCTTTATTAAGTTTAGATGTTAATTCTTTATTTAATCCTAATCTAACATTTTCATTATGCTCTATGTGATACATATTTCTCTCGATTTTATTTAAAATATTATCATACTTTTCTTTGTCATCGGCGTCCATATTGCCGGTGAGCCAACTAATAGCATTGCCTAGTCCGTTAATTAAACCTCTTTTTGATCGGTTATTCCGATTTATATTTACAATATGATTAATTTTTTCTAATATCTTGTTATATTTTTGTTCAATAATATTATGCAAAGTTTTATATTCATTACTAATTGTTAATACGTCAATGCTAATCTTAAGGGTTTGAATTTCTCTTGTTAAATTTGTAAGATTCTTATAATGTAAAAATGTGTACCAATCTTCAATTATAAAAGATGGATTAATTTGTACGATGGATGCTCCTGGTCCGTCAGATAAATCTTGTATTAGCAGGGTCTGTATCTGAACCGTAAGCGCTGCGATCAGAAGATACTTGAAACAATTCGTCGTCGAACTCAAAGTCATCTTGGCTGACTCCTGTAACATTAGACGTTTCTATTTCTTTTATGACATTCTCAATATCTTCATCAGTTATTTCTGGGTTTTTTTGACTTGTACTAGGTTTATTATTATTATTATTTGATTTCTTTTTCTTAGTGACCTTTTTCGGTCGTTTGACTTGATCAGGGTGGAGTTTTTTCTTTCTACCTTTATTTCTATTTTGAAATCTTTTATCAACATACTTTCCTTTTTCGTATTTAGGATCTATTTTCTTTTTCTGTTGTCTCTTTATATACACATCTTCCGGGATTTCTATGTCTTCTCTATTTTCATTTAACTTGCCTATTTTTCTCTCTTTATTTTGTTCTATACCTTTCTTAGTTATTTCGAAAAGCTGCTTCATTTTCCGATGGTACTCATGAACAAGATATTCTTTTATTTCCGGGGATTCATTATAAGTTTCATTAGTGATACCGAAAGTTATTTCGTTAGGGGTCATTTTAAGATCTTGATTAAGGGAATTATTATATGCTGTCGTTGCTTGCTCTAACTTATCTTCCTCTTTATCATCTTTGTTTTCTATGTTTATAAGTCTTAAAATTTCTAATAACGAAGAGCTTGCTCGATTAAGCAATCCAAGAGAGTTAGGGTGATTGGGGGTAGTATAATGTAATTCAATATTTAAGTAGTTTAGAAAATCTTTAAACAAGTTATTGTCGAATTCTCTTCCGTTGTCACATGATATTTTTTGGGGTTTTGGAAAATATGCTAAATATTTTTTCAATACTTTCATGCTTTCTATGGCATTATAACTCGTTGCGTAATAAGAAAATATTCTTTTGGAAAAAGTATCTACTATTAAATAAATGTAATAATTACTCATGTGTAAGGTATCAATCATTAAATCTGTAAAGGGTTTCTCAGGTGTGGGAGTAATTTTAAATTTTTGTTTTATAGGTCTTCTATCGTATTTGCCTTTTCCACATGTGTCACATTTGTTTATAATTTCTGTGATATGATCTTTCATATTGGGCCAATAAAATTTGGTTTTCAAAACTAAATATGTTTCATTTATACCTCTGTGGCATGTCTTGGCGATATGATAATCAAGGATAAGTAATTTCTGGTCTTCCGTGTTCTTTACATCTGGCAATAGTTTATAATATCTTTTAATTCTATTTGTGGGAAATTTTTCTCTAATGAGTGATGCAACTTTATTAAATAATGCATTATACCAATTATTTTCACTTTCTATAGAATCTGATATGGGTGAGCAGTATATGCCGTAAGTTATATTTGGTCTTAAGATTTCTAAAAGTTTTTCTTCTATTTCAAAATCTTTTTCATGATAAGGCCAAGTAAATTCAATTGTTGTTCTTTGCTTATTATTGAATATTGTTTCGCGTTGAATTTTCGCGTGTCCCTTTTTTATTATTATTTGATTTTTCTCAACATTTACTGGTCTAGATTTATCATCAACTATTAAGATTCTGTTATCGGAGGATTCTGTGGAGTGCTGCGTTGCTAAAGAAGATATATCATCTTGAATTATTTCTTGGTGTTCACCATTATTATTTTCTTCTATGTTTTCATCATTATTAATTCCTTCTAAGTTTTCATTGTTAGCTTCTTCTTGGGTTTCTTCTATTCCCATTTCTTGTAATAAATCTACGATTTCTTGTGAATAGTTATTAGGAGAATTTTCTGTATGAAAAATATCAAATTCTGGTTCTTTTAATTTCCTTTCTTCAATAGGGTAACGGGATAAATGATCGGCGACTTTATTAGCCTTTCCTTCAATGTATTTTATGTCATATTCGAAATCTTCTAACAATAATTTCCATCTAATTAATCTGGCGTTCTGTGTTTTACACGTTCTTAAATATTCTAAAGGTTTGTGATCTGAATATATGAAAAATTTTCTACCGTATAAGTAGGGTCGAAAATGATTGCAAGCCCAAATAATGGCTAAACATTCCTTTTCCGTTGTTGAGTAATTTTGTTCTGCTTTATTAAGTGTTCTGGATGCAAAACATACAGGGAGTTCTTTTCCATCTTTCTTCTGTGCTAATACTGCACCAATGGCGAAATTACTTGCGTCAGTTGTAAGAAAAAGTCCTGATTGAAATCTGGAATTTGCAAAATGGGGCTACTACATACAAGTTGTTTCAATTTCTCAAAAGCGTTTTCATATAACTCTGGTTTGATTTCTTTTTGATCTTTTCGAAGACATCTCGTTAATGGGGAAGCTATCTTTGCGTAATTTGGTATCATTTTCCTATAGAAACCAGTTAATCCTAAAAAGCTTTTAATTTCTTTTTCATTTTTAGGGAGTTTAAAATCTTTTACTGCTTTTATCTTTTCTGGATTAGGTTCTATGCCGCGTTCGCTGATAATATGTCCGAGGAATAACAATTCTTTCTTGCAAAATTCTGTCTTATCGAGCTGAATCTTTAAGTTATGTTTTTCTAACTTTTTAAGAGTTTCTTCTAAATGTTTCCAATGATCTTTGTAATTTTCAGAAAAAATTATAATATCGTCCATATAGACTAAAACGTTAATAGAATCTGAAAAAATGATATTCATGGCTCTTTGAAACGTTGCTGGGGCATTACTGAGTCCAAATGGCATGCGAAGGAATTCAAAGTGGCCTTGATCTGTAGAAAATGCTGTTTTTGGGATAGAACTTTCTTCGACTTTTATTTGATGGAAGCCTGAGCAAAGGTCCATTGCTGTAAATATCGTCGCTTTTCCTAATTTGCCTAAAAGGTCTTCAATATTAGGAATGGGGAATTTATCCGGGGTTGTTTCTCGATTTAATTTCCTGTAATCAATCACCATTCGTATTTTTCTTTTTCCTGATGCGTCTGGCTTTTTCGGGACAATCCAAACGGGAGAATTGTAAGGGGAATTGCTGGGTCTTATTATTTTGGATTCTAACATCTTTTTAATTTCTTCCTTAATATTTTCTTTGAATTGGTGGGGATATCTGTAATTTTTCGAATATATCGGGTCTTCGGTTTTTGTTTTAATCTTATGCTCCAATAAATCAGTGGCTGAAAGGGGATCATTTTCAGTCTTAAATACTGATGGATATTTCGATAATAATTTAATTAAATTTGATTTTTCTTGAGGAGGTATATGGTCGGTTCTGATTAGTTGGGGGATTTGTTTTATTATTTCATGGTTTCCTTTTTTATTAGAATCTGTTAATTCTACTTCTTCTTTTTGCAAATAGTATAAAGGTAAATATATGGTTTCGTTAACTTTACTGTCGATTATTATATTTTGATCATAGATGCCAGGTTTAATTTTAATCTTATCATCTTCATAGTCAATAAAATATAGATTTTTATTTTGTTCTACTTTTATCTGATTTTCGCCTTCTTTCAAAACTAATTTTAAAACTTCGTCTTCCATAATAAAATCAAACTCTGTATAGCGAGTTTTTATTTTGTTGGTTTCGAAATCGATATTAAATTTCATTTCCCTCATTGTCTCATTTCCTAGTAGTATTTCGTAATTGGGACTAAAATTAAATAGATAAAATTTTATTTTTTCGGGGTTTTTAAGAAAATTATTTCTGCAATAAACTGAAATAGATTCCGTGCCAAGTTCTTCTCCGGTTGCTGTTTTTATTGTAAAATTTTCTTTTTCTCTTTCAACATCTGGTGGTACAATGTCTGGTCTTATATAATTCTTCCAAGATCCGGTATCAATAAGCCATTTACGATTCGCGTGGTCTTTAACATAAGGCAGTTGGCTTTTATTCTCTTCTTTTATGTGTTTTGATTGTCTGGCGGGCCTTTCTCTAAAAAAGAATTATTTGGATCTAATTTTTCTAATTTCTCTCTTAATTCTCTGATTTCTTGGTCTTTCGGGTCTTCTTGCTGAATTTGGAAATTAGGCTGTTTCGGTTTATTCCCGAATGCGCTAACTGTTCTCATGGATACAGTTGGATTTTCATCTTTCTTATTATTATTATAATTTTGATTCCGGTATCGACCTGAACCGTTGAAATACCTTTGTTGTTCTGACGGGGCCATTGTTGGTAATAATTATTATTATTATTATTCTGCCGGTAGTCTTGTGGAGGTTCTTGTTGTCGATATTGATGCTCTTGTCTTTGATTATGTGGGTTATACGGGTTATTGGGATTTTGCCAATTATTAAATCGTTTGTGATGTTTTTTATCGAACTTTTTCTTATGGTCGAAGCCTCTTTTGTAATCATGTTCTCCGGGTCTTCTCATATTTCCCGAATTTATGAGGTCATCGAAGAGTAGATGGTTCTCATTCTGAATTAAATTTCTCAAATCATCTAATGTTCTTAACTTTTCTGCTTTAGTCATAAGATATGTTCTTATGTGAAGGGGCATGTTAGTGTAAAAAAAATAAAGAATACTTTTCTCTAATGCGCTAATAATTGTTTCTCTATTTGGTGTGTTTTCTATCCGATGTTTAGAAATTATTAAAGTGCGGATCTTATCAATTCTTTGAAGGAAATCAAGAGGGTGTTCCTTATGATGTATTTTGTTATTAAATAATTCATGCGATAATTGTTCAATTGAGCGGCTGTCTCTGAAGGTTCTTTCGAGATAATTTAGTAATTCTTCAACACGACTAAATTCGCACGTTGTATTTATATAATCAGCTTCATCCGTAAGTTTTGCTAAAAGTTTATCTTTGTTTGTTTAGTTCCTTAAACGAGTTGTCCGGTTTACACACGATTTGGTAAACTTGTCTACAAACTGTCACGAATTTTAACAGATTGTGTGGATTTCCATTAAAATTAGGGATATGATCGTAGTCTGCCGATTTAATTTGAAAGCTTGCCATATTTGTAGTTAATATTAAATTATTTACTCGCAGGATTAAAGAATTTAAATAATCATCAGACATAAAATTACAATAGTAAAGGAAATTAACTTACAAAAATTGAGTACGCTGTCAAAATAATCTTCGACGGGGTGTGAAGATCTGTCCTTGAGCTGGATACCTGACGACAGTGAAGTCCGGCCAAGGTTGAGTGCAGATAAGAGACTTTGCCTGCGTTGCGAGATGCTCGGGGTGAGTGAACTCGTCCAGAATCTGAAGATCTCGAAGTTGGTAGTCCTCGGTAGGTAAGCCAAAATCTTGAGTCTTCACAGGTGAGGAATCCTAGGCGGTAGTCCTAATTCTGGATTTGCGGAAAAAGTTCGGATCTGCGGAAACTCGGTTCTTAAAACTGCGATAAAAATATGCAGTCCCTGTTCGGGCGCCAATTTTGGTGTTCGTGCTCGTTATTGTAAAAAAAAAAAATATTTTATTTATTCAAAAGTTACAAAATATCGATAATAACACTTTAAAAGACAATAATGACAATCTTGATAATAACAATATGGCTATACTAGATCTGACATAGATTACGTACCGTAATTACTGCGAGGACTTGAAGAGAGTGATCCCTGGGAGAAGGGACAGGGTATATAAAGGTTAATAGGACTGCTGAATAAGATTCAAGGAATATGGTGTGATCTGCAGGTGCACTATGGCCTCATGGTGGCGTGACTCCGTACAGTCATAGATTAAGGGAAAAATAAATCATGTAAATTAGGAATAACTTTTTAATGTTAAGTACGAGTCTTTTATTATTTTTTCATTGAAATTTACAACTGTACATAGTACAATAAGTAAATGAGCTCGTTGCAGTTGGTTTCAAAAAGTCTTGAGAAGAAGCTACCGGTAGCACTTCAATATTTATTTAATTCAGACGCCTCGGAGAATTATCGGGTTTATATGAGTTTTATTGGTAACAAAATAACTAGCGTCAAGGATTTGTCGAAGGATTAGATGCAGGAGGATTCGAAGGTCTAGTGGAACCCCATAGCCCAATGCCATAAGTCCAAATAGGTCTTATAATGGTTGTGTAGATGGAGTTTAGATCGTTTGTCAAGTAAGTGTTTTAATAGTCGATATCTACGAGCAGTTTCTGGTCGTTTAAGTCTGGGGAATCCATGTAAGACGTTTGTCAAGATCGTCAAAGGTATCGTATTTGTTCTACCTTGATGAGTGAGGTATGATTAAAGGAAACAACGGGACAGGAATTCATAGGTTTACGTCGTAGATTGAAGGTAATTTAGTGGGATTTATTAGGATTTATTTTAATTCTCCAATTCTGACACCATTCTGCAATGACTGCAGTGATATTTTTTAGAATTAACATTTTTGTTTATCTAAATTTGATAAAAAAATAAAAGGACCAATAATCAAATATCTTTACTGTTGCTTTAACATTTCTTACATATACACTGCTTAAATCTGAATTTGTACTTTGATATAACTAATAATTTCAAGCTAGACTTACAAAATAAAAACCTTTTTTGGTGGGACTTGGTCATTTGGATCCCGGGGGACCCTTGAACGTTTATTTCCTGTGAAAATCGAATTTGGAAGTTTTCACGTTATTAATTCTTTCATACATATTTCATATGAAGGTAAGTAAGAATATTTTGAAGTTATTATTTTTTCCTCGAAACTATAAAATTTACCCGTTGACAAGTTTGACCAAATTTTATGTTAAATAATCTTTTATTAACTACGTAACTGTTATTTAAAAAACAAACTAGGAATAAAAGAAGTTAATGAAGCATCGATTTCACAAAGTGAGTGGTATATTAGACCCTGAGAGTTTCAAGAAAGCTGAAAACGGCCGTAATAGATGTTTTTCCTCATCCCGGGAGAGCATAATAAAGTGAATACATGAATCCATTGCATATATTTGCATACGGCCGTCATGTTTGCCCGGACAGCTAATGCAGTCTAATATTTAGGCAAAGGACTAGCATGATGTCGAAATGAAATCTCCACTTATAGTATAGGAGTTGTCGCTAGTTAAAAAATTATCTCTATTCGATTTTTATTTATTTTATAAAGGATATATCAAATTGATTGACTATATTAATAATATTATATAAAACTCATAATAGCCAAAATAAAATGTGTAACAGTTAAAAAAAGACTGAGCAATTATTAAAATTTTTGATGGCGAGAGTGGGGTAGAAAACTTCTAATACTTAAGAACAACAAAGATGATGGACGTTATCAGGTCTCGAAAAATATGTAAAAAAAATTGGTGGACACGACTTTCACTTACCTCCGCTTTTAAAATCGATTAGAGAATTTTCAATTTTTGATTACAATTAACGATAAAAATGAGTGAAACTATCAAACAATTAATCAAATTGAATTACTGTACAAACATGTGTTTTATTAAAAAATCTATTTTATTATTATCTAAAATAATCAGTTTGTTTTATCGTTTTTTCATCACTCTTTATTAACTTTTACAAGCTTGCGTATGAGATAATATTTTTTCTAAAATCTTTAGCTTTCCAACGGTATATCATACATGTATATTACTGCTTTTATCTTCAAAAACGAAAAATTGCATTAAAAAAATATTTTTTTCAGTTTTCCCCTTTAGTTTGATATCGCAATCGTTCAATTTATATATTTACCTGTTTTTTTAAATAACAAAATTAATAATAAAATTAAAGTTAGTTTAGAGGAAGACAATTTAAATGATTGGTATTTAAGCCCTATCAGACTATTTCAAACAGAATGAAACTTACATGATATCAAAGCCCATCAAATTTTACATTCATATGTTAAGTTTAATCATTTTGGAGATAATCGTAAAAAGGTGAAAAGTGCATGGTATAAAGTTGCTCTTCTGATTAGCTATTTTTGATGACAAAGTTTCTGTAACATCTCGGACGTATAGTTGGTTGTCTTAAATATGAAATTTCAGTTTCATAGGATTTTCCTTTTACGCCCGGGACACACACGCACAGACCTTTTTGCGGGTCTTGGTCATTTGGACTCAGGACACCCTAAATTTCCGTTGAAAATTGGAATTCTAAAAGAATTTTAGAAGCTTACATTTAAAATACTTACACCTTCCCTCTTTCTCAAGGTACTGTTGTGAGAGTATGATAACAACTGAAAATATCATAGGAGCAGCGTTAGACTATAAACCTTCAGGCCAATTCTGTTATGAAGGATTTTATTTCTTTCCTCTTTATATTCATAAACAAATCACAGATTTTACGGTTGTTGAAACGTGTTGCTAAAATCAGTACATGTTTATTTTCCCTTTCGGATGTTTGAGTCATAATATTATAATGACCATCTGTCCAGTCTACTGACTCTTTGACCGTCAAACATAAAGCAAACAAAAACATTAATTACTCTCAGCTATATATTGTTTTATTAATACTATCTTCTATTTGATTCCTTCATATAATGTTATGGGAGTACAGTTTGTTAGTACTATCCGCCATAATATTGATCCATCAATTCCCGGTGGTATTCCACCCACAGGTGTCTCCTCCATGACGGCACGTACCATTTAAGGGAGTCTTCCTTGTACGTGCTTTTCCCACTGTTACTTTAAGCCCTTCAGCTTCCTGTGGTTATTTCTAGGTTAGACCTTCTTCGGTAGAATTTATTTTGTAAACACTTCTGTAATCATGATTAACCTTTCTCGAGTTTAATTATCTATGTAGACACTTATAGTTATCTGGTTATCTTGGACATTATTGTGTACATGATGACTCTATTACTACTTGAAAATATACATTCCAGACATTGAAAGTTTTGTCTAAATTAATTAATTTGTTTATCAATTAATTATAGCACCTTGTTAAATAATGCAACATGCACGATTCCTCAGTCTGGAGTCCTCATACACACTCGCAGCTCACAAGGACTCAATCTTTATACCTTTACTTCTACTTTAGATCTGCATCATTCCAACACCATTCCATTAAATGGTGTAAGCAGCATATTTGATAGGAGAACTTTAAAATAAATAAATTTACTATTTAGTTTAAATATAAACACAATCATTTCAATTTAATTTATAAAAATGTGATCATTTGAATTCAAAATTTTAAGACACGTAACGACAGCTCCTTGGTACGTAAACAACAGAACCCTGCATACGGACTTACAGCAACCAACATATACGAACACTCTATTCTCGTTTTCACAGTAAACTTAACGGACACGACAATAGACTCATTAACGACATGTCGATAGCTGAAATGCCAGTCAGAAGAAGGCTAAATAGAAGCTGGATGAGAGACCTCCTCTACTAAATTAAAGCCTAGGAAGGTGTGCTGCTGGGCACTTTGCTTCGCCATGCTTATCATGCCTGACCTCATATTTGTACAGCACATTTGCTGATTGTCAGATTGCTTCTGACAGGTGTGAATGAAGATATGAAGAGAAAGAAAAAAATAAAATGAACAGTTTCTAACGAAACATTTTGACCTAATATTTTATTTTATTTTTTAATATTTCTTTAGTCCAAACAATTTTTAGGGGAGCTGCAGGTTTCCTTTGCTCTCCTTGCCTACGCTCCTGGTTCTACTACTTTCCGGAATTTTCTCCTCAATCAAAATAATTTTGCTAAACATGGTATTATGATAAAATGCATCAGTTTCTAAATATTACTGTTGGCACTACATCCCGATTGCCTGGGACTTGGCCTTCTAAAGCATAGATCGCCATTCTCCCCTTTTAGGTTCTGTATCCCTCCTATCCCTGACACCAAGTCTACTTCCATCAACAGCCACACAATCCTGCAGCTCAAACATGGTCTTTTTGTTTAAACAGCCCATCCATCACTCTCCGTGGGGATGCATCGTAATCCATCCTTGCAACATGTACTGTCTTGCGAGTCTGATACATTGCCTCACATTTATGTCATTAAACAATGTCTTGACTTCGGTGTTGGTCCTCCTCCAAATATGCATCTAGAAATTCTCCTATCAAATCTGTGCAGAGCTTTCTCTGTTGCTTTTGTTAAGATTACAGTTGTACGTGAGTATTGGCCTAATTATTGTTTGATATATTCTTTTTTTAGCCAGTCGTCAAATGTCAGATTCTACTTCTAAAATTTTTTTTTTTTGGGGGGGGGAGAGAAAAGGCACCGATCAGCCATTGCAATCCTCCTTGATTTTTAATATTTCCTTATTTTTTTTCTAAATATTTTAATACCTCCTTGTCTTTTAAACATAAAAATATATTTTATCTAAATTTTTAGATGGTCCTGTTTAGTTCTTTTCTTTTACGATCGCTAGTGCTGTATTATGTTTATATTTCTTTTATTAGGGCATTCACAATTTTATTTTACGGTAGTCTCTTTACGTTTATATTTTTTAATAATTGTTTAATGGATATTTTTTACTGTTAATTTATATAAATATATTTATCAATAAGGGATGACCATTAAATAATTTTGAATGATTCAGTATTTGCTCAAAAGATTAATTTAGTTTTTATATCGGTAAGTCATTTATATTGTTTTATCAAAATTATTTTTTATATGACTTTGTTTTATTATTTTAATATTTTTTTTGTGCCGACTATGTTTCTATAATTGTTCCAAGCGTAAGCAGAATCGGTGCTTATAAGTTAAAAATAAAAAAAAAACATAGGTTCTTTAAAAATTAAATAAGCAATGATGTCGGAAATTATCTCTGTAATTATTATACGTTTTGCTACATATTAAAATTAATAGCCATTTTAAAGTTATAAGGACTGATAAGAGGAGAATATTTTCACAGCGAAAGATTTTTTTGATGCATTGAGTCCAATTATTATTTACTTTATTTTTTATTATATGTTCTTGTTTTATATTTCTTCTTTTCATCATAATCGGCTACTCTCACGGTTACAATTTTTATGTACATAAGGATTGACTAAATCTTGCCTCATGGCTCCTGTATGAGAGACGCCATAATAAAAACTTTATATCTGACCTTATTATACGGGATATATGAGCCCTCTTGTCTCGTTCCAATCTATAACGGATTTTATTTCCTCATCAAATTTTTACTACACATATTACGACAAGTGTCTATTACTTTTATTTAATATCTGATTTTAAGTCCCCTGTTATTCTTTACTATCGATATATTTAATACATGTTCATTAAAATCAAGAAGCAAAACGGTACAGATACGTGAGATGCATCATTAAGTATATTTATTTACATCGTTTATTATATTTTATTATGCTCTTAATAAAATTATTATATACTTTTATTTAAATTAGAACCATTCTCTACTAAAATCATTTAATTATTATCACATTATTTCAATATTATCATTTGACCTTTCAATTGTTATTGCTTAATTTTTAAAATATTGCATCCAAACTAAAAACAGTAATAAACATCAAAATCAAGCGCACAATAAATAAAACATTAAAAAAAAATATATACAAAATTTACATCTATTCCTCATCTCAAAGGGTATACAGTGAGTGTCAAAAGTATTCGGAATATCAGTTTTTAATTTTTTTTTCATATTGTTCCATCACTTCGTAAAATTTTCTAATACAGAGGAACATAAAACACATTTTCTGACAAAAGTTAGTGAGTTTCCTTATAAAAAAAACACTTCGTTATGAGTCTTGAGCTCAATACTTCGAGATTCGTACTGCTTCTAGGATAACATCCATGCAATGAGAAGGTCATGCCGAGATCACACTCAGCCGTCAGGTTTTCCCCTATTTTTGGGTACCCATATATTTCCATAGAGGGGAATTATAGGGGCTGGGTGTGCCCCAGGAGGGTCTCCATACCCCAGGTACAATCCCCAGCTGAGATAATACAATCAATAACATTCTGCCAAAGCCATGATTCGAACCTGAGGCCTGAAGAACAGTTGACTAGTGCTCTTTCCACTAGACCACACTGATCCATAAAAAAAAATATTAATTTAACAAAAATAATATCTAAAGGAAAATAATAAATAACATTACTAATATGTAAGAATAACATAACATAAATAATCAAAGAGTTATTCAGGGCACTCTTAATTATCCAATGGAAAATAAGACAATACCGTTAATATATCTTAATATTTTATACGAAGTAAAATATATACAAAATAAAGTTAATTTATTTATGTTAGTACCTACAATACCTGACTGACTTCAAAAAGTCATATCGAGCTCAATGATATCGAAATCTATAACGCTTTATTGATTTTTATTTTTCATTTATTATGAAATATCAATAATTATCCACAAACTCGTATCGACTAATTTTATGTTTTATTTTTATACAAATCAAAGGGATTTTGATAAATTGCATTAAAGTGTTAAAAATTGACTTTCTGTGATTTAATTCATTGTTTTCATATTCCACATTTAAGTAATATTGACTCAAAACTTATTAAAAGAATTATTTGTAATTATTAAAAATTGCACATATGCATTAGATGATGAAACGCGGTATTATAACTATCCGCGAAGCTAAGATAAGCTACAAATTACCACTGAAAAGCTTTTGTTTGTCAGCTCATGTACGAATGGCCCTCGCCGGATCAATATTTTCCAGAAATAACTCGGGATTTCACCGGCACTCTACTTGCTAGATATATTACTTTTAGGAAATTGATCGTAGATGCATCCAAATATGCATATCCAGGGTCTAAAACACACTATTCAAACACTTATTGAGCAAACAATCTTTGAAAGTTTAGTTATTATTGAAACTAAAATTGTAAAATTTGTTTGCATTAACGTTTTAATTAAAAAAAAAAAATGTGACGATTGTAACTCGCAATGAATATTTTATGATAAAGAAATGATTTTTTTAAATATTTATATTTGTATTTTTTCTAATGTTCCGCTGTTTTGACGTCGCTACTTAAAATAAGAAAAAATATCATCATACTATAATTCTCTCTATTCAGATCTTCTATTTCACTCTTGAGATAACATTACTTAATTTTGAACTTTTATAATGATGAATAAATTATAATTTGATACTTGTGACCTTATTTTGGAAATTATTAGGACTAGAACATTTTAAAAGCCAAAAACGCTGCAAATTATTACACAATGTTTTATTAATTATATAAATTTATTTATTATATAAGGGTATAACTGTTTATATAGCTGTCAATAATCAATCAATCCATATGAAAAGCAATAAATAATTGAAAGGAAAATGGCATACCACCACTATTAATTTAAAAACGTATATCTGTGCTCGTTCTGAACCAATTTCAATGATTCCTTTTTCATTTTGTAGGAAATTTGATTCTCTATGAATAAGCACTAAGGACTAAATGTTTATCGCACTACTGATTCTAGAACTCTATACTCTTTTTCTTCATCTAAAATAACTGAACAATTGTCATATTATATAGTAGTTTCTAGATAAATACCATAGAAAAATTTTCTTGACTTAAGTTTTTTAGATATATTTATTTCATTTTACATATTTTTTTAATCCTATTGTTATGCTGATAATGATTAAGGCCGATCACCTGAGCAGCTAAGACGCAGACAGATAATCGAATACAAACCGCATGACGTTGGGTCTGTGTGTGAAGTCGAAGTGTAAGGTCCTATTGATTGGGACCCTTTTGATAATTAATGGTGATAGAACTGGTACCAGGCAGATGACATACCGTGCAAGGAGGATTGTATCCTGATGGATGTTAGACGTTCACATCCACCAAAGGCATTTGTTCACGCATTATAATTTATTACTCACGCGACCTCGTAAGGAGATCGCATGGCGGTGTTTGTTTACTCGAGTTCAAAAGCCTTCTGTAGTATGGATTTTTAAAGACGGATAAATCGGTAAATCCAATTCTATCAGGGTAACATGCAAAGGAAATAAAAGAAAACTGTTCCATGTTAAAAAACGAAAGGTTACATCTCAATCTACAAACACAAAAATCTCACCTTTGAAGTATTAAAAATAAAAGTATACAATTATACCTGCCGCTACTTCGCTCAGTCATTTATGTTTCAAAATTTACTGTTTGTCCAAATTAGAGTTTATCGCAGAAACCAACAATTGTAAAATGATTTTATATATCTTCTTTTTCCAGTGGCGCGATAGGCCGTGTAAGGCCCTGGGCCTCGAAGTGCAGTTTCCTGGGAGATTACACTCACGTTTCTCGATGCATTTTGTAGTAGTGTAGGGTCACTCCCTACGCCCAATTTTGTGAGTGACCACCATTTGGCTGACGGGTCTCACATACCCGGGGGAGAGGCTATGAGTGAATCCTCATTTAATTACATCCTTATAAAAGTCCCGCCGGGACTGTGATTTAAACTCGCAACCACTCAGCCACGGGCTCCCATAAAACTAAAAGTTACATATTTTTTTTTCACCTCTACCTCGCCTTTGAAGGCTATACAGGGGTTCCCTCGGGCCAGGGGTTAGGGCGGGGGATATACGCCGAGATATAAGCCCCCTGCACGAGAATCGAACTCGTAATTATTTGGCTTTAACTTTTCGGTTATTTGTTGCAATGCAACGCTTACACGCTCGGCCACCCCGCCCCTATCTTATTCTACACATCTTATTCTACATACACAAAAACAAATACTCTCACCTTTGAAGTATTAAAAATAAATCATTCATGTTTAAATATCTGGTGCGGGCAACACATGACTTTCACTTACCACCGTTTTTATAATCAATTAAAAAAATTTCAAATACGATTAGAGAAAAAAATGAGTGAAACCATTAAAGAATTAATTAAATGGAATTTCTTTGGAAACATGTGTTTTATTTAAAAATTCTAAAATAATTACTCAGTTTTACAGGCTTATCATCACTCTCTATTAAATTTTAAAAACTTGTGTATGAGATAATATTTTATCTAAAATCTCAAGCTTTCCAACGGTGTATCATACATGTATATTACTGTTCTTATGTTCAAAAACAAAAAATTTCATTAAAAATATATTTTTCATTTTTTTCCTTTAGTTGTTTTTCGCCCAACATGGTTATTTATGATAATAAAGATAATATGGTTATTTTTATAGAATCAACAAAATTAAAGGTACTTTAGAAGAAGAAAATTTAAAATATCAGCATTTAGACCCTGGAAGACCATTTTAATCAGAGTGAAACCTACATGATATTAAAGCCTATTGAATTTTACATCGATATAGTGAGTTTAAACAAAATTGTCGGAACCGTTTTTGAGAAAATCGTTAAATGGTGCAAAATGCATGGTATAAAGTGGCTCTTCTGGTTAGCTGATTTTGATGAAAAATATTTTGTAACATCTCGGGCGTATAGTTGTCTTAAATATGAAATTTCAGTTTCACAGGACATTTTGTTTCCGTCCGGGAGTTACCCACACACACACACACACACACACACACAGACCTTTTTGCGGGACTTGGCTATTTGGACTCAGGGGACACTTAAACGTGTATTTCCATTGAAAACTGGAGTTCGAAAATTTTCACGATCGCAATACTTTCCTTTCCTATATATAGTATGTACTGTTTGATCGAGTCAGAGTTTATTGCAGAAATTGTGCAATAATTTTATTTATAAAAAAGAGGCTTCAGAGCTAGAATATTCAATACTAATATTCCTGGATAATCTAATAACAATTAAAAGAATGAAATAAGTAAAATAATATAACAAAAAATATATGGCTTCTTACACAAGCGAGGTAATAATTAAATATTGTATATACTAGCTGTACCGCGCGGGTTTGCACGCGACTATTATTTTTTTTTTAAATTGTTGCGTATTAAGAAAGTTGTTTATAAGAACTGTGTTAGGTGAGCTTATACAATATAAATATATCTGAGATGACAGTGAATTAAACTGTTAACTATGTCCACTTATGACAAATAAATGATTATTGTTGATTGTCAGATATTAATTTTAGTTAGTTTAAACTACAACAACATACCAGTAGCAAGATATGTTGGTATTTCTGATACTGAAATTTTCCCTTTAAAACATTATTATTCTACACCATCGTAACTTCTATGTAACATAAATGCGTATTTTTTCCGCTCGGGGGGTGTGCCATCCCAACTGAACAAGCTCGCATTTTTTTTAGGCTTCAGAACTTAGTTCTATTATCTTTTTAAAAATTAAACATTTTTTAGCCTATTGATCATTTTAAAAAACCAACAACAATTGAACATATGAATTTGATAGAAACCTACACACGAAACATGACTAGTAACGAAATATACCAAAATATATTTGTTATAAATAATTAAGTATCTATGCTATAACTGGTCAGATTAAGACAATTTTGCTTCTAGGTAGTTATAAATTCGATTGTCATTCAAATGAGTACTTATAGTTATAGAAGTTGCTTATAGTTTTTGAGTTATTGGAAAACCAATTTTGTTTTACGTTTTAGAAAAATAGTTTTTTAAATCATTTAAGATGACGAATTTTCCCAAACCCAGTCTTATTGCATATCTAGACGGTAAGACGAACCTCCAGGAGAAATTCCAACTTTACAACCATACTCGTCTTTGAGAAATTGCGATGACCAGAAAATCGAATGAAATTTCTTTTAAAAATATAGATAAATCAAACAGAAATAAAAACGGTTCCCATATTATTGTTTTTTTATTTTTCTGCATTGGCCAATTTCGACATCATTCAGCTTTTCACTTACAGTGTGCTTTGATGTTTGCCTTCTACTCATTCTCTGACTATGCTTCTCCTTCCCCTCCTTCGTCTAGAGGACAGCTCTCTTCTTACGGGGGTGGATCTTCCTCGAACCTCTGTTGCTTTAAAATCGCTCTAAACGGCGGACGGTCTCTGCTGTCATTGTCTGCTATTCCCACCTCTTTACGATCTATTGACACTTCCATTAACCATCGGGTCCTAACCTTACTCTTTTGCCAGTAGGAGAGAATCGTACTATGTTAGGAATCATCCTCGAACTATACCAATAGAATGTCAAACGTCTGTTTTTCACTGGTTCTATCATCCTTCTCAGAATCTTCTCCTTAATTCCAGTTTTTCATTGACGCGTTTTCTGTTGAGGACGAGGCATTCAGAGGCGGAGAGGGCTTCTGGGCGAATGGCGAAATGGTTATGTCTAAACTTCGTATTACGGCGAAGGCATCTCTTATTGTAAATATCCTTTTGCCTGATGGTAAGCCAATTCTAGTACATAAATTCGTTTTATTTTTCAAATAGACTATTTGAAATACATATAAAAAGTTAGATTTTGTTTTCATGAAATTCCTATTCAGTTTAAAGTGAACATGTTTTCATGAAATAATTAATAATCGTGACAGTTTATGGATTTATAACAACATCCATTTATGTTCACAACTTACTTACGATTTGGTACGCAATATTGCTTCTAAAATCTTGCGTACTGTTTGAAAGGATATAAATTGTATGATATTCTACAATAACTTAATTTGGTAACAATGGATCACCATAATCTCCCTCATTACATTACAAATTACACATTTTCCTTAATTTATACGCTTATAACATTTTTTGTTCCTACGACTTCATATATTGCATTTTATATTCATTTATTATTAATGATTATACGACTTCATATTTACATTTCTTAAAGCATACCCTTTCCAAAGTTATATTACATGTTTATATTAGTACTCATGTTAGAAAAATAACTTTGTGATGACTTAATGACAGAAAGTTTTATTTTTCCTCCAAAAAAAAACAAAAAACTAATAATCAATTTATTTTACTTATAAACATTAAGAAAAGAAACTTTTTATAACACGTCACGTGTTTTGGAGTTCGCAGAAGGCAAGAATCGCTACATCCTTTTATATATATATATAGCGGAGGAGATTTTTAATGTAAAATTTAATGTCATTATAAACTTACATTAAAAAAAATAGCAACTTCCTCTTTTTCTCGTTATTGTTGTGATAGTATTATCAGAACTGAAACTATCACAGTAGCACCTGTAGACAGTAGAATAAAAGCTCACACTACCTGAGATATGAAGGAACAATTCAGTTCTTAATATAAGTATTGTTGTGTTGAATATTTTGCCTGAATTAAGAGGAGTTACTGAAACATTTAGATCTATAGATTAAAGTGAGTTAACATTACTATCGCTTTTGTTTTGGTAAGCTAAACCTAAATCTTTGTACTCAACTCATTTTGTACTTTGTCTTTTTTTTGTTTTTACCTGTAGAAGTTTTTAATTAATTTTATAAACGAAAATGACGAACTTATTGGAAAAAGAAGGGCAAAAATAAATTTTTTTCAAAAATCCGGAGAATGTAAGGTGAAATACGCTGAAACGTTGAGTATAGTTTTTCATGGTAATAAAAGTTTTTTGGTAAGAAATATAAAAATAAGTCCAATTTTTTTCTATCTAAGGAATTAAATGGATATTTATTAATTTGCACTTCGTTCAATGAAATTGTGTTGCTAACTGAAAAATTTCGGGACGGTGAGTACATACTCCAAATGTTTTTTTCTGGAGCATCTGTGATTTTTTCTTCGGGACATTCCAGGAAGCTAGTTTCCATTTCAGAATGGATTTTTCGAAGTGTGTGGGAGGACATTTCGGGTTGGTTTTCGGCGAAAGGTGAAGGTGATGTTACCTTCCTCTATCGATCCTGATTATTTATTCCTAAAACTATTCCTCGAAGATAGATGAGACAGTTAAAAAATGTTATATGCCAAATGTAAATTTTTTTCTGATTATTAGCATAAAAGTTTCTATAAGTAACATCATAGGTATTCAAGCACGTAATAGTTGTTTTACAAAGCCAGAATTTTCTTTGTTTATAATATAATTAAGATAAGAAATTAAAAAAAAAAAAAAAAAAATATATATATATATATATATATGTTATTTCAATTCCTAATACCACAAGTAGCCCAGTAAAATAAGGAAATTTGTGGGAATTAATTCGGACAAAGCTGGAAATCGTTTTAATACCTTTTAATGGTCCTAAATACAAGTAATCTGAGTTTGCACCATTGCAGCTGGTGAGCTTAACTTTTGGCAGCCAAAAAACCTCGAAATTTTTGCACTTTTTTCAATTTTTTACCTATAACTCGAAAACGGTCACTCTTACAGTAAATATGTTTATTTCCAAAATGAAAGAACGTTAAATTTTCTATTAATAAGTACCCTTAGTTATTGAATTTGGTTTAATGGTATGGCAACAATCCTTCGTTGAAAATAGGAACATTTTTCCAACTTTCTTGAAAAACCCCATTCAGTCATTTTCAGATCTCTGTTACTTCTAAACCGCTATCCAAATCGTAAAATGTTATAGAGTAAAAGTTGTAGAGCATCTAATTTCAATTGTGAAAGGCTCATTAAAATCTAAATTAGGTTGATACGATCATTCACAAAATAGGTTTTTCGATTTTCTCTACACGCGTCGTAGCGCTCAGGTCTATATAGAAGACATGTTGAACCTTGAATCAAAACTTCCACGTGATGAATAAAGGAAATTTGTGAAGGTTCTTCACCATACGAAGGTCAGACAAATTCTGGTCCGGAATATGGACTAATATGACTATAGAACAGGTCCATATGAAAAATAGTAAGAGAGGTGGGATTTCTGGGTGAAGTATTACTGATTCTGTTCTTGCAAAATAAATAGAATCTATGCCTACTATTATGGAAATTTTCCTCCTTCTAGAAGATTTCTGTGGCATAATCTTTGCTTCAACAGAACAGCACAGGCTGATGAGACTAAACAGGGATGATACTGATGTAGCAAAATTTGTTGAATTCTTTGAAGCTCGAATCCAAATCGTAAAATGTTATAGAATAAAAGTTGTAGAGCATCTTATTTCAATTGTAAAAGGCTCATTAAAATCTAAATTAGGTTGATACGATCATTCACAAAATAGGTTTTTCGATTGTTCTCTACACGCGTCGTAGCGCTTGTGGGAAGTAATTCATTATCATGTTTCATTGAACACATTCTGCAGTGCTTGTTGCCGTTTTTTTACTAGACATGATGGCATTTGCATCTTATGCCAACATGTCCCTCCTGTGAATACCAGAATACAGAGAATACCGAAGCATAAGATTCTAAATGGATATTCTTCTGCATTGCATGAACAAACTTCCTTGCCTATAAAATGCAGATGTGGTATCACAACCACTGAATGAGTGTAAAAATGGCAGATGCTGCTTTATAGTATCGCTATATCACAACAGCTTTGGTGAATTAAAAGTGTTTTCTGATATCCATTTTCCAGGTATCATCATCACTACGTTTGATGAAGGACTATCATCACTACGTCCTGTCAAAATCCCCAGGAGGTCTATGTCCTCGCCAACCATTATAACTCGTTCATGGTTCTGTTGAACCATTTTTAAGGCAGTTTCTACAATAAGGGTGTCTGCATCTTCGTACGCTTGCAAAAAACAGAATCACTCTTTTCCCTCAGCAGTTGGCATCATTTTTAAGAAATTGATCTTTCGGCATGGTTGCTACCACCGTACCACTCTGGCTGCAGAAGATTTCTGTTGGCGGTGCAATCTCTCTACGCATTTCGTGCTTTTTTCCTTAGGATCTTCAGGGTAGCCATCAAAAACTATAGTCGTCCCTGGTGTGTCAAAATATCAAAATATATTTATATATTTTGTTATAATGGAAGAAAATTTTTCCTTTGATACATAGACTACTCGATGTAGAAGGAATCCTCCGTCGATTATAAATACTGATTTAGCCATGTTGATTTCATTACTTTTTATAGGAACGAACAGATCATAAAACACTGATTTGCGAGATTTTCTCATTCCTATTTCATCAAAGATGGACAAAGGGTAAGGTGCCAAATCGTATATAAAAATTCCTTCAGTTGTTGATCTGATTTTTTTGAGGAATGTAATTCTTTTAAAAATGGTTTCTGGATTGACTGGAACATCTTCATTATGAATTGAGACTCGTGAAGTAAAACATTTGAGAGGTACAACACGGCAACTTGGAAAGGGGTCGTGAGCTTCAAAGAATTCAACAAATTTTGCTACATCAGTATCATCCCTGTTTAGTCTCATCAGCCTGTGCTGTTCTGTTGAAGCAAAGATTATGCCACAGAAATCTTCTAGAAGGAGGAAAATTTCCATAATAGTAGGCATAGATTCTATTTATTTTGCAAGAACAGAATCAGTAATACTTCACCCAGAAATCCCACCTCTCTTACTATTTTTCATATGGACCTGTTCTATAGTCATATTAGTCCATATTCCGGACCAGAATTTGTCTGACCTTCGTATGGTGAAGAACCTTCACAAATTTCCTTTATTCATCACGTGGAAGTTTTGATTCAAGGTTCAACATGTCTTCTATATAGACCTGAGCGCTACGACGCGTGTAGAGAAAATCGAAAAACCTATTTTGTGAATGATCGTATCAACCTAATTTAGATTTTAATGAGCCTTTCACAATTGAAATTAGATGCTCTACAACTTTTACTCTATAACATTTTACGATTTGGATAGCGGTTTAGAAGTAACAGAGATCTGAAAATGACTGAATGGGGTTTTTCAAGAAAGTTGGAAAAATGTTCCTATTTTCAACGAAGGATTGTTGCCATACCATTAAACCAAATTCAATAACTAAGGGTACTTATTAATAGAAAATTTAACGTTCTTTCATTTTGGAAATAAACATATTTACTGTAAGAGTGACCGTTTTCGAGTTATAGGTAAAAAATTGAAAAAAGTGCAAAAATTTCGAGGTTTTTTGGCTGCCAAAAGTTAAGCTCACCAGCTGCAATGGTGCAAACTCAGATTACTTGTATTTAGGACCATTAAAAGGTATTAAAACGATTTCCAGCTTTGTCCGAATTAATTCCCACAAATCGTCAAATTCGGCCTTATTTTACTGGGCTAAAGTTGTTTGGTCTCTTTAATAATTTTATTTTTTCTACCTGTTAATTAAGTTGATTAACTAGAAATACACACTTTTACCACCTGATATAACGCAAAACAGGTAAAAATGTTTGATTGTTTATCATTGTTAATTTTTTATTGAAAATATTAATTTAAAAAAATAATATTACAAAAGAATATTCCGGAAAATAAATCTGATAAACAGTTTATTGAAAAAAAAATCTATAAGAAATAATAAATGCTTGAAAATCTCATGAGTTTGTAATTGTGGTGATTTTTTTCTCTTTATTCATAGTATATTTATATAACAAATACCTAAGATCCCTTACAAAACATTGTTATCAGCAGAACTGACCGACAAACATTCATTAATTGCTGGAGCTATAATAGGTTTTACTAATGCATAGCGGAAATACACGTTCCTGTTAATACGTATATTTTCTTCCACTAAGGCATCTTTAATATTGTAGATTCCAAAACATTAACCATATCACCTCGTAAGCACTGACTAAAACGGATAAGTTTGATAACCAACTAAAGGAGGAAAAAACAAAAATATTTATTAGGGTATTTTTTTTCTGGACATAAGTATAGTAATATAGATGTTTAATATACCGTTGGGAATCTAAAAAATCTATTTTGAAAGTCGTGTTTTGCCTGCACCCGATTTTTATTGTCTGATTCTTAATCTAAAATATATTTAGATGAGGAAGATGGTTGGGGGTGCGGTCATAAATTAAAAACACGCAATTAAAAATAAGCGTTATTTTAATTATGTGCCGACGTTTCGGCCTACAATGTGGGCCTTCATCAGGGCTAAAAGAAACAAGATAACAACCAATGTAATTATAGACTTAATAATGCGTTAGGTATATAATAATAATATGACAGTAATAAATTATGGGAACATAAATAATATTAAATGTGAAATGATAATAAGATGACAATTATAAAGTATGGAAATAAGGTGACAGTTATAAAGTATGGAAATAAACAAAATTAAGATGATAGTTATAAAGTATGGAAGTAAACATAATTGAGATGATAATATTGTAATGAGAATATATAAATAGAGACTAAGTAAATGAAAAAAATGATAAAGGAAAAATATGTGAACAATTAAAATTTTAAATATTAACAATTTTGAGTTGATATATGACGGTAATATATTAAAAACATAGTTAAGAGTATAGGTAATATATAAAAAATATAGTCATTACAAAAGAGAAACAGTATGAATAAAAAATAATTTAAATTTTAAAATAATGTAATATTAAACTAATAATTATATGTCAGGATATGTAACGGAGAAAGATATGAGTATGGAAAGGGGGAGAAAGAAATGGGCGATGAAAAAAGACCCTTATCAATAAGAAAGAAACACTTACGTGACAACGTGAAAGCTTTGCCTACAGAAGTGATGTTTCTCAGTTTAAAAAACGCTCATTGCGTGGAACGGAAAATATGAGAACTAAAATGTCCGTTAGGAAAATTCCAAGAAGCTAAGTTATGTTTACTGATTCGATTGTTAAAAAATAGCCAAAAGTTATTACTTGAGAGTACTAGAGTTATTACTTATGAGTATTTGATAAAATTGTAAGAAATAGTGACGAGGTAAAGATTAAAAGATTTTAAGTAATAACGGATGACGATGATAAATGATGAATGATGATAAGGTAATAACGAATGACGATAAGGAGCTGTCGAAGGAAATGATAAATAAACAGTAATCTAGTAGGTAAACAAATAAATAAATAAAGAAGGGGAGTACGAAAATTAAATAAATATATAAATAAAAAAAATTGATAATAAATAAATAAAAATTATGAAGAGATGATCAGATGGTTGTTTTAAAAATGAGGTACACAAAACCGACTTACTCTGGCAGACTATTAAACTTTTATTCCCAACATCCCCATCATCAAAAAATTAACGTTGCTAAAAATCTTATACACCGAAGCCTTTTCCTTTCCGAACCCCGTTTTCACGACATCAACATTAACCGCATAAAGACAATTCTCCTGGCCAATAACTTCCCTACCGTGATCATAAACAAACTTATAAATAACTACAGAAATCAGTCTCAACCTCAATTAACCTCTCTTTCTACTCCATCATCATCACCAACTCCATTATATAGATCCGTACCTTACATTCCCTCTCTTTCAGAAAAAATTAAAAAATCATTAAAATCCTTCTATCCAAACCTTAGACTTACTTTCAAATCCCACTACAAACTCTCCAATATTTACAGCCGACTTAAAGACAGTATACCAACAGACCACCGTTCAAAAATTGTTTATAGAGTCCCTTGCGGAACTCCTAATTGCAACTCTGCCTATATTGGTGAAACCAAAAACCTTCTCAAAGATCGCATCACCCGACACAAATATACAATTTCCTCCAAAAATTCTACCGCTTCAAAACTTTCAGAACATTCCTTAACCCTTAACCATTCCTTTGATTTTGATAAAACATCCATTCTTGCCACTGTTCCCAACCATGACAAACGACTCATTACAGAATGCATTTACATACAACTAGAACCCCTTCCTGTTAATCAAAAGACTGACAAACATAACTTGTCACTAGCTTATTCTCAAATATTAAATTTAATAAAGCATCCCTAGCTCATTTTTTAAACAACCATCTGATCATCTCTTCATAATTTTTATTTATTTATTATCAATTTTTTTTATTTATATATTTATTTAATTTTCGTACTCCCCTTCTTTATTTATTTATTTGTTTACCTACTAGATTACTGTTTATTTATCATTTCCTTCGACAGCTCCTTATCGTCATTCGTTATTACCTTATCATCATTCATCATTTATCATCGTCATCCGTTATTACTTAAAATCTTTTAATCTTTACCTCGTCACTATTTCTTACAATTTTATCAAATACTCATAAGTAATAACTCTAGTACTCTCAAGTAATAACTTTTGGCTATTTTTTAACAATCGAATCAGTAAACATAACTTAGCTTCTTAGAATTTTCCTAACGGACATTTTAGTTCTCATATTTTCCGTTCCACGCAATGAGCGTTTTTTTAAACTGAGAAACATCACTTCTGTAGGCAAAGCTTTCACGTTGTCACGTAAGTGTTTCTTTCTTATTGATAAGGGTCTTTTTTCATCGCCCATTTCTTTCTCCCCCTTTCCATACTCATATCTTTCTCCGTTACATATCCTGACATATAATTATTAGTTTAATATTACATTATTTTAAAATTTAAATTATTTTTTATTCATACTGTTTCTCTTTTGTAATGACTATATTTTTTATATATTACCTATACTCTTAACTATGTTTTTTAATATATTACCGTCATATATCAACTCAAAATTGTTAATATTTAAAATTTTAATTGTTCACATATTTTTCCTTTATCATTTTTTTCATTTACTTAGTCTCTATTTATATATTCTCATTACAATATTATCATCTCAATTATGTTTACTTCCATACTTTATAACTATCATCTTAATTTTGTTTATTTCCATACTTTATAACTGTCACCTTATTTCCATACTTTATAATTGTCATCTTATTATCATTTCACATTTAATATTATTTATGTTCCCATAATATATTACTGTCATATTATTATTATATACCTAACGCATTATTAAGTCTATAATTACATTGGTTGTTATCTTGTTTCTTTTAGCCCTGATGAAGGCCCACATTGTAGGCCGAAACGTCGGCACATAATTAAAATAACGCTTATTTTTAATTGTGTGTTTTTAATTTATGACCGCACCCCCAACCATCTTCCTCATCTAATTTCTCTACGGTCAACAAAACTCCATCATTAAAATATATTTAAATCGAAACTAAAAGTACATTTGCTCGCAGCGTCAACCCGGTCCTTATTATGAATCTAATTTAGTTGAGGGTAAATAAGTAAAACAATAATAGAGGAAAGATGAATACAATTCATATTACTTAAAAATATAAGAGATTAGTTTTTTACTATAGACACCGTCACAGAGTCAAGTATGTATCTTTTTTTTCTTATGGATTATGATCTCTTTTCATCGCTTATTTCTTTCTCCCTCTTATATTCATATCTTTTTCCGTTATATATCCTGACATATAATAGTTAAATTTAAAAAAAAAATTTTTTATTCATATTGTTTCTCTTTTCTAATGACTATGTTCTTTTTATATATTAGCGATGTTTTTAATATATTATCGTCAAATATCACTTTATATTACCGTCAAATGGTTCATATTTAAAAAAAAATTAATTGTTCACATATTGTTCCTTTGTCATTTTTTCATTTGTTTAGTCTCTCTTTATATATTCTTATTGCAATATTATCATCTTAATTTTATTTACTTCCATACTGTACAACTATCATCTTAATAATTATTTTTATAACTGTCATCCATACTATCATCTTAATTTTGTTTATTGCGATACTTTATAACTGTCATCTTATTATCATTTTACATTTAATTTTATTTATTTTCCCATATTATATTACTGTCGCCATATTATTATTATATTCCTATTATTATTAAGTCTATAATTACATTGGTTGTTATTTTGTTTCTTTTAGCCCTGATGAAGGCCCACAATGTAGGCCGAAACGTCGGCACATAATTAAAATAACACTTGTTTTAATGTTTCTATTTAATGACCGCACCCCCAATCATCTTCCTCATCTAAATAAAACAAAGTTCTTTCGCGCTTGCAGCATACTTAATCAAAATAAATATACCAAATACAAATTAATATTTTACAACATTCATTCTGTTTCAATTCTTAATTTTTTTTTAAAATGTATTTATAGTAATTTACAAGTGTATTAAAGAACACAATAAGTAAATATGAGGAATGAAAAAAAAAGTCATGAAAATGTCTTGAGAAAGGCAGTAGGTCCCGAGGCCACCTTCTTTTCAGTCGCCTTGGAGGGTTATCAGGTATATCTAAGGAAGATAAATTACGGACAAGTGGGTTTGTATGGGCAGGGAGTTTAGAATGAAAAGAGAAGTATCTATCACGGGCTATGTCTGCAACAAATGGGATGTTTAGGTCATTATGGAGGAGTTGATTTGTAACAAAATAAGGGGCATTCAAGATTTTGGATTGTAAGGACTGGATGCGGGAGGAAATAGATGGTTTCGTAGAGCCCCAAAGCTCGATTCCATATGTCCAAATAGGTCTGATAATAGTGATGTAAATGAGTCTTTTGTAATATACTGGAAATTTTTAACATTTGTCTACTAAGTGTTGTAGTGAATTCTTAACATTAAAATTTGTTCAAGTTCTTAAATTGATTTAAACAACGTAAGGTAATAAAAGTCATGTGTTGCGCGCACCAGATTTTATATATTAAAATACTCTGAGATTCAGTTAAATAAAGGCAGATGTATAGAAATATCCTATTACCATCGGATAGATTTCGAACCATGGCGGACCCCAATGAGACAGTTAGTAGACAGAGCTATTAAGAGAAGCAGCCCTAACAGGAGTCCTAATCAGCATGTTGATCCGCTCCTGTAACCGACCGCAGGCCTCTGATCTCCGCTCCTGTCCTACCAGTCTGTCCCTTGTTAATCCTCCATCAATAAGTCCCATTAGTCTGCCATTAACTATCTGACCAATTATGAAAAATCTGGTGCCCGCCACACACGACTTTCACCTATTTCCGTTGTTAAAATCAATGTAAGAACTTTGAAATAAAGTTAAAAGTAAAAAATGATTGAACAATTACATTTAGCTTCTATATAAACATGTGTTTCATTAAATAATGTATTATGTATGACAATCACTTAGTTTTATCCCCTAGTCATAACCCTCTTTACAAATTTGTGCATAATTTTTTCTGTAATAAACTCATCAACTTTCAATAACAACGGTTTATTCCCTCCTTGAGTTTAGACATTACTAGAAAAAAAAATCTGGTGCGGGCAACACACAACTTTCACATACCTCCGTTTTTAGAATCTATTAAAGAATTTTCAAACACAGTAAGAGATAAAAATAAGTCAATCCATTAAAGATTTAATTAAATGTAATTTCTATAGAAACATGTGTTTTATTAAAAGATCTGTGATATTATTATCTAAAATAATCACTCAGTTTTATCGGCTTTTCATCACTCTCTATTAACTTTTAATAGCTTGTGTATGAGATAATATTTTTCTAAAATCTTTAGCTTTCCAACGGTATATTACTGTTCTTAAGTTAAAAAATAAAAAATTGCATTAAAAAAATATTTTTTCAGTTTTCTCCTTTAGTTGTTTTTCGAATACGCCCAACATGCATATTTAGCTGTTACTTATCAATGCTAACAAGATAATATGGTTATTTTTATAGAATCTACAAAATTAAAGGTACTTTAGAAGAAGGAATTTTAAAATATCGGCATTTAAGCCCTGTCAAACCATTTTAATCAGAATGAAAACTACATGATATTAAAGCCCATTAAATTTTACATCCAGATAGCGAATTTAGTCAAAATAGTCGGAACCGTTTTCGAGAAAATCGAAAAATGCATGGTATAAAGTAGCTCTTCTGGTGAGATTATTTTGATGAAAAAAGTTTTGTCACGTCTCGGGCGTATATTTGTCTAAAATATGAAATTTGAGTTTCATAGGACTTACCGTTTCCGTCCGGGAGTTACCACACACACACACACACACACACACACACACACGCACAGACCTTTTTGGGGGACTTGGTTGTTTGGACTTAGGAGACCCTAATATGTGTATTTCCGTTGAAAACTGGAATTCGAATATTTTCACGATCGGAATACTTTCCCTTACAATATATAGTTTGTGAAAGTGCAAGAACATGTGTTTTTTACAAAGCTAATTATTAAATTATAAATACCCTAATTAGTGAATATTAACTTGTTCTTTCATCACATTATCACAGTTTCTGAAATAGTTTTGATCCCAACAGTATATTACACATCTATATTGCTGTTCTTTTGTTTAAAAAAAAAATAACTTAAATAAATATATTTGCTCTTTTCTTATTTAGTTGGTTATCAAATACATTTAACTTTTATATTTACCCGTTTTTATCAATGTTAACAAGATGACATGTTTAATTTTTCCAATCTATAATATCGGCTTCGAGATCCGGCCGAGGTCACATGTAGCATAGTAGTTAGCATAACAACTTTCTCTTCCCAAGATCACGGGTTCAAACCCGCAGGTGACCCTAGGGTTTTTTAATGGGAGTTAAAAATCCATAGTCATGCCGTCCTTTGGAGGCGACGTAAAAAGGTGGTCCCGAACATGTGCGATGTCAGGTACTCATAAAAGATCCCTATCCTAATAAAACCTAGATAGTCAAAATTTAGGACTCCCACTGTAGCATTGTCCAATTATGTACAGTAGCATAAAGGACTTTAAATAGATAAATTTAATTAAATAAAACCCTGTCAAACTATTTTAATCAAAATAAAATCTACATTATATTAAAGCACATTCTTTTTTACATAGATATTGTGAGTTTAATCAAAATCTTTAAAGCCGTTTTTAAGCAAATAATAGATGATAAGATGCAAAATGCAAGGTCTAAAGGAGAAATGGCTCTTCTGGTTTACCTATCATGTAGAAATCAAACCTTCGATCTAGACTGACCTCATACATGTGGTCACATACACTCACTGATGCTTCTTTTTTATTTTTTACGGGACTTGGCCATGTCGACTCAAGGGATCCTAAAACTTGTTTAAAAGTGTTTACGCTGTAGCCCTGGTATGATATATTAGAAAATAAGAGTTGTGGCATAGATGAATAATAAGCATTCTAAAACTTAAATATTACAGAACAATTGAAATGCAATGAATTGAAATAAAAGTAATTTTTATTCTGGTACATTAAATCTTATAAGAATACATTTCTGAAATTTCCTAGAAATCTATCTCTATCCCCAAACTAGTCTAGCGTTTACATGACACTTTTCCTAGAAGTACACGCCAATGGAGGGCTTAGTGGCAAAAACGAAATGAGGCCTTAAAAGATTGATAAACAGCTTTATTAAACCGATCACACATTTCTCTCTGCATATTCTGTTCGAGAGTGGCTGATGCTGATTACTGAAGAAAATACCTTCTTGGCGTCTTTATATTCCAATTGTTAAGAGCCAGAAAACATTCCTCTATCCTTCTCTTCATCACTCCACATTCTTTAATACAACCCTACCAATGTATAATATATATACTCTCTCATAGCACTGCTTACTTCGAGTAAGTCAATATTATTCATACTACCGTACTCGGGACCTCCTTACTCATTTCCTCCAAGATCAGTCGCTCACATGTAATCGAACTCGACTAATTCAATCAGAGGAATCGTGTACAACTGAATTCATTAAAAGTTTTTATCTGTATCTTTTAATTTAATATACTTCTTTATTATTAGTTGCTGGTTAGCTAATTATGTATTCGAATGAAGTCAGACATGCTCTACTTCTGTTAATTTTCTATTATTCTTAGGGGACGAAATAGCTTCATGTGAATAAATTTAACTTCTAATAAATTCTATGGTATATCCAGAGGTAAAACAGATCATCTTTGTATTATATATAGTACATTTACCTATTAAATGTACCTAACTACATTTTTTCTCTAATTCGGTTAAAAATACTTATTTATTTATAAATTCAAGATTGATCATTGGGGAGATGGAGAAATAAATAGTTTTTGAAAGATATAAGTCTAACGATCGAAGAAGTAGACAAGAAATTCATAAAATAAGTAGCATGAATCATGAAGGAATTTCAAAATTAAGCAATTTTGTGAAAAGGAATATATGAATCAGTAGATTCAGATCTATTATTTAAGTTATGAAGCTCAGATAGTCGTCTACAAAGGTTAAGGATATTTAAAGATTTTTCATTTTATGGGTTGAAATAATGAACCACTAAGTATGTATTTTCTTCGGGGATTAGGATAAAGCCACCCAGGTTCAGAACACCATTGTGAGATGTAACAACGTCTAGTGAGACCGTTAGTGAATCCTTTAGAGTAATTTATTAATTGCTCTGTGAATAGAAGTTAACAATAACTTGTTTCAAAAACGCATAAAACTATTAATTATTTCAACTTTAACAATTATCAATTGACATCGTTATGATCTGAAATGATTTTAAAATAAAAATGATTCTAAATATATTTTTGAGAAAATCTTGAGTATTTCAACTTTAGACTGCTTTATTTTATTTTTAAAAATATGAGACCAAAATAAAGGAAATGATAAGCTGTTGTGAGAGTGGGTCAGTTAAAAAAACTGTCAAATCTAGCGGCCATTCGAACTTCGAACAAACTTTGAGTTGCCTTCTAAAGTCAGAGGTTTTAAGCGAACTGACATGGAAATAAATTTACTTCCTCCATGAATTCGTAAATTGACTGGGGAGTTGATATTTCTTTATAAATCTGCAATTTTTAAAAAAATATTTCATTGGATTCTTGGAATCTTATTTCCGAATTCGTAATTTATTCTTGTATACACCTTTTTTCTGGTATTTTTAGTGATAAGATGAGTGTTAATAACTTTTAGTGAAATACGTTTTTTCCAATTCAAATTGAAGAACATTTAAGCACATTGAAGGACTAACTAATTCATTATTGAAATTATTATAGAATCATGAGAAATAACAAAAAAACTTGATTGAATTCTAAAACTAGTTTCAGAAGAATTATTCGTTTGATTTTTAAACGGACTACGTGATGTTCAACAACTCAGTAAATACTCAATTTTCCAAAATCCTGACTGGTCCAGTTTCTATGAAAATGTATAAATAGAAAAAAAAAAGTTATAGAAGTGTTTCATAACCTTTTGTTGTTCATTTAAATTAATTAAGCATAGTATTTTATTTTTTTATCACGACTTGCACATGATGATTATATACTTATATTATGTTTTAATTATAATTTATGTTTTTATAAATCAATTTACCACAATTAATCTTTAATAGAGTGTATAGTTTATAATATTATTTATCATTCATTAATAATTATCATGCTTTAGAATTAACAAATAGCACTTATTAGACTTCTGAGTATCTTCCGATACTAAAATGTTTAGGTTAATCTTTTAAGAAGAAGCTTAAAGAGGTGTACTTTGTGCTCGAGTCTTGGGCTTCTTGTAGGTGAGGATAAGGAATAAAAACTTATGTCGATATATTTTTAATAATAATAAAGAATATATTTTAAATTTAATTAATAGAAATTTATATTCTTTTAAACAGCTCTTTTTTCGTTAAAGTTTTATTTTCACTACTTCATACGGATCAAGCTGAAAGTTTTTGGTAGAAGCCGTGTAACAGAAGCATTTATTATCCTTTTATTGCCTCAGTATATCTTGATAACATACTAGAAGTGAATAGATATCTAATAATATATATATATATGTATAAATGAATCGCCTTTTCCCTTGGTCATTGCATCACTCGTGAACGGCTTCACCGATTTCTCTAATTATTCTTTTGGTCTTATGAAAGAAAAAAATAAGAAAAGTTGCTTTGGTAGATGTTTTTTTTAAATATATTAATGGTAATTATAAAAGCTCTATCTATATATCTATACACACACACACACACACACACTATATATTATATATATATATATATATATATATATATATATATATATATATATATATATATATATCGCATTTTCTCTTGGTCATTGCATTACGCTTGAATAGTTCAGACAGGACATCGTCTGTCGGGTCAGCTAGTCGTAAATAAAAATGGTATCTAAGAAGGTTATAAATAGACAAAAGAAAATAATAGTTAGTGTTATGAGTAAACCATCAAAGAAGATTGGCTCCACTTAGGAGAAGTATAATCGCGCTGGAACTATTATGTTTGAAAACAATTTATCTTGACTGAAAATAATGAATAACACAAGTTCTCAAATAAAAAAAAAAATTAAAACAAAAACGAACTAGAGATTAGAACAAGACGGTAGGATTAGTGTAGCAGATATCTAACTCCTCCACTCTGGAGACGGTGGTTCAACTGATCTTAGCTTATTGCTGGAAGGGGCTGGAACCAGGCCAAGTGCACATTATGTTCCACGGAGGGTATAATACGCCCGTTCCTGGGGTCATTAGTAGTCTGGAGCAGGGAGAGGCAAACACACCCAGGTCGCCATCTCCTCATTGCTGGGCAAAATATTCATAGCTGTATAAATCCGTTTGTATCATCGTATAAAACGACCGTAGGGGTCTAGAACGTTTAAACGTTAAATAGCATCATGGGATACTTAAAAAATGTATGTTAACACATTTAAAAGATTGTTACCATTAAATAAACGTGTTAATAATATAAATGCTAAACATTAGTATTTCATGTTTGAAGTGAGAGATTAGAATTAATTAATCTTATAATTGTTATTATTCAAGTAAATTTATTATTCTTGACACTAGCCCAAAACGCTGTCTAAAATGATTCGGACATCTTGAGGGAACTATAAGAAGAGAAGGCTTGGATGGCTTAGGGTGGTGTGGGAAATGATTGTAAGATACAGTGTTCTCTTAACTTTTTTTTTTATTTATTTTTATTTATAACTATATTTTTAAGCATATCAGCCCTAATTTTCTACCTCAAATATTACTCAATTTATTCCGGTTGCTAGAAATATAATAATTTTTAAAAATTCATATATATATATATATATATATATATATATGTATAAACTATATATATTCATTAATGAACCATTGTTCCCGAACTAGAACAAAATAATATCCTTTATCTGAAATTCAAAGTTGAAAATATCGAACAAAAAAAGTCCACCTGTCTACCATTTTTTTGCAAAGAACGAAAATTAAAATATGGAGTTTTTGAATCAAGCCCCGCGATTAATTGTAAAAATACAATGATATAGATGATAGAAAATATACCTATGTATACGCCCATAACTCAGTTATTTTTTAAGATTTAGAAATAAATTTAAAGTCATTAGGGATCAGTACAACAAATATTATTGTAAATTAAAAAAAAAAAAAAAATCGAAGTATTGCAGATTGTTTTCTTTGCCATAACGTAGTTATTTTTCAAGGTAGAGAAAAAATATTGGTTAAACGAGGATAGCTAAAAAGAAAAATCTTATATGGCCTTGTCCTAACTTATAATAGAGGAGTTCACTTGTGGTGTAGTGGTTAGCATGACAGCTTTTTATGCCCAAGTTATTTGAACCCGGCAGGTGGCCCTAGGATTTTTGAATGGGAATTAAAAATCCTTGGTTATGCCAACCTTCGGATGGAAGGTAAAATAATAAAATGGGGCCTAAAAAAGCTACAATATCATAAAAGTGGCGTTAAATGATGGAACAAACAAATTTATAACTGATGGTATTTCCCCTTACTTTTTTTTTTTTTTTTTTTTTTTACAGTAATATATCCAGAAAAAAATTTTTTTTTTCTGTATAAAAGATCACTACAAATATTGTAGCTGTTGAACAATTTGTTCGTATATCCACCTTGAATAAAATAAATTTTCACGAAAACTTCACTTCTCAGGCCATCAGAATTGAGAAACATCTTCACAATATTTTTCGGAATATTCCGTTTTCCGAGTATTTTACAGTTTATTATTCATTTCCTTCAAATATTCTCTTCTTTCAAGCATTATTATATTGTAAAGTTTCCCACGACGGACTTTTTTTCGGCTCGTGGCTCCTACTCATACGAACTTTGTAACTTTAAGGTGGGCTGAATAGAACCAGCCATCTGGATAAATCGTGCGTCAACCTGACCCCGGCTTCAAAGGGATCTTTTAACAAACTTCCATTCATCGAACGCCCATGTCTGGGCTTTATGCAGAGTGTAGTAACATTATTCAACCATATATATTTACGATACATAAAATGGCACAAATTAATCAAGTGTAATATATTTAAATTGTTAATTTCGTGACGTAATTAATGTTAATAAATTTTATTCTAGGACGGTTAGTCCCCTAAGGATAAAAAAATTTACATTACAAATGTTATTAGTCTGGTCTTTGAAGACTTCAGTATCACTATATAATAGACGGATTTTGAAAAAATAAATAGTTATCAGCTATAGATTAAGATGTTACACATGTTGGGGAAATTGATGGTTAAGAAGATGGAGAAATTTGAAAGTGGTTAAAGATAAGGCTTTACGGATGGTTATAGGCAATGAATTCCAGTCTAGAGTAGCACGAATGACAAAGGACATTTCGAAGGAGACGGTTTTGTGGGAACGTATATATGTATAAGTTTATAAGTTCAGTATCTTGTGTTTACTGAATGCATAGAGGAACATTTGTTAAGCGTATCAAGAATATAAGGTTTTTTGTTGTTATGTAAAATCGGAAAAGACACTCCAAGAAGCGATTACCGACTAAAAGAGTGCTAGAGCCAATTCAAGTCGGTCGGTATACCTACCTACTAGAAACATGGGAACGTCCGGGAGTTCCGCATATGAATCTAATGAAATAAATCCATGCAGATCTTTTGTTGTGTAAATCATTACAGCGATTGAAGATAGTTTGCTGAAGATAATGAGTCGAAAAAATACTAACTTTTGATTGATACGTACTGAGAAGTAGGTCATTTAAGATTTCCACGAGTTTCATTATATGAACGTATTGATAGTTCTTTTGTCGTACTGCTTCAAATAAAAATTTCATAACCAAAGGAGTTATCTAGAGTTACCGTAAATACCCTAATGAAATTTTTAAAAATTGCTGAGTGAAAAAGTCTAGATTCATTCCGTATTACTGACATTAAATAAATTTCATACCGTTCGGAGAGTATTCGAACTTGCACCATTTTACGCGTAGTTTCTAATACGAGGCTAAATATTCTCGGTCATCATTCATTCGCTCGTATTAACCAATTTACCATGGTAAAATGAAAGTTGAATAAATAGCTTTAGTCGTGTGTAGTGTGAAACTACACTAGTTAAAAACGCTGTCAATTATTACACAATGGTTTATTGTTTCTGAATAATTATATTATGTTATTACATTTTATATAACTGTGTAGGCTATTAACTTATATGTATAAAAATAAATTAATCAAAGAGCTTAAGAAATAGAAATCAGCAACACTGCCAATTCATACTCAAGAGGAATGTCTAATCACCACTCCAATGCACCAAGTTCTAAGCGATCTATGTTTTTTACTTCTAAATCGATTTCAATGATTCTTTTTTAGTTTTGAAGGGGATGTAATACAGACGGCTTTTTTATTATTCGTTATTTGGTTTCCACGTATTAGTCTATGCATACATTAAATAAATCAAGTTAGCTAGTTTTTGAAGCTACCCCTGCCTTAGAAAAGCAGCCGGTCAAAAACATTGCAGTAACGATAACATTGAGCATTTTTCTTTGCGTTATCGGAGAAACATCAAGAAGGAATTCATCATTTATATGACTATCTTAGCTTCCAACTAATAGATGCATAGGAATGTTAGAATCAATTAAAAATATTACTAACAACTGTTTAATTTGTATTTTAATATAATACACTTCAGCTATTTTTGATACAGATGATTAAATTTCTCTTCATATTAAAAGTCAAGTTGAGAGGAATATAAAGGTGAAAAAGTCTTGTGTTTTTTTTACTCAGTTTCATATTTAATTAGCCCATACTTACCACAAATTTATTATTTAAATTAAAATTTAAAGGGCCGTTATCTTTCTATAGTTATTTACTGGCGCGAAGATTAGTATAATGCCGTAAGTACTTCTTGGCATCCTTCCTCTATCAAGTAATCCGATCCCGCCGTCCATCATACATCTCTGACCTCCTACTATTCAAATCCTAGATTCATTCCCGCAACACTCGAGCACGGGCCTTCTGATTCAATAACCAATTTTAAATGAGAATGTTCAAATAAAAAAAAAAAAAAAAAAAAAAAAAAAAAAAGAATAGAAAAAAAATAAAATAAAATAATAATGATAAATAAATAAATTTAAAAAATCACAGAAGCGTTAATATAGAAGTTATTTTTATTTATTTTTTCTCCTGTTTTTATTTTTGTTTTTTTAATTAGATAGGAATTGTATATAATTATTTTTTGATCAAAGCTCTGCACAGGAACAGAAGGATAATTTTGTATTTTATTTTATTTTATTATTTTTAACTATCATCTAAATTAGTTTTATGTACATATATATTATTTTTTTTGTTTCTCTCACTCGAATTGGAATGAGAAGTCGATTTATTATATTCAACAGTTTGATTTTATTAAACAGTTATCTTTGTCTAGTGTATTTATTTTTTACTTTATCACTGTATTTTTTTTTCTTCCATTATTACTCTAAGGCATCTAAGACTTTATTTACTTTCATATGTATTATTCTGAAGGGACTTGTCCCAGAATAAATAAATTATTATTATTATTATTATTATAATCGTCAAATCTCAATTTGTAGCTTACTAGAACTGCTAAAGAATCAAATACAGATAAGCATATGCATAAGAAAGTCGATGCGTGGAATATAGGATTATAATAAAGCTTAAAGATGTGCTGTTTTATGAAAATATTCAGGAAACTTTCTTCTTAGGGCTAGGTGAGGTTGTGACAATCTAGATTCATTCATAAGATCGATGAAATTGGTGTTCTCTAAGTTGATTATCCAGCGAGATAGAATTAATGAAGAGGGGTAAGGTTTGGTAGTTGATTACTTGAGACCTAGTTGTAAACTGGGTTTCAGGTAGAATATTCAGCTTGCCAGAGATTACATGATATTAATTTTTGTAATAATCTTAATTTATTTCCATGGAGTTCTCTAAGCTGTAATGGTTTTATTAAGTACTCTAAGGATCACCGGTACCATATTACCTAGCATAACAACCTCCCATACCAAAGGTCACGGGTTCAAACCCGCAGGTGGTGTAATAGGAGTAAAAAATCCTTAGTTATGCCGTCCTCTGGAAGTGATGTAAAAAGGTGGTCCCTAACCTGTACGATGTAAGGTACTCGTTACAGATCCTTAACCTAATTATACCTTTTTTTTTTTTTTTTTTTTTTTTTTTTTTTTTTTTTTTTTTCTCCGGGGTTCTGCAATGATATCACATCCCGGTCCTCAGCACTCCGTCTCTCCAATATTCTCGGTCATTACAGTCGTCCTCAGTCAGACCTCTGGCTGCCATATCCTCCATTACCTCTTCTAACCATCTTTTCCGAGGTCTTCCACGTTTTCTCCTCTTGGGTGGGCAGTATTCAATTAATCGAAGAGGCCAACGTGCTTCATCCATTCTCATAACGTGCCCATACCACATCAGCCTTCTTCTACTAATTTCTTCGAGAATGGTGAGCTCGGCCCCCACTCTTTCCCTTATTTGGTTATTGGGGATTTTCTCTAACCGAGACACGGCACAACTTCTTCTCCAAAAATCCATCTCCATGGATAATAATTTTTTTTGTTGGGATTTCTTCACCGTCCAAGACTCACATCCATATAGCGTAGTTGCAACCAAAAAGGAGTGGAATATCTTTTTTTTCGTTTGGAGTGAAACCTTCTTATTCCATAACACTCCATTTAGTATCCCGATAATCCTTTTTCCGTTAACAATCTTATTAGATATGTCCCTTTCTATTGATGCGTTCTTATCTATAGTAACGCCTAGATATTTGAAGGCATCAGTTTGTGGAATCGTCCAGCCTTCCAAACAGAGAGCAGGGACAGATGAGAGAACAGGCATATATTCAGTTTTTTCCTTATTTATTTCCAGACCCCATTGTGCATATACTTCTACGAGCTTCCTCAACATATATTTCATATCAAATTCATCCGATGATATGACAACCTGGTCGTCCGCGAATTGTAAGGTGAATAGAACGTCATTACCGACCTCTATTCCCATACCCCGGCAACTTTTTTTCCATGATTTTAAGACCTGTTCTATATAGATGTTAAAAAGTGTTGGCGATAGGCAACATCCTTGTTTCAAGCCCTTTGAGATTGGAAAAGGCTCTGAGAATTCCGTTCCAATCTTCACTCTCGATTTGGCTCCCATATACAAACTTTTTATAGCTTTTATCAGGCCTTTACTTATCTTTGCCAAATCTAACGCCTCCCAAAGTTTCTTCAGAGGAACACTGTCATATGCTTTCTGGAGATCAATGAATGTGAGGTGAGTTTCTAGGTCGTATTCTGCTCTTTTCTGCACAAGTTGGATCAGGGTGAAAATATGATCGCAGCATGATCTACCTCGTCTGAACCCTGCCTGTTCCTCTGTCATCTGATCAAAGAACTCTTTCTCCAGCCTTACCTTCAGGATTCGGCCATATAGCCTGCCCACACTGCTTGTTACCGTGATCCCTCTGTAATTTATACACAGGTTTTTCTTTCCTTTTTTGTAGATAGGTATAATATCTCCTATTAACCAATCTTTTGGCACTTTACCTTTCTTCATACAGGATGTGTATACCTTGGCAAGATTACCCTTGAGTTCCATTGGTCCAGCTTTTACTAATTCAATCGGCAGGTCTCCGGGACCAGAAGATCTACAATTTTTCATCCCCTTTAAGGCCCTTTCTACTTCCTCTAGAGTGACATCCTCCACTTCGTACTCACTCTGGTCGTTTTCTTGGCCATCGAGCTTATAGAGTGACCTCTCTTCTTGCAGTAATTCAGCAAAATAATCTCTCCATTTTTCAGTAGATATTAAGCGGGAGCTATTTTTGTGTCGGGATTGAGTCTTAATAGATTTCAACCTTTTCCAGGCTTCCTTCACTTTTTGGCCTTGAATGCAGCGGTCAATCATTTCACAGTTGTGATTCCAAAACTTGTCTACTGCCTCTCTTCTCTTCTTTTTTACGTCCATTTTAGCTTTTCTATAATTATTTAGAGAGATGTAGTCATTTGTAGAAAGCCATTTCTGGTATGCACATTTCTTTTTCTCAACTGCACAAGCTACCTCTTCATTCCACCAATATTTATTTGCCGATCTCTGTTCTTTCCTAGTTCCTAACGCCTCTTGGGCCGCTTCGTGACAAATTTCCTTTAAATCCTCATAGTTCAGATCTCCTTTTTCTGATTTATTTATTATTTTCCCTTGAAGTCTTCTTTTATAAAGACCACCTACGGACTCATGCTGAAGCCCCTCTATTTGGTACTCAATCTTTTTAGCCTTAGTCACATCGCAAGGTTGTTTTCTTTTTGGCGTACTATGAAATTTAAATAATATTTTGGCCTTTACCAGAAAATGATCCGATCCGCACTCTGCACCCCTCATTACTCGCACATCCTGCGGAATCACTCGAGAGTTTCTTCTCATAAGAATATAGTCGATAATTGATTTCAGTTTCCTTTTTGGTTGCTGCCACGTATACTTATGCGTATCCTTGTGCTGGTAGAAACCATTAAGTATTGTCACATTTTGCTCTTCACATAACTCTATAAGTCGCTTACCATTTTCATTAACCGAATCTTCCCCATATCTTCCAACTACCGTGCTCCTGAGTCTATTTCCTGTTCTACTGTTCAGGTCACCCATACATATCGTTATTTTCCTTGATGGAATAGATTCTAGAATCTGGTTCAGTTTATCAAAGAAAATATCTTTTTCAATATTTCTTGCACTTTCTGTAGGTGCATATACGCCAACAATAATTACTTCCTCACCAAACAGATTCATTTCTACGGTGATTATCCTTTCATTTATGCATTCATAATTTAATATCTGGTTTTTAAGTCTTTTGTGTACCAAAATAGACACTCCAGCGCAAGCTCTCTTATCCTTGCCGACGCCGCTATAGTAATGGACGAAACTTCCTAAGGTCTCTTCTCCTTTTCCCTTTTTCTTTGTCTCGGTTAGTACCGCAATTTCTATATTAAGCCTCTCCATATTCTGTTGCACCTCCGTTTCTTTTGTCCGGAGTCCTTGAACATTCCAAGTTCCAATTTGTTTAGTCCGTTTCCGAAGCCTTTGTCTTATCCGATTAAATCCCTCCGGCTTTTTTCTGTTGCTGAGTCTGAAAGCGATTTGTTTTTTTCCAAGGAAATGGGGTGCTGGCCCGAATCCTAAACCCCCAACCCGGAGGACCAGGGTTTTGATTTCGGGGTAACCTTCCCCTAGACAGATTGCCTTAACCCAGCTAGGAGCTCTGTCTGCCCCACCGCCTGTGTTAGCATGACCCAAGGAGTACCACGAGGAGGTACAGGTCGGAATTTAACTCCTTCCTAATTATACCTAGATAGGCAAAATTTAGGACTCCAACTTTAGCCACAGTAGCATAAAGTGACGCTAAATAAATAAACAAACAATTTAGGACACTTAATCTTGTGTCGTCCGATTAATCTTTATATTAACAAACAGAACTCAACGTCGCTTCTAGTACCAATTTTTTTTCATATTCGTAACTCGAACTTTAATAAATATTTATGAACTTGATATAAATTTATAATAACCTTTTTGTGATAAACGGTAAAAGCTCCAAAGATTCCCAATTCGAATTTGTAAGAAGCCGAGGAATAAGTAAAGAAATATTATTTTTAAAAACTTTTAGCATAAATATGTTAAAAACTGTAAGATCCATCATAAAAATTGGAATATACAAAATAAAATTACTTTGAAAATTCGATAAAAATGATTTTATATACTGTTTCGCTCATATTAAATCACTGAGATATTTCAACAATTTATAGGTTCTAAACTGAAGTTAAAATATTCAAGACCGACATTTATATTGGAATTGATTGCCTTAGCATTTTATTAATAGATAAATTAACTATTAATATAGATGAAATTTTCAACTTATTGATGTTGTAACTGGAATAAACAAAAATATTTTCGCCAACAATTTTAATTCGCTAAAAATGTTATATAATCATTATTATAGAAATTTTTTATTGAATTGTTTCAATAAATAGTGTAGTTTTGGAGAAATTTATGAAAAACGTTTAATAAATGTTTTTTTCTCTAATTCTAGGATATTTATTTTTGTAATGATTTCTTTCTTTCCATTGAATTTATTTAAGTAGTTTTCGTCTTTATCAACTTCGTTTCTATCGCTGATTTTTTCCCAATAGTAAACCAAACAAAAAATTTTGGTAAATTTTTAATAACCTTGTTTTAATAACCGAGAAAAGCTCCCGAGATCCCCAAGTCGAATTTGTTGAAAGACCAGAGAGAAAACTGATATTTTTAAATGTTTTTTGTAAATATGTTGAAAACTGTCAAGTTTATCTCGAAAATTGGCATACAAATGATTAAAGTGCTTCCAAAATACTACGACAATAAATTGTATACACTATTTTGCTTAAATTAATAAAGTTGTTTCTACTTTTATTCCTTCTCCCTAAAATTCTCGAGCTATTTAACGTTTACTATGAGAAGAAAAATGAATGATGTATTATAAGTGACAACATTTTACTATTATTATGATCAGTTTCCTTCATTATTAATATTATTTCAAATGGTATTATTTTTACGTGAACACAGGTACAGGACAAACTGTAGGCAGCTACCAGACGTGCCGTTGTTAACATTCAGTAAGTACAGAAATATCATATTTAAATTTTTTTTTTCCCACCATTTTCTTAGTTCGCGTATAGTAAGTTTCAGACAGGCTTGGATAAGATCTTGTAATATCTGAATTTTTATTGTTATTGACATAAAAAAACAGAGACCAGTTATTAAAAATCTGCATTGACCAAAAAAATAAATAAATAAAAACTTACAAGGTTGTTAAGAAATTATGATGGCTGACCTTCCATCTCATTAAGCCCACAAACACGACAGCCAACGATTAAGCTGGCCTTGTCCGTGTTCAAGAGTTATAGTACTATAGATTTTTTAAATCTTGATTTTTTAAAATCTATCGTTACTAAATCTCCTTAAGATAATAGAAGCAAAGTATTTTTTAATACTTGAATAATGCAGTTGAAACACATACATACATATATATGTTTATTTATTCCATTATAAAATTACTTTAATATCTTAACAAATCCAAATTATCATTCAATTAGTGTAACACTAAAATGGCTAGAAGTGCAAGAATTTTGTTTCAGCCTATCAACTAGAAGTTTTAGTATAATCTTTTCTTTCTTTTTTATTATGAATTGTTTATTACTTTTTAACTTTATAGAGGTCTTTATGAGGAGTTAAAAAGCCTTTCTGTTTTAAATGCAGAATCCGTGGTTATTTAATTTACACCCTTGCCTAATAAATTATTCTTTTATCTAAAACGATATTCCCAGGACTGGTAGGATTTATGGATTCTAAAATATCTATTTCTTAACAGCTATCCCAAATTTATATGTATGAAAGGAGAGTTTAAAATGTCTTTCTAGACTTTCTCTATTATATAAAATGATGTCGAGTTTCTTACTTTTCGCTAACTCCTTCTAAACCACTCATTCCTTCTTAGAGGTTTATCAGTGCAAAGCTTTAGACATTGCAATCAAGGTTTTCTTTAGTTGAGAAAATTACCTTTTTTATTATTAAGAAATCGAAATTCGTTTTCTGAAATTTTAGGTAATGTAGACTTATAGACCATTGGGGTGCGCAAGATTTGAGAACATTTAATATGTAAATAATGAACTATTACGAGTATATAGAAAGTTAATGTAAACCAATCATAGAAAAATGTGTGTAATTATTAATTCTTCATTTAGGTTTTTTTCAAAATATGCCTTTTTCATTTATAAAAAAATCCTGTTTATGATGTATGTAGTGACCCTGTGTGTTGTCAGGTACTCGTTAAAGATCTCTATCCTATTTAGGTCTGAATAGATATCACTTAAGACTCCCACTGTATCATCGTTTGACTAGTCACAGTAGCCTTTAAATGAATTAACAGTCTAAAAATATAATAATAAATAGGCGTTATAAAATAAGAATAATATTTTCTTTCCAAGTGCAATCCTATTAACGATGAACTAACATTACCAAAACTGTGATAAACTCTAACTCGTTCTAACAGTGATTTTTATAACACAATGGACCCCACATACCAATTTCACCCGAGTTTATCAGGCGGGCCACTAGCATTGTAAATAATATTGTGATTGTTCAAGATAATTTTTATTTTTTATTATTCAATCTAAACAAAAATATTTTGTGATTCTAATTAAAGATAATTATATTTATCAACTTTATAAATTTAATTTAATTTTTTGTAAATTATTTTCGGTAAATAAACTAAGCAGAAGGGTAAGTTAAAGTTGGGTGAAGTGAGTACCAGATTTTTAATATAGATTTTTGGTATGCTTTTGTGTCCAGTTTGAAATTCCGTACTTCAGATGAACACTAGAAAAAGCAGTAATATAAAGAATCTGCTAAATTTATTGTTAAAAGAGGCACATTTTAACTGATTTAACAACAATTTCTTTGTGATAATTATATAATCCTTCCATTATAGTGTTAAAAGTAAATAAACTGCCTGCCGGTGACGCAGATGGGCTCAGATATTTTTTATTTATTTTAAATTGGACCAAAAGTTGAGAAGAAAAAAAAGCACTTTGACAAGGCCGCAGAGCCTTGGACCCTTTGTCTTTCCGCCTATTGTTATGGTCGCACATTATTTTGACAGCCTCACAAAAGGCTAGAATTTCCCTTAAGCCCTTGGCAACCATCGTTTCAGTTTTCTTTTGGCTTCAACCCTTTCACTGGTTTTATAAAGACCTGTGTACCAGAAATCCTGGCTCCGATAAATGAATTAATTTTATTAAACTATTAATTAAATTTAATTAAACTAAATCTCACTCAGTTATTATGCAATATTAGTTTATTAAAAAAATATTTGTATTTACAGCCGTGATATAAGTCTCTTCTCTCTCATTAAGATACAGAGACTAAAACGGTTTGGACATGTGTTGAGAATGAACAGTGACAGAGTGGCATGTAAGGTGTACAAGAATGCCGAAGGGCCGATGGAGGGATAGTGTAGGGAAGGATCTAAGGCAACTCGTGATCTCCCTGAGAAGAGGTACAGATCGAGAAGAATGGTTGGCGACGATTGAGCATGCCAAAGGCAGCATTATACGCTTGTTGAGCCAATAGAAGAAAAAGAAGAAGTCATACTGTTTTTAGACCAAGCGTTATATGGTCGATATCACGTTCATCGTCTATGTTTTTCCCCACACCACCCTGACGTCGTTCTGATAATGAAATAATTATTAAGTAATAATTTACCAAAGCCAGAGTTGGGTCCGGATTTGGGAAATTAAAAATACAAATGGAACTGAACCAAATAACCGACCTAAAGCGCTATAAAAGATTTACTACAACCTTTTTAAATATCTCCTTTCATTTAATATTATTAAGTAGCACGTTTCGGTTATAATGCCATCTTCTGGTGCAAGAAAATTTTTTTAGTTAAAGGTGAGTAGGTAATTCCACACAGCAAGCCTTATATCGAAATCGAAAATAACAAAATATTGGTGAAGTATCATCCTCCAATTCTCTCTATATAAGGTAATTGAATATTTATACGTTGAAAGCATCCGAGAGTGTATAATAATTCACCATCACCAAATTTCACGAATTTTCACCTACCTTTCTCGCAGTGCAACGCAACCTTAAAAAAGGGGGCAAGCTTGAAACACCTAGTTACCAAAAAAAGGCGCTATATACCGCAACAATTTATCACAGGTTTTAGTCCCTGGTTTACTTAAACCATTAAGTTCTTCCCTTATCCAATCCTCACAATCCAGAATTCTTCGTATAATCCTTAATGCTCCTAAATTTATCATGAATAAGCTCATCTATGAAGACCTTGTTTGTCATCCAGTTGTTGGCGATTTGGACCGAACTAGGTACCATTTCATTCCTGACAAACTGCATCTCCACTATAACTCACTAGTTTCAACTCTTCGGTTACGAAAGGGGATTAAAATCCCTCTTACTTAAGGCCATTCTAGGGACCCGCTCATCACTTTAGCCGCCAAAACTTGTGAAGTGAAATCACGCCCTTCCTCTACAATCCCTGATTTTTCTAAAACAAGATTGCTTCGAGACTTTCTGGTTTAGACTATCTACTGGAGTATTTTATCACATCGCATACTTATTCGTACTATCATCAAACACAGTTGTAAATTTATTAAATGATAGTCCAACAAACTTTTGGTGCTATGTCACTTGTGTATTTTGAGGAAAGAACGAATAATCATCTAGATAGGTTTAATGTTCATTTTTGAAACAAAGGATTCTTTACTCTTTACAAGAATATATGAAATTAAGCCTATATTGTTGGAGGATAAAGCTACTCAATAAGTTGTTTCCGTTATTTATATAGATAGCTATATATTGTAGTAACGGGTAGGTAGCGGAGGTGTTGTTAGGTATTGTAGAAGAGAGAGCGCACGCTACTAGAGCCACGGTGTGGGGCTGGATCTATGTTCTCCCTTCCCTTTAATGAATACTAATACAGTTCCCTTTCATCCCGCACCCTACCTCCCTAACTCTAAATCACCTCCGGCCAGTCTCAATTGTTTAATGCACGGCAACCTAGCATTACACCACTCGCTATAACACGGTTCATTTTATTTCTTATTTATTAGTTAATTTCATATTTCTGACAATAGTTATATACAAACGTACATCTGTATATTGAAACTCTAATTAATACTCTACTCCAGTGGTTCCGCGAGATACTGTTGGAAAATTGTATTTAATTACCTTAATAAAATCCTTAAACGCCCTCGCTTGTAAAAAAAAAAATAACTTATGCATTACATAGACTCATTAAATTGTGCGCGGAAAACTATTCAAAATATGTATCTATGCTGTATTTCTAAGTTCTCTGAAAATAATTTTTTTGTCAGTTCTTAAAGCCTAAATGTAGCATATACCATATTAGGTTATCTTAACAATTTGTTTCAACTGCGCTCACTTAAGCATTAATCCATTTTTACTTTCACTTTCTGTATATAGTAAGGCAAAGTATCGCGATCGTGAAAATTTTCGAATTCCAGTTTTCGACGGAAATACACGTTTTAGGGTCTCCTGAGTCCAAATGACCAAGTCCCGAAAAAAGGTCTCTGTGTGTGTGGTAAGTCTAGCGCAAAAGCAATTAGTCGTACGGAACTGAAATTTCATATTTAAGACTACTGTGCGCCCGAGATGTTTTCAGCATTTTTTTCACTAAAATCGGCTGACCGGGAGTCCTACTTTAACTCCGTTATAAAACTTCCTATATCGATCTAAAATTTAATGGGCTTTAATATCATGCAGGTTTCATTCTGATTGAAATAGTCTGACAGGGCTTAAATGCCGATATTTCAATTAACTACCTTTAAATTTGTAGCTTCCAAAAGATTAACCATATCATCTTAATGACATTGATGAAGAACGGCAAAATATACAAGTTGTACGAATTTGATGTCAAACTAAAGAATTAAAGAGCAAAACTACTATTTAACGTAATTTTTGGCTTACTTTTATTAAGAACAGGAACATAGACGTATAATATACGTTGGAAAGAGGAAGATTTTAGAAAAAGATATTATCTGATACACAAAGTTGTAAAAGGTATATAATAAAGTGACGAATAAAGTTACATTATATTAATCTAAAGCATATGTAGGAGCCTGGAACATTGTGTGAGGTAACCTGACGGTTAGAAGAACCTTCGAGTCAACAAGTGAGTGAACCATTAGTGTCGGTCATTGTTCTGATGTATATTGTTTATGTTTTATACTGTGCTTAATAAATCAGTGTATCAAAATGACTAAAGACTTATTTGCATTTTAATTACATACACATATGTTTCCAACGAAAATGAATACACGTTTTATTAAAATCAACTTTAAATATTTTTTAAATTGAAGTAGAGTTAATAATTTTAAAATTAATTTTATGAAGACGTAGTAAGTGAAAGTCGTGTGTTGCTTGCACCAGATTTTTTCAACAACAAAAGATTTCTGTTAGTCAAATGGGCCTTAAAATTAATTCAACGATTTGAAATATTTAGTATACTATATAAATTTAGAAAATATTAAGGTTTTTTAACCATTTTACTTGTTTATTTTTCAATTGAAATCCATAATTGTTGTTAAGGAGATGTTTTCGAATGCTTTGGATTGAAGTTAACTTTCGATCAGAACTGCAATTTTCTAACGCGCGATTTTTCAATTTAGGGGGTCCTTGCTATTTTACTGATTGGGTCCGTGAAACTTTTTGTTGGAATCGCTGCTCTACTCTATAGCTATCTCTATCTACATTTAATATTTAGCATTAATTGTATTTTACACAAACTGATATAAACGTTGAGAATATAATTGCCACAAGATCTAAACTCACAAATAAAATAATAATAATTTATCTCTTTGATGAATGTACTTAGCTAACGATGATAAGTAAAGACATCATAAAAACCATAAAAAAAAAAAATTGTATATTGGAGCGGAATCAAGAGTAAGGATAGGAAGAAATTGTCTCAGAACCTTACCCAATTATAATAGGATTAAAGCAGCGATGTAGCATTTCTCCAACATTTTTCAGTATACATGTTGAACAGGTACTGGTATCATGGAAACAAAGATGTCGAGGGATGGGAGTTGAGGACCGAAATGATATCTTGATTACGCTTCAGTTTGCGAATGACCAGATTATCAACAGGTGAATATGATATGAAATTCATGATGAGGAGACTCCGCGAAGGTTACCAAAAATAGAGTATGGAAATAAATACCGAAAAAAAACGGGAATACATGGCTTTTAACTCCCCTCTTACATCCCTCGTCATAGAAGATTGGACAACCCCTCAAAGTACTACTTCAATTATCTTGGAGTGATAGGCTTTGCAAAGAACAAAATTAAATTCAAAACTAAATCACTAATGGTAATTTTAAAGTCTCCTAAACGTATATTATAGGAAAAAAAAAGGTCTTTATCGAAATTAAAAGAAATAGATACAACTCATTACTGGTTAGCACAAGATCATATGGGTGAGTATTATAAACAGTAACAAAACAAAATATTCTAATTCATGTTATTAAACGGAAATACACGTTTTAAGGTCTCACAAGTCGAAATATACAAGTTTTGCCAAGTGGATCTCTGTGTTATAAGACTAATTAAAAACAAATTTAATTTACATTCAATAATCGAATACTTTTTTATTTTACACATTTTCGCAACGAACAGGAAAATGCTTTGACGATTTTTTATTAAAACTATAAGTGGGGCTGGGCTTAAATGACGAATTGTTTACTTTAAAGTAACTTTTATTTAGTTTATTTGAAATAAATAAACGTATCTTATTGTTAGTGCTAGTAAGAAATTTATAAATGTAAACTTCAAAAGAGTTTGATAATCAACTGAAGGAAGAAAACTAAGTCGGATTTTTCTTTGTTAACTTAGTTTAAAAGTTAAAATAAGACAGTAATATATTACGTAGTTTGAAAGCTCAAGTTTTTAGGAAAAATAATTGTATAAGTTAATGAAGTTAAGTAGTAAGTATAAGTTTCAAAGGCCACTAAGAAGGTAGTCTTCTCACAAGCAAGTGAGCCCTCCCAAGTGGACCCTCAAAACTAAACATAAGAGCCAAATCCAAGCTATGGAAATGCGCTATGTTAAAAAAATATAGGAGAAAAAAATAAGGGATTGAGTGAGAAACTCAACAATAAGATCGAACCTGGAACTGAGGCCAGCTGAAGATGTTATTGAGGAGAACCAGCTTAGGTGGTTCGGACACATCTCGCGAATGGTCGAGGACAGAATAGGGCTACTCACGAGGTTAGATTGGAGGGGAGAAGACCTCAAGAAAGACCAAGAAAAGCTTGGGAGGAAGGAGTAAAGGATGACTTCAAGAGGAGAGGAATCGATTAGAGGAGGAGAAGGCAGCTGGCTCAGGATAAGGGACTTTGGGTCGGGCTCTGTAAGATAGCACCTCACACTGCTCCGCGGTAAAGAGGGCTCGATTAAGTAAAGTAAAAAAAGTTAAAGGAGAGAGATCAGAGACCCATACATTACACCTTATGCCTGATACCCTTACCTAACGTTTGACAGAAGATAACATGAGCCCGCACATGAGTGAACAACAAAATTTATAAATTAAAGCAAAATCCAACGTTTATAATTAGATTTACTCCTTAAATGTAGTATGATTTATACACAGATGTACAAGACAGCTATAAAAATCGAATCACATTAATTAGGAGATCAATCAATTATGTGTTTGCAACATAGTACTAAGACCTTTTTATTTAACGATCTCAACCCATTACAGACCATTTGATGACAGTTTAGGGACATAATTCTTTTAGATATGCTTTTAAAGATGGTCATACACAATAAAATCCCTTCCTATTATAATACCTGGAATTAAAAGGGGCTGGATGGGGATTTTGATTACAGGAAGGCAGAAAGAGGTGCTGTGAAGATTTGACCACACTCTCATACCGCTTATGCTTATCGTAAAAAGGTGCCCATTGGAAGGTATAAAGTAGCACTAGTGGTCAGGCGATTTTGGTAAAAAAGTTGACATTTCAGTTTTGTGCGATTTTCATTTTTGTGCTAGACTTAGTACACACACACAACGACTTTTTTGCGAGACTTATTTATTTGAACTCAGGGAACCCTAAAACATTTATTTCCTGTAAAAACTGGAATTCAAAACTTTTCAGGATCTCAATATTTTTCCATACTATATATTTAATATAGGTAAGTGAAAGTAAAAATAACATGAAATTCAATCGGTTTTTTAATCCATTGAATCTGCGCAAAGACATTTAGCAAAGGTATAATGGATTGAATTCAGTGAGTTATTTTCCTCTGGATATTTAACAGACATTTTTAGAAACATTTAACTAGTTGTCATTAAGGTAGAAGTCGTTTTCAATTAAAGATTACAATCTCCTTCTTGAATACATTTTTTTTCTGTCACTCTCTCTAGAAATAATTTTTAGATTCCTGCAATGATAATTGGAATTATTAAATGTCGGTAGAAGAGGCCGTTGGTGACGGAGTTCATCAACTGCTTCGTTATCTCCAGCGGTGTCCCCTTTGTGTTCCCTTTCCAGCTATGTCGGTTAGCCTCTCGTTTTATCGAATAATTATTCCTGATAAGGCTCTCTTCGCATCTCTCGAGTTAACACTGTGTTCCATAACGTTACGTTTTGATGAAATGACACATTTGCTTTACATGTGAATGTTAAAGCGTCGTCTTAGCAACCTAGAGTCAGATATGACACGCTGTTTCAAACTGCCTTGGTCTGGTTGCCACTAAATTAATTTATTTTCAGTACCACTGAATGAATTTGTAATTTTATTCTCTAGCTGAGGAACATCCAACCTTTTTCTCTCAGGAGACACGTTTACAGGTTCTCATGTCAGGTAATAAGCATTATAGATAAACTTCGTTTGTTTTGTTCAATGTAAATTATAGGTTGAAGGTCAGCAATAATTTTAAAATATGAGTATTTTCCCATATTAAAAGGATAATGAACCTCTGCAATATGAAACTTTAAATGTTATAAGTTATTTTATCAGTATCGCAATACTACTATCACACCAGAACTATGCAAATTTATCTTTGAAATTGAATAAGTAGTTTATTACATTATCAGCATATAACATTAAATCATATATTTCGTGACTCTAATTAATGAAAAATATGCCATGTTTGAATGAAAACTAGTAGGTTTAAAATGGGTTAGTGGTAAGTTAAGAAAGATTAAAAACCTGTATGGCACAGGTTTTTGGGATAGCAGTAAAGGTCATGTTAAACGGGCAAATTATTTTTTTTTCCCGTATGGCGCTTATGGTGATCTTAAATTAAAAAGGTATATTATGAGAAGAAAATTTTTATGAATTCCAAGTCCCATCGATTTTTACTGTAAAATTTTCAAGAAAACTGAAGAAGTATAGCTTTTCTATTTATAAGATGGCATTTCAATAAATAATGGAGCGTAGGGTTGTAGTTTACTGCCCTTATAAAGCCGTCTCAGGGGAAATAGGATTAGGGATGGTAGCTCAAGTGCGGCTGCTTTCCCAGAATATGGAAATTTAAAAGTCCTTTTTGCTTATTTCTGAGAGTGCACTGCGCCCCCGGTTCCACGGCGCCTAGGGTCATCATTCACCCCTCTCTTCTCAATATCACTACTTTCCTGAAATAAAATTCAAATGGAGAAAAAAATCGTTACTTTAAGATAACTAGGTCGATTCGAGAGGTTACCAACAGGTTGCTAGGTTTTTAGGACATTTATGGTTCGCTATCAATAATTGGAACGTTGATTTCCAAAAGAATAAAAAAACTAATGGACATTTGTTCAAAAAAAAATCAGGGCTAAGTTTTTTATATTTCTTCCAAAGTACCTTTTTATTTAAAGAGAAATACACTTTATTAACAAACAAAATGATGCTCCCCAAGTTATTGGTTTGCTACAATACAGTACACCATTTTTTTTTTCCTATAGGTCTATTTTCAACACTATAATTTCAATATATATATATATATATATATATATATATATATATATATATATATATATATATATATACATATATATATAATATAAGTATAAGTGGATCCCGTGGCTGAGTGGCTAGCGCGCTAGTCTCTCATGCTAAAGGTTGTGATATCAAATACCAGTCTCAGAGGGACTTCTTCGAGCATCAAATTAATGGGGATTCACTCAGAGCCTCTCCCTCGGGTCTCTGAGACCCGTCAGCCAAATGGTGGCCACTCACAAAATTAGGCGTAGAGAGTGATGACCCTATACATTAAAATGCATCAAGAAACGTGAATATAATCTCGCAGGAAATTACACCGAGAGGCCTAGGGCCTACGCGGGCTGTCGCGCCACTTAAAAAAAAAAATAATAATTTCAAAAACTTACTTAGAAATAAAATTATATTTTTTCCATTTCTACCCTTTTAAAACTTTTTTTTTTTATACATTTTTACATTTATTTTTTCCTTCTTCCCCTTTTCCTATTTTCTTTCAGATTTATCCACTTATACACACATCTATTCTACCCACATTAAAAAATCATCCAAATCATCTATCTCAAGGATCCTTGTTTATAAAATTCATTATTAATATCTGTTTCATCACAAACTTCGTCGATTCTCACAATAAAAGCGTCAGAACATTAAAAATTACCTAAGTATGGCAATGCCTTAGATCTTTGTCCTCAACTTTTGAATGTGCTAACGTTTTTATTATTTTTTAAAATGAAAATTGACGAAGTTTGTGATGAAAATGATTTGAATAAGGACTTTTACGAACCAGGATCCTAAAGATGGGTGAGATAATGACATTTTAAACAAAAGGGTACTTTAAAAGAAACATAAAAAATCAGCATTAATTTTTCTACCGCAAATATTATTCAATTTCTTTCGGGTATAAGAATATAACAGTAAAACTAATAGTTTAGTTTTATCGAAAGCCGTCATCTGATTTCATATAAAAAACATACAAATTTTTTAAAAACATATTTGAAAATTTTATAAAAGATACAAAATTCACATTTCATTTTATACCAAACCGTACTAATAACATTTCATTTCAAAACGTACTGTCTCCTTGGTAGAAAGATAACCTTTCCTTTAGTTTTCTTTTAGAAGGTAATATATTATTGTTTTATCATTTTTATTGGTTCATTTTTCCCCCCATGAATCACCGCTATTATTTTGATCAATGGTTTTAACCTAATAATAAATTTTTAATTCGTTGTAAACAACTTTATTGCGTTGTTTTGGTTCTCATAAGTCCTCAATAAAATTGAGTTTTTTCTTAGTATTTCTTCTTGCAGCCACATATAAAAAATAGTTTACATTAGTATAGCTGTCATTTTACCCTTCTTCCTCTTCCTCTTATTATCTACACGTAATTCACCCACGAGAAACTTGATTTTTCTTTTTTTTTCAAACCATATCAGGTTTTATTAATGTATATTTTGGTAGGTTTTAACTTTTATTTGAATTTATATATTATTCTGGTTCTGCAATCAAAATAAAATATTATCATACCCATCTAATCCGAAGCTATTCTTTTCACTATACGTCGCAAAAAAATAAACCACCAAATCAAGATAAATTCAGCTCCTATCCCATGGTCAAAATCCGTACAGCACCTAGGCCTAACATTAGACAAATCTCTTACGTTCACAGCCAAAAAATGAATATTAAAAATGTTCTCATACTTCAACAAAAAATCTCATTTGAGCTCTCATAACAAATTAATAATATACAAATCAGTTATCCTCCCGTTTATTACATACGCCTCGCCAGTCTGGAGCTCATTCTACTTGACTAATTACCAAAAACTTGAAAGAATTCAAAATCATCAATGCAATAATTAACAATTACTCCTTAAATATCATCTATGCTCCAGGACTTGCAGCTTAAACAATTAAACATTTTTTCCACACTCAAACAGCTTCTTACTTCAGTAGAACACCAGTCTCCGAAAATCCATTAATAAAGGAAATCGGTAATTATAATAAAGCATCTCTAAACGCTACACTTGTAAAAAAAAACTAAACACGTGCTGTTAACTTATGCTAGTTTGTTTTAATTTCTAAATTTTATATTTTCAATTACTTTATCCGTTTTTATTTTTAGGTTTTTTTTATAATTTTTCCTACAACTATATATAATCTTAATATAATTTTACCACATATATAGTCATTTAGGCCTATAGATTATAATTACCAAAAGAACGAAACATTTTGCTGATTGTAAGGATGTCTCATCCGAAATCATTTGTAAATATGTAAATAAAGTTTATTTTCTTCTTGTTTATAATATCATTATATCCTTAGTAAAATGTTTTATTTGTATTCTATCATGTAGTTGAGGTTGTGCCAATGTGCAATATTATGTCTCCCCTGTCGATTAAATTTCAATAATTCCCAATACCCCTCAGATAAGGACTTGCTATGCAAAGGACACACTGCTGCTGGATTGGCAGTGGTGATCCCCATACGATATTGGTGAACAGCATAGCAATGTTTGCTGATCCCACCAAGGGCGGTTGATTTATTGAACCTCCTGGCCCCTATCTATTGTATAGAACGGAATAGAAGCATATCTAATTTTGCATATGGCCGTTTACGTAGATCTGTGGTTATAACTCTATTTTACGTTCCAATATCGGTTTCCAACCTATTCCGATAAGAATATTGACAAGGGTTCAATCCAATGTCTGGTATAGAATGTATGAATGTATTTCTGACGTAATAACTAAAAATGTATCCTATACCCCTATGTGCTGCTCGGCATAACTGAGTACAGATTTTACTACCTGGCCTACTTAAGGCAAGTAAGAATCAAAACTGAAAAATGTTATACAAATATTATGATATTTTAACCAAATAATAAGAAGATCAACATTTTTCATACTGTAATGGCACTCATGAAACATTATATTTTTATAAACATATTTAATCTTTCTTTTCATTCTTCAAGAATTGGGATTCACAGCGCCATCCACGTGTTGTAGCATAGTGGCTAGCAGAGCAGCCTTCTATGCCCAAGGTAGCGAGTTTAAACCTGCAGGTGGCCCTCGGATTTTTTAATGGGGTAAAACATCCTTTATCCTTCGGAGAGGACGTGATAACCTGATCCCGAGCCTCAGTTACTTTTTAAAGATCCCTAGCAACTGTAGCATTGAGTGACGTTTCAAACATTGGATAACAACATGTTCTAAATACATAAGAAAGATAGTCCGGGTAAAGATGACAAAAAAAAAACAATTAAATATTCCTAACTAATGGGATGTATAAACAAAAATGACCGCTTTATCAAATTCAAGGACTATAATATTTTGATTATATTTTATCCTTACCAATAATTAATAAATAATCCCTTTAGAGGATTCTGTAAGCATGTGCAGTCCCATTCTACCCTTTAAAAAATAAGTCATGAAATTATTAAATATTTGAAGAAAGTTGTCATTGACTAGCTAACAGATATAGGAATTCGTGAATATTTATTGAAAACCCCTTGAGATATGATATTTTCCGGAAGATGATTCCCTTTGATGAAATTTGTGTATAATGGCAAAATCCAAATACCCTTTCTCCTCCTCTCCCAAATTTGTATTTTCTTTCTGATTTGAAGGTGTTTTACATCAAGAATTTGTTCTGACTGAACGCTCTATGAATTTTGAACTCTACTATGAACAACTGGAAATATTGCTCGAGCATTTGTCAGAGCGTTATCGCGCTTTTATTAACCGAAAATGAGTTTTACTCCTACTTTTTTTTTTTTTTTATTCATTGAGCAATATTACAATCTGTCCAATTCAGGACATTTTTAATAGTGATAACGTACAACATTCATACTACATTCACACGATATATACAAAACTATAAATTTATATAATAATAATAATAAAATATACCTATATACAAAATAAAATCAATAAAAATATATACAATAGTCACTCATACCTATATACAATTCACAAGCATACAGCACGTGAGTGGAGAATCTAGCCAATGCTAGAACTCCAATATACATGTTATAAGAGGTCACGAGGCCACTGCCGTTTCAACCTTCTAGGTGGGTTGTATGGATGGGTGGGGCTGGATAGGGATTGAGCTAGAGGATTAGGATGATGAATGAGATTCTGGTGGAATTTGGAAAATTTGGATAAAATCAGGTCTGAAATAAAAGGAACATTAAGGTCGTGGTGCAAGGTATAGTTGGAAACATAATAAGGAGCATTTACTATTGTACGGAGGACTTTGGATTGAAAGGATTGAATGCGTTTGATGTTAGTACGTTTAGCTGTCCCCCACAGTTCAAGTCCGTAGGTCCAGATGGGCTTCAGTATTGTCCTGTAGATTAATAATTTGTTGTCAACTGTAAGTTCAGATTTTCTGTTGAGTAGTCGGTATAACTGTCCGAATCTTCGGTTGAGTTCTTGTCTTTTAAGTCTTGTGTGTGGATTCCAAGTCAATCTTTTGTCTAATAGTAAGCCAAGATACCGGACTGTATCTGAAGGAGGAATTGGAATGGAATTGAAGTAAACTGGCGGACAGGAGTTTCGTCGAAGAGTAAAGGTTACGTGTTTGCATTTGGCTTTGTTCACCTTAATGCGCCAAGCATTACACCAGTCTTCGATAAGAGAAAGGTGTCTTTGCAGGTTTAAGGATGCTGTTTCAGGATTGGAACTGGATGATAGGATGGCGGTGTCGTCTGCAAAAGTAGCCAGAAAGGTATCAGGATGTGTAGGAATATCAGCAGTGTAAAGGATGTAGAGGACGGGTCCCAAGACCGGCCTCAACGGGATAAAGGTTAGAAAATTCTACACCACAGCGAACGCGGAAGGAACGGTTTGAGAGATAGGATCGGAGAATGAGGTATAGAAACTGGGGTAAATGGGTTTTCAGCTTAAAGAGTAATCCAGTGTGCCATACCCGGTCAAAAGCTTGCGCAATGTCCAGAAACGCACCAGAACAATACTCTTTGCATTCAAGAGCTGAGGAAATATGGTCTACAACTCGGAGCCCCTGTTGAACTGTGGAATGCTGAGGACGGAATCCAAACTGATGGGAAGGAAGATTTTGAGATTCTAATATGGGTAGGATACGTTTAAGAAGAAGCCTTTCGAAAATTTTTGAGAGGATGGGAAGTAGACTAATAGGCCTGTAGGATGAAGTGTTGTTGGAAGGTTTTCCTGGTTTTAGAAAAAGAATGATAGTGGAATGTTTCCATAACAGAGGAAAATAGGTGGTGCGTAGGATGCAATTGTAAATATAAGTAAGAAATATAATAGCTTTCTGCGGAAGTTGTCGGAGGATCTGGGGAGTAAGGAGATCGTGTCCAGGAGATTTACGGAGGGTAAGTTTTTGGAGAAGATATTTGACCTCAGAGGGATTAATAGCTTTAGGAGGTAGGGAAAGTGGAATTGGTGACATAAGAAAGTCTTGCACTGTTGCGGTGTGATTGGCGTGGGATTCCGGGTGAGGAGTGAAAACTTTGGAGAGGTGTGTGGCGAATTCCTCGGCTTTATCTTCATCAGACGCAGCCCAGGAGTCATCACCACGTCGGAGAGGATGGGAAACTTGGTGGTATTTTAGGATCTTTTTCGTGACATTCCACAGGGAATTATCACGAGCTGATAGAGAGGAGAGGTAGGAATTAAAGGTCTGGGAACGGAAGGTCGCCAACTCCCTCTTCAATTGTCTACAATAGAAGTTATAGGAACGGCGATCTGTTGGGTGTCGGGTGCGCTGCCATAATGATCTTGCTCGGCGTTTGGTATGGATGAGGTCTATAATATGTTGTGGAAAATGATTTTGGTGAGGATTTATATTGGGGTGTTTAGGAGAGGAGGCAGTCCAGACAGCTTGTTGGATGGCGGTGGTAAAGGAATAGACGGAATTATCTAGGTCATCTGGGGTTTTGAGGGTTACTCTGAGGTCAATATTATCGGTCAGGATTTGGCGGAAAAGGTTCCAGTTGACAGGGCCTCGGATGAATGATGGTGGAATGGGTTTTGGAATTGGAGTGAGAGATACTTTTAGGATCAGTGGACTATGGTCTGAGGATAGTTCATCAAGGCGAGTTACAGAAAAGTTGAGGGAGCCTAATCCGCTGTGGATAAAGAAGTCGAGGATGTCAGGATTGCGGTTAGGATCGGTTGGCCAGTAGGTAGGGGAGTCAGGAGGCAGGATATTAAAATTTCGGGAGTTGAGTGCAGACAGCAAATTTCGTCCCCGAGAATTCGTGGTTCTGGAACCCCACTGCTGATGCTTGGCGTTTAAGTCTGCACCCAGAATGAAACGATTTCCTAAGGAATCCAGGAAGGATACAAATTCGGAATTGGAAATGGAATGTTTAGGAGGGCAGTATGCAGATGTGAGGGTTACCGGAAAGGAAAAAGTCTTGATTACTATGGCTGTGGCTTGTAGGAAATCATAGGTGGGAAGTGGGAGTAAATGATGAGAGAGGGATTGGTGGACAATGATAGCAGAACCGGCATGGGCTTTGCCGTCTGGGTGGTCAGTACGGTATGTGATGTATTGCGGTATTTTGAAGTACTGTTTAGTCGTTAGTCTTGTTTCAGTTATAAGTGCAACATCGATTGTTTTGTCTTGCAACAACGCTGTCAGTTCGTCAGTATGATTTCTAACACCATTCGCATTCCAAAGGAGAATGGATAAGGAGTTAGGTGAATTCATTTAAGGATTTTTCAAGGCAGGGATTAGATTTGATACTAGACTTGTAAGGAGTGATATAAGCGGCATAACAAGAGATTTGATTTCGGAGATGAACGATGTCATTAGACTGGTAAGATCTGTGACGTTTGATGGTGGAGGGATATGAGAAATTTGATGTTGAGGAGTTTTTTGAAGATTAGGTAAACTTTGAGGGATAGATTGTTGTCCAATAGATTGAGAAAGTTGAGGAAAAAGTTGTTCCGGCAGTGCCTCGACTTCATGATTCTGGTTTCCACCTCCAAGCAAGTGGGCAAATGATACGTTAGAATTTACAAGTTTAGATGGTTCTCTTCTGCTTCTGGTTGGTACAGCTGTTTCATTCGGATCCTGAGGTTTTTGGTATCTGGTTCTGAGTTTCTTGTAGATTTCACATCCCTTGTAGTTAGCCGGGTGGTCCTTGAGGCACAGAGCACATACAGCGGGTGTAGATCTTGATCTTGTACATTCTTCTGTTTTATGCTGTTCACCGCATTTCACACAGCGTGGTATGTGATGGCAATAACTTTTGGTATGACCATATGCCTGACAGTTATGACACTGATCTATTTCCCTCTTTGTGTAAGGTTTTTCAACTTTTACACGGGTATAGTACAGTCTACTGAGGTCATAGATTTTTTCGACTCCTGCTGATGGTTCCAAGTCCACGAAGAATAGAGGCAGTGGACTTTTATCTTTTAGAACGTTGGTGACTTGCCTCACTTGGAATCCTAATTCTGTCAGTTCTTCTTTGATAGCTTCAACGGGTGTTGAGGAATGTAGATTTCTGATTACGACCCTTAATGCTCTCTCCTGGCGCAGCTGATATGTATGAAAGTCAGCTTTGGTCTCAGTCAGATATTTTACAATCTTTCTGTAGGTTTCAGCAGTAGTCGGAGATATTTTAGTATCATTGGTTCTACTTATACAATAATAACTATTAGGATCAGTTACTTTGTTTAAATGCGCACACATCAGTTTAAAATTTTTAATATTTTTAACAAATATTGGTGGAGGTAGAGGTTCCCTGGGTATAGGAGAAGATTCCATGGTTTCTTTTTCATTTTGGAGGATCTCAAATGGATTCGGTGTAAAAAACGGGGATTCATCAGTTATTCCTTGTGATGATGTGCTGGGCTGTGGTTCAGATTCTAATGAGGTAGCTGACGCGGTCGCTGGTGGAATTATTTTTTTATTTTGTTCACGGCGGGGTCTCTGTTTTGTAGGAGACGAGTTAGAACCTGCAGATCTAGATCTTTTACTTGCAGACTTTGAGGACATGACTTGATGAAAATATCTCATTGATTAAGAAAATAATAATAATAAATAAATAATGAGATACGAATTAAAGATAAAAGAAAGATAAGTTAACGAAAAGCAAGCCCGAGCTTGCCGAGCTAGCGGCAATCAGCTGATCAGTGACCCTCCTTTCACTTTTTCGTGATTGTACAAAGTAAATTATAACTTTGCTTACCGAAATTTCTCCAATATTCACTGCCGTAGTATTCCTGAGGTCTAGTGATGTTCTCCAGACTGAATTCAAGCGAATTCCTACTGAAAAAAGCAAAAATCTGAGAGACGATGTAACGTATGACTGTTATCATCGAGCGCATCAGCTGATCTTTACTCCTACTAGATAATATTTGTCCTCACATTCCATGTAGAAGGAAAGAAAAGTTTTAAGAACTTCATGGAACTCCAAACACATCCACCATATAGTTCAGATGTCACTCTGTCGGATTATTACTCGCTTCGTTCCATGGTAAATTTTCTTCAAGGAAAAAGAACTGATAATTTGCAAGAGTTAAAGTTGTAGCACATTGACAACCATCCCAAAGAATATTATTAGTGTGGGATCAAGCTATTGGCTCGCAGATGACTAATGGCGGTAGATAACAATGGACTATTTTTATTAATTGTTAAATAAATGGTAATACAAATATTTAGTTGAAAACAGTAATTTTTTCTTTATTCTTTTTTTTTTTTTTTAACACTTCTATTTATTGAATATCGTTTGCAAGCACATTGAAGAACTTCATCGGAGCACATTAAGGTACAATTAAAGAGATGTTTAATTGTTTGAAACGTCTATAATTATTTCATTGTTTTATTTCTCTACTGCTTCCCCTACTACCTTCGTTATGATTGGTATTAACGTTATCTGAAATGATTCTATCTGTAATTATCAAATATGATATATTGAAAGTCGTTAACAGGGATATTTTTAGAAAGAAGCGAAGAACATGGAGTTTGCTGTTTAGCATAATATAATTACATAATATAATTTCTGCAATTATGTAATTTTAATAACCTCTCACAAGTTACTTTCTGGGCCTAGAAATTCCGGAGCACCTGTTTGACTATGATTATTAATTTACACTTTCTCTTACCAATATATGAAATATGTAGTTAGAGAAGTATTGCCATCGTGATAATTTTCCAGTTTTTAATGGAAATACACGTTTTAGGGTCCCCTGAGTCCAAATGAACAAGTCCCGCAAAAAGATCTGTGTGTTTTAACTCCCGGGCGAAAACGAAAAGCCCTATGAAACTAAAATTTTATAATTGAGACAACGTTTCATACGCTTGAGACGTTGCAAAATCTTTTTCATCAAAATCAGCTTACTGGAGGAGCCACTTTATACCATGCATTTTGCACCTTTTTTACGATTTTCTCGAAAACGGCCCTAACGATTTTGATTAAACTCGCTATATCGATGTCAAATTAGACGGGATTTATTATCGTGTAGGTTTCATTCTGATTGAAATAGTCTGATAGGGCTTTAATGCCGATATTTTAAATTTACTTTCTCTAAAATACCTTTAATTTTGTAGATTATTTAAAAATAACCATATTATCTTGTTATCACTGATGAAAAATAGGTAAATATATACGTTAAACGAATTCGTTATCCAACTTAAGGAAAAAACTGAAAAAAAATTTAATGAATTTTTTCGTTTTAAACATAAGAACAGTAATATACATGTTTGATATACCGTTAGAATGCTAACGATTTTAGAAAAAAAAATTATCTTATAAACAAGCTTTTAAAAGTTAATAGAGAGTGATGAAATGCCGATAAAACTAACAGATTATTTTTGAAAATAATATAATATATTTTTTAATAAAACACATGTTTCTATAGAAATTCAATTTAATAAATTCTTAAATGTATTCACTCATTTTTAACTGTATTTAAAAATTCTTTAATCGGTTTTTAAAACGGAGGTAAGTGAAAGTCGTGTGTTGTCCGCACCAGATTTTTAATTATTGTACTTACTAGTTATTAGTAATAATAACAACAATATATAATTATATATTATAGGTACTGAAGTGGGATCCATCATAAATAATCGTGTTTAATAATGATGTTTCTTTTACGAAAATTTGTAAATGGAGTAGCATTCATACAAATGTTCTCCTAATATCTTAAAGAGTAAATTACTGACAATATATACAGTTCAGAAAGAAAATTAATTTTACTTCGGCCTACGACTAGAAAATACTGTGAAAAAAACCCCTTATATATTTAATCATATTATAAATAGTCTTTACCAATTTATATTTAGTGTTTAATTTTGATACGAAAACACGCCTAGCTCATTTAATATGAGATTAGACCATTGAAAGAACTCCGGAAATGAAGTAGATGTTTATCTACACTATGGCCGTATCAAGATTGATGATGCCTTAGTCATATGTCCGTGCTTTGGCTGGTGAGCGAAGGGGGGTTCTGAAATCGATTACTGGTTTTATATTATATGATAAACTAGAATTTTCATTAAACTAGGGCATATATTAAACTAGAGCAATATTAAACTCGAACTTATATTAAAGTAGAGCATAGAAAACCGATTCGTTCGATGTTTATGATGTTCTCTAATAAATAAATTACAGAAATTTGAAAATACTACCCAATGATTTATTTTATGCATATCTCATGACTCAATTTATAGTAGAATTTTTCCAGAATATAATAATAGTCTTTGGAACAATACCGAAGTTCATCGGAGAAAAAAAGTGTGGATGATCTGTTACCGTTTCATACAATGGTGGATCCTCAACTTTTGTTATACAGAACGAGAATTTTAGGTACATATAACTGTAATAAAGCTTATTATATTTAATTAGTCATAATTTATTGGTACTAGTAATTATTTATATGTAGTAGTATTTTAAACTATCTATTTTTTTTTTTTTTTAGATTAAGATTTTTATTTTCAACATTTTACAAGCCACATGCCTCAAACTTCAAACATGTTGTGGTAATTGCACCAATTACATGTGTTTTTTTTTTCTTGTATTGTTTTTTTGTTGTTTTTTTTAAGATTAAGATTTTTCAACATAATACAACTAAACTATGTATTATTTATTTACTTGTTTTCGTTTTTTCTCCATCATTTTAAAGAGAGAGAGAAATATCAGGAGGCTCCCTTCTTCCGTGTTTTTATATCCTCTAGCAATACTTTTAGGAGCCTTGTTGAGAGGCGGAAGGGTAGTATTGGGTTGAAAATATACATCGAAATAGAGTTGATGTTTGGGAATATGGATTGATATACTTTTTTGAATTTTGCCCATTGTCCTGTTGGTTTATTATTTTCAATAATGAAGCTTCGTAATCGACCAAAAAAAATAAAATATTATCCTCCCCCCTCAAAATTTGAGGGCGTTATCCGAATAACGAATAAAAAAAAAAATCCGTTTGTCCAAAACTACTGGACCAATTTTTTTTTAATTCTCCACAAAAATACTAGGACATGCAACGATGATCTTAACATCTAGACGTTCATATCAGGTGGTTATTTTTAAAATGGCAGCCCATTAAAAGTGATTCTATTCAATAACCGCGAATATTCGTATGAGAGAAAAAATATCCATACATACGTCCAAAGCAGTTAGTTTATAAAATAGAAAAAACATTTATAGAGTTTTAGAATCAGTGAAGCTCGATTAACAAATACAAAAAAAAATAGGAAAAGGAAAACAATTAAAATCTTGGCTATATATATACTCCGTTATTTTCGAAGATAGAGGTAAAATGTATTTGTGTTTTTTAACCAAAAAATCGCGAATAATTAAAAAAAAAGAGAAAATTTGAATTTTACCCATAAACGCCCACAATGAAAACATACTCATAAAGGAGTGAAGTAAGAAAGCCCTGGTTTTATTTTATTTTTTACATAATTTTAATGAGAGATTGTGTGAGACCCTGAAAACTAAGACTCATTTAGATAGTCTAAATGAGATTACGCTCTGGAATTAAATATATACATATTACCTGTCTTAATACTAAAACCTACACCAAGTAGTTCAAATACCATTGAAATTCCGGAAATGATTACTATCCGATCAATGTTATATATAAAATTATACGTCAACTGATATAAAATATACTGAATAGATAAGTTTATAGGGGAGCCCGTGGCTGAGTGGCTAGCGCGCTAGTCTCTCATGCTACAGGTTCTGAGTTCGAATCCCAGTCCCGGCGGGGCTTTTATAAGGATGTAAAAAAATGGGGATTCACTCACAACCTCTCCCCGGGAATGTGAGACCCGTCAGCCAAAGGTTGGCCACTCACAAAATTAGTCGTAGGGAGTGATGACCCTACACTAAAAATTGCATCGTGAAACGTGAGTGTAAACTCACAGGAGTACACCTACACGGCCTGTCGCGTCACTGAAAGAAAAAAAAAGAAGATAAGTTTATACGTAGTTTCTAAAAACCTATTTTCTAAATCTATTACCTTTGTTGGATATGAAAACTAACTCAATACTACGGCATATTTTTTTTTATTATTCTAAATATAATAATTAATAATTAATTATTATTTAATATATATTTAGTATTATATAGTAAGTAAATTCTTAGTCATAAGTACATGCTCGATTGAGGATAGTTTATTAAGTACTAGAGGTAATGAAGGTGAGATATGAGAGTAAAGGTAGCTAGGCTAGATCAATGACTCCATCGGGGATATTAAATATTTGCTCGTGTCGTATTGATCTGCTGGGAGAAACGAACCAAATATTATCTTCCATCCATTGTCAAAGAATCCAAATCTAATCCCTACTTTACAACAAATTAGCCGTATTTTCTTTCCTGTACTCCGATTACCACGATCTCTATCAACTTTTTATTTTATTTTGTGCACTAAAAAGATTAAATATATTTAAGAAACGTCCTAATAATCAGAGCTAGTCCCATTTACCTCCGCATCGTCCTTTCTAGTTCTCATTGATAATGTGCTTATCACTCTATAGTAGGTTCTGGCATGTTTATGTTACCGTTATTAAGAAAAAATAGACTATTTTATTTAGAAAGCGTTTGAAAACAACCCATCTCTTGGGTCAATACGCACTTAGACTGTTCCAAGATCAACAGTAGTGCAAGAACATGACGGCCGAGATCAGATCAGCCTACGTCCTCCTTCAATTTTCGGGAACCTATTGTATATAGACTAGATGAGCCAAAGGAAGGTCTCCCGACCCCTGTAATGGTCTACGACAGAAAAATAACTGTCTGCCAGCTCTGACGCTACTCCTCTTCATATGGAATTTACTACTAATTTAAATTTAAATAATGAAAATAGTAGACAAGTATTTCAAAATATAGAATGTTAGAATCGTATAGAAAAACATATATTAACACAAATATATTAGGGTTTAATCAAAATCAAAAAAGCCGTTTTTGATGAAAAAAATGTGTAGAATCCATTTTATATATTTACAATTTCGGTGAGTTAGTTAAAAAAAAAAAGGTTTGCGGCTCTTATTGCGTTTACATACATATATTACTTTCACTTACCTATTTATGAAATATATAGTAAGGGAAAGTATTGAGATCGTGAAAATTTTCAATTCCAGAATTCAATTGAAATACACGTTTTAGGTCCTCTTAAGTCCAAATGGCCAAATCCCGCAAAAAGGTCTGTTTATGTACTCCCGAAAAGTCCTATGAAACTAAAATTTCATATTTAAGACAGCTATACGCCGGAGATGTTACAAAAACTTTTTCATCAAAATCAGCTAATCCACTTTATTCCATGCATTTTGCACCTCATTACGATTTTCTTTAAAACGGCTTTAACGATTTTGATAAAAAAATGTCGATGTAAAATTAAACGGGCTTTAATATCATGTAGGTTTTATTTTTATTGAAATTTTCTGACAGGGCTTAAATGCCGATATTTCAAAATTTCTTTCTCTAAAATACCTTTAATGTTGTAGATTCGAAAAAATTAACCAGACCGTCTGATTAGTGTTGCTAAAAAACAGGTAAATATATAACGAATTCGATATCCAACTAAACGAGAAAACTGCAAAAATATTTGTTTAATGCAATTTTTTTGTTTTTGAACTTAAGAACAGTAATATACATGTTAGAAATCTAAAGAATTTAACAAGAATATTATCTTTTATATACTATTGTAAAAGTTAACGGAAAGTGATGAAAATAATATAATAGATTATTTAATAAAACACATGTTTCTATTCAAATTTAATTTAAATAATTCTTTAACAATTTATTTTCGTTTATAAATTTGTTTAAAAATTATTGAATGTATATAAATAATGGAGGTAAGTGAAAGTCGTGTATTGCGCGCAGATTTTTTTTACATTGATAGACATACATCCAAGGACCATTTTCACTTACTTGGACTGGAGGTACCATAAAACTCGGATTCGAATTATTATTAAGTTTTTCTTCTTTTTAGGTTTGTTTGAGAGCATTAATTTGAACTAATATTGGAAGAGCTATCTAAATTTCTAAATTTTCGCTGTGCAATAGCTTTTACTAAGATTGATTCCGCAACCAATGAGCATAATTCCTTAAACGACAATTTTTCGCTATTGAGAGTCTTGCGACTCTGATTATTTCCTTACCTAACTACTTCCAAAGTTCCATAGCATACCATACCGTTCAATAACTCAGGAGAATGAAAGGTTGTTGGAAACATTGTGGAAAGGCAAACACAAACTAGTATATTTCAATTATTGAAACGTTGATATCCATTTTAGGAAATTTTACTTTCGTTTTTGTAATATATTAATAATACTATTTTAAGGTTATTTCATGAAATATTTTAGTATTCTTAGATTACTACTAGACAAAAGATTGACGTGGAACCCACATACAAGACTTAAACGAAAAGAACTCAACAGACGATTCGGACAGTTATACAGACTACTAAACAGAAAATCTAAGCTTACAGTTGACAACAAATTATTACTTTACAAGACAATACTGAAGCCAATCTGGATCTACGGACTTGGAACTGTGGGGGACAGCTAAACGTTCTAACATCAAACGCATTCAATCCTTTCAATCCAAAGTCCTGCGAATAATAGTAAATGCTCCTTATTATGTATCCAACTATACCTTGCACCACGACCTTAATGTTCCATTTATTTCAGACCTGATTCCATCTAAATTTTCCAAATTCCACCAGAACCTTATTCATCATCCTAATCCTCTAGCACAATCCCTATCCAGCTCCACTCTTCCATACAACCCTCCTAGAAGGTTGAAACGGCAGTGGCCCCGAGACATATTGTAAACATCTATTCTGGAGTTCTGACACTGGTCAGATTCTCCTCTCATGTGCGGTGTGATTGTGGCTGTGGCGCCCTCACTTAGCTTCCGCTGGCTCTCACCAGTTCCTTTTGTTTATATTGTAAATATTGTATGAATGAGATCCTGTAGCACTATTATTAATGTCTATCATGACAAATTGTAATATATACGAATAAAAAAAAAAAAAAAAAAAAAAAAAAAGTATTCTTAGAAACTAAATTATGTATATATTAAGTAGCTTAAAAAATAATTCCATTTCTAAATCGCTTTTTCAAAATACTTGAGTGTTAGATAAAATCAAGTGGAAGATTTCGACCAAACTAATGATAAAATGATGATAATACAAATATGCCAATATTTTCGTAAAAAATATCCTTTAGTACATTATAGAAATCAACGTCTCAATTAAGAAATATTCAAGAACTTTTTATAAAAATCTTATGTGACAAACTGCTATCCCATCTTGAGAAGTTGTAGAATTCAATTTAGAGTGGTGCATTCAAGAAAATTAAGTAATCTATATTTATTATTTAAAGTACCACTTCACTCACTTTTATAGTCATCACAGTATTTTAAAAAAATACTATGGTTATAATTTTCGAGGTTTTCGGTTGCAAATTCGAGATCTGGAATAAATCTGGGTTTGGAAAATTCGCCCGTCGTTAAGTGGTTGAAAAATAGTGTGTTTCTAAAAACATTTAAAAAATTGGTTTTTGGGTAGTTCGATTGAAAGACATATCTCTGAATCCTAAAGAAGCACACGTGTTATTCTATAGCAGTGATTCCCAACTTCCGCAAATGCTGTCCAGGGGTCCCGAGAGATGTCATTGGGGAATAATTTTGAATTATCTTGACGTAAAATATTTGTGAAGCGTTGGCTTTTAATAAGAATTAGACATGCTCTTCAAAGAAAAATTTAACATTTTAAGTGATATGATTACTTCTGATTACTGACAGATACCCTACTACCGCAAAATCACTAACCTTAAAATTGGTCATTTTTTTTACATTTTGAAAATATTGAGCTTAAAAACAGAAGATATATGATGTATCGCAGATGATAATCAACAATATAATATTTCATTGAGTATTCATTGAATAAATGTCTTCTTTTAAAGTTTTAAATAGTAGGTTATTTTTATTTAAGTAACATCATTTTATGCAACTGTAGCTATCGGACGACAGGAAAGTGGATGTCCTAAATTGGCTTAGCACATGCTCTGGGTCACTATTTTACGTTCCCTCTAAAGGACTGTAAAACGAAGGATTTTTCACTCCCTTTAAAAAAATCTTGGGACCATCTGCCAGGCTCGAAAATAAATTTTAGTTATTCAAACGTCCTGAGGAAGGCCTATAACTTAGGTCGAAAAGTCGGCACCAGTCTATTAAGTTTTTCTTAAATGTGTATTCTTTTGACTGCACCCTGAACTAACTTCTCTCACTTACTCACACAGTCAACCGTTCTCACTTCAAGATGTACTAATAGTTCGATGTGGCTATTTCGTATTGGTATGTTATTGTAACTTAAAATAAATAATAATGATACATGGCTTATATTTGTATATAATCATTTTTTATTTATCATACCACACCTAGAAGGTATGAGCAAAATAATAGAGTAACTCGTAGCTGATGACTCTGGTTCATTTCAGTATTTTATAAGCAACATTTATTTATTGTTTTTGAACATCAAAACAGAAATATAGATGTATAATATACCGTTGGAAAGCTTAAGATTTTAGAGAAAATACTATCATATACATAAAATTCTATAAGTTAAAGGAGGGTGATGAAAAGCCGATAAAACAAACTGATTGTCGTTGATAATAATATAATTGATTATTTAATAAAACACAAGTTTCTATGCAAACTTTATTCAATTATTTTTTAAAATCTTTAAATGTATTTAAAACTTCTAAAATTGCTTTTAACAACGGAGGTAAGTGAAAGGCGTGTTTAGTGCGTACCAGATTTTCTGAATCTACTTTACCATAATTTTGTTTTTTTCCGGAGACCTTAGGCCAAGAGGATGATTCGTTGAGCTAGGATTACAAATTTATTCAGGCCTCCTTAATGTCTTTTAGCTTGTACGGGGCTCAAACCATTTACACACGCCACCCCTTGGCTCTTTCACAGCTGTTAAATCTCCTTTTCCCCTGGCTAAGTGATGTCGGTCCCTGGGTCGACCCCTTGGCCTATTTCCGGTTCTTAATTCAAGAAACGTTGAGGTCCATTCGTCCTCTATCGCTGAATCACAAGCATGCCGTTACAGCTGCTTATTTTGCCCTTTATATTCAATAGCAGTAGTTGCTTAAGTCTTCTTAAGCTCATTATGGTTATGGTCAATCTTCTGAAGTATTTACTCTCAGTCGGAGTTATTTTGCAAACATGAGATACCAAACTCTTGCAAAAACGCAAGGGGAAAAATGGTACAGTAAAAATTATTATTCAGTTAAAATTGCTGTAAGTCTCTGTTTACTTTCTTCATGTGCAAGTTGTTTCAGCATTTTCAAGGTGGATCCGAAGTTAGCTAATTTGTGGGAGGAAAAAGTTTTTCGTAGTGGTGGGTAGGAGTTTATCTACTCCAATCAGGCCAAACACGACGCCTTATCCTGCTGATACAAATCTATTCTGGCATGAGTGAAAAGTAAAATAACATTCCGTTCAAATACATTAAATTTCACAGATATCTGGCGAAATCGGATCAGGTTGACGAAATTTTATGTATTAAATTTATTGAAACATAATAAAAATGGAATGTTATTGTATTTTTCATACAAACGCACTGATTGTGTACATAAATAGGTAATGTGAAGATACTCTTAACATGTTTTATTTATTTTTTTATCCACTTAATGCTACTGTGACTTATCAGACGATAGTACTATGGGAGTCTTTTTAGGAAAGAGATCTTTAAGGAGTACCTGACATCGCACAGGCGCGGGACCACCATTTCATGTCTTTTTGTAATTATTAATTATTGTCAGATCTCAATTGTATTTCATAAAATTCATAGTAACACAACAGAAGAGATACATACTTATAATTAATCGGTATCGTTCACCTTTTAAGCATAATCGTTTTGTATAACCGCAACTCGTTTAGAACATATTTTTTTCCAACGTAAGTGGAGCCTTCCACCTGTGCTATCATGTTCTAAAAAGTGATCCTTTTTACTTTCACTTAACTATATATAAAATATATAGTAAGTGAAAGTATTGTGATCGTGAAAATTTTCTAATTCCAGTTTTCAACGGAAATACACGTTTTAGGGTCCCCTGAGTCAAAATAAGCAAGTCCAAGAAAAAGGTCTGTGTACCCTGTGTGTGTGTGTGGTAAGTTTAGCTCGAAAACGATAATTTTTATAAAACTGAAATTTCATATTTTGAGAGCGTCTATGCCTGGGATGTTTTTTTCAAAAACGAGCCACTTTATACTATGCATTTTGCACGTTTTTGCGATTTTCTCAAAAACGGCTCTAACGATTTTGATTAAACTCGCTATGTCCATGTAAAATTTAATGGGTTTTAATATCATGTAGGTGTCATTCTGATTGAAATTGTCTGACGGCATGAATGCCGATAGTTTGAATTTGATCTTTCTGAAATATCTTCAATTTTGTAGATTAAAAAAAATTAACAATTTCATGTTGTTAGCGTTAATAAAAACAGTTGGATGAATTCGATAATCAACTGAAAGAGAAATGTGCAAAAGTATTTTTTATATAATATATAAAAAACGATAAAACATATCCTTGGAAAGCTAAAAATGTTTGAAAAAATATTATCTTAAACACAAATTTGTAACATGTAATGGAGAGTGGTGGAAAATCGGATTAAAATAACTGATTGATTTAGATACTAATATAATAGATTATTTAATAAAACACATGTTTCTATCGAAAATCAATTTAATTAATTCTTAAATTTATTTTAACGGTGGAGGCAAGTGAAAGTCGTGTGTTGCGTGGACAATATTTTTTAGCCTAAGAAATTATTCTTGATAAATTAATAACAATTGAACATTTTTCCAAGGGGAACGTACACAGGAAACTTGGATACGACTACAAGTATGCTAAAATAAATTTCTTATAAATTTATTATCTTCGCTAATAATGGCCAGATTAAACTGATTTTGCTTTCATGCGGTTATAAATTTTATTATCTTTCAAATGAGTATTTATTATTTTAGGGAATTGTATAGTTATTGAGTTTTTCGAAAAATAATCTTGTATAATGTTTTATAATTATACTTTTTCAAACCCAGCCTTATTGCCCATCTGGACTGTAAGACGCACCTTCGAGAGAAAATTCATCTTCACAACCACAGAATTTTTAAGACAATGTTAATGAAATGGTACTTTCGTTTCTAAATATATATTTAAAAAAATAATCTGTACCTATACAACCCATGAACAGTTTGGTATCAGTTATGAAAGGTATTCATTACTGATGTAAGGGATCCTTACGTTTTTTAGATCAAAGAGCCGTGAAAAGAGTTGATTAGGCCGAGATCAGCCTCCAGGTGTTTTTCTCAATTTTAGGCTCTCTACTTTTTTGCTAGATGAGACTCACGGCTAAAATTACAGAATGATTATCTAGCTAGACTAAATATTCCGGGGCCAGGTTCAAATCCGGGAACCAAAGTACAGCCGACTATTAGCCCATATACATCAAACAACTCATTATATTATTATTCTATGACTTATTAGTATTTTTACGCTTAATTATTTGAGTATATGTCGCTGGACGAAAAGTTGTAACATATCCAAATCCAAAAAAATACAATAAATACGATTGCGAACTAAGCTTAATTCTGTTAACTTTATATTAGGAACCTGCTTGTATTTTTCCAATATCTGTTTTAAATGCATACTGTAGACGAAAGGTATGAATACTAATGTATTAATTTTTTTTTCAACTATTCGCTAAAGCAAAAAAAAAACAAAAAAAAATAATCGTGCCTTCTTTTTAGTATCAGTTTATGCAAATTTTTATCTATATGTAAATCTTCTTAATAACTTTTTCGCGTGTCACTGACGGCCAGGCCGTCGAGACACTTTAGTTAAAATAATTGAATTTTATCTATTGTTTTTTCATCAAAACACAATCCAACATCAATACTAATTGTTTTTCTATCTTATGAACTTAAAGCTACTTTCTTATTGTTTTATACTTTAAGTAAAGTATCAAAACTTTGATGTTTTCTCACGAAAAAAATCAATTTGTAGTTTAAAATACAGTATCACTTATTATCACACTAAAAAAAATTCTTGCTGCGATGAATCTGAATTAAATTAGTATTTATATTGGATCTCCTACTACTGGATTATTTGGTTTTACTTTAATAAATTTAAATGTTAATCTCAGAAGCAAAACATAGTTATTTTTAACTAATATTATTGGCGTTTATTAACTATTAAATTAAATAGGTATTGATAGTAATTCGTATTTTTTTATTATATTATTGTATTATAAAAATAATTTTTGTTGTTGTTTTATTTTATTTTCTCTTTTTGTATGCTTCTCATTAAGTATTTTATACAACTCCATAACTAGCAAGACATCTCTAATTAAGGAGATAATGATCTCTTTTCCCTTTGATGATAGTACTGAAAAAAAAGTGCTGATAATATATGAGTCATAATGTTAATTATAAGTGGGAATTATTCGAAATTCCTGTGGCGATTCGTCAATTACTTTTTTTTTTTTTTTTTTTAGATAAAATGTTATAAATTCAATGAAATTAAATAAATACATTAATCAAATAATCTTTTCCATTATTCAATAATTATATCCAAAATTCAATGATCTAATGACATGGCTGTCGTTAATACAGATTAATGTGGAATTAGTGATGACATATGTGTTTGCTTTTCAAGCATTAATCATGCTTTGAGACATTTCCAACTACATTACGTATTACATTGGTCCGCTTATTATAATTTTAATAAAACTAATAGTAAAAATATGACTTAAATTATTTGATTTATCCTAAATAAGTGATCAATTCTAAGGTTTTGTAATGTTATTAAAATTGAAGTTTTTATTATAACGTAAATGTTAATTGTGTATATATTTTTTTATTGGTTATACTAAATATAAACATATGTATTTGTTTAGATTCTTTACTTTTGGGTTATTTTTTCTTGCTTTTACATGGCAGGTACTTGCTCATTCTGATTTGAACGAGGATTAATCCTAGCACTGAATATTTATTTTAAGATAATATGTTAATCAAATAATTTATCTTAATCATTTAAGTGAACCATATCATATGCAAAATAAATAACTGCATCCTCTGCAAAAATAAACTCAAGTTCAAAAGATTTCCTTCCGCGATTTCTACCAGTGCCAAAGATCGCTACGGTTAGTAACGTCGGTGAGTGATTAGGTTTGATTCATAGGTTAATTTTAGGTCATTAGATATCTGTTGAATATGCTCCTCCTTACCAGGCCGGTTATGAGCTACGAATTCGTGATCATCTTTATGTATAGCAGAATCGAAAAATTGGATTGTTTACAAAACAGAATCATTGTTGGCATGTGATGATGGGTGTGTGATTGTATGAGTGCATCAAGGCCGCTGAGGTATGAGTAGATAGTGATCGTAGCGAAAGGGAATACATTGTCCTGGCCTAGTAAGGAGCGTTCATTGAGCAAGCGCGATGACGGGCATGAATGGAGTACCGCCCTGTGACCCCGCGAGGCGAGCCATGAGGTGGCCAGCCAAACAGGACGGAGCGGACGAACAAGGGGTACGGCAATCGGTGTGAGGTGTACTGAGTACAGGTGTAGAGGACGGTACCTGACTGGAGCGATCCGGAGCCTGTCCCCTCCGCCGCCGCTGCAGGACTGAGCCCGATCGAACCCCCGGGCCTGCGCCTCCTCCCTAGCCCCGGAACCTTCAGGAAACACCCCTACTTCGGCCAGGTCCATATTACTTCCAGTCGTGGACCGCATCCTCTTCGTTCTGGAGTACCACTCCGGAGGTGTCCGGTGGAAGGTACTCTCGGCGAGGGGTGGCGAACCCTCCTGGGTACTCAGGAAGGGAGGGATACATCTTGTTGACCACCTAGCTACCTGTAAGGAAGGACCGAGGGTGTGTCGCCACACTGTTGCATCATACAAATTCATTGATTCTTTGTAGACTTAAGGTTTAATTTTTCCTTTGAGTAACTATCAGCGTCTTTATAATTTTTAAACTAAATCTTTTAACCATATTTAGAAGAAGAGAAAAAACTTTATGCTGGGACTAAGTCCCCTAAGAATAAAATGAAGTTTACCATACTAAAATATTCACATCTGCCCAAGATACAAAATTAATAAGGAAAAAAAAGAAAATAGGTTTAACATAAGTAAAAAGATAATAAATAAATAAAAATAATGATAAGAAATAAATACATTTGGTGACAATATAATTAACTAATATTTAACGCTTTTGATAAAACTAAAAGAAAATGCTCACAAAAAAAAAAAAAAAAAAAAAAAAAAAAAAAAAAAAAAGAGAACAACAAATGTACAGTTATTTCAACTTACTTGAACACTTGTAAAAAACTAAAAGTATTGACTATCATCTAACAGTACAATTATTATTGTCAGCTAGCGTCATTATGGAAAGTGAGAAGATACTGGAACAAAAGGTATTATGAAGTGGAGAGAGAGGTTGCTCGACGGATGTTTGCTGGGAGATAATTCCCAAAACTGGTGGAGCGAGATAGAAAGGAACGTCTATCTAATAAAGGTCGGGATCTTGTTTCTTGTGAATGGATTGATGGTTTGAACTGCAGAAGCTCGTATATATAGAGTGCTGCAAGTTGATGGTTTGGTAATAGCTATTAAGAATAACTTGAATATTTAATAGCTATTAAGAATGGTATGTAAATTCTTGAATGCAATTTACCTGGCTAAACCAAAAGTCTAGCATAACAGCCTTCTACAACCAAAGTCACGGGCTCAAACCTGGAAAATGGTCCTAGAATTTATTAATGGTAGTAAAAATTCATTAGATGTGCTATCCGGAGGGGACGTAAAAAAGTGGTCCCGTCCTTGTAACGTACTCGTAAAAGACCCCTGTCCTAATTAAACTTGGATGGGCAAACTTTTGGAATTCCTCAGTAGCATCGTCCGATTAGCCTTAGTAGCATAAAGTGAAGTTAAATAAATAAACAAACAAAGAAATAAATGTTGAAGTGATTAATTTAATCAATTTTAAAACTAGAGAGAAAACACTTCATTCATAAAGAAGTGCTGCCCAGCTGCATTGGGTTGCTTAACACACAGCATGCTACAATTTGCTTGAGAAATATTTGTTTTTAAATAATTATAATTAAAGGAACAAAATTCATATTTATCTCACCTCTGGTCCCGTGGGTGGCTGTATTTATTATACTGGTTTTGGCGTATTTATTGACCTTTTTGGGGGTAATAGTATTGGCTTCTTTTTAGATATTTGAAGAGAAAAATAGGCTTCGTATCGTCGTTCTAACAATTTTTTCCAGCTTGCCATCGATATGCAGATCTTGTCTCAATCTATTGAAGATTGGACAGGCTAATAAAATGGTTAGGCTAATAGAATAGCTTTACGGTACTCACTGTGTCACATCGGGTACAAGTTGGGGCAACAATGTTTATATAATTACATTAGTTCATTTAATCATTAATATAAAATTAAATATTTCACATCAACTACTCTGCATCTTATAAAATTTATGATTTGAACAAAACATTTGAATTTTATTTAGATTCCTGCTTTTATTATTGATAAATTCATATTATGAAAATGAAATGTTACTTATTTTAGTGTCATTCATTATACCCGAACAATAAACTTATGATGAGTGACTCTATTAACAATTCAACTGTATACAGCTCTAATGTGTCTGTTACTTACAATCTGTATACATTTGAACTATTTTATATAAAAATGAATAAAACGCGGCTTCATAGAAAAATATGGAATTTTGAAATGCAATCAAAGTATCTACAACGTATGAGCTTTATTCACGATAGATTTTTGCATGTTTACCAATGAAAGAGAAAAAAATGTTTTGATATGATTGGTGATATTATTTGACTGTCATGATTCAAAAACTCTTTATACATTGGTTATGGAAGAAACATCCATTTAGAAGATCTATTTCAACGTATTGCTTGAGGTCCGGTGCAGAATACAATAGATACAAAAACCTAATTGAATCAAATAGAAACATATTGTATATAATGGCCTACGTTTTCAAAAATAGTTTTATAGTAAAATGTAATATATCTTTATGTTGTTAATTTAATTTCTAGCTGACATTTTTGCTAATAAAGCTTAGCCCAAATTATTTTCTAATCCATCGTTTTTATTACAAATTTACATAATTCTAAAAATATTATTTTTTTTATGGTTGTTGTTAAGAGGAACGTACCCAAGTAGGTAATTTCTTAGCATATTAGCAATAAATTTACCATCTTTAAATAACATAATTAGGAAAAAATTGCTATTCCTACAGAGGACCATGAAGATGATGTAGTTAAAATATGATATATAGACTGGTTTTATATTTGTTTTTTTGTTTGCGGTGATTGTGTGTTCTTAGATTATTATTTTTTGCTGTATTATTCATTTATGGATCTGTCCTGCAATAACCATGGCTTTTATTGATACTCTTCTCCATTCTCTGCTAAACCGGGAAAGCATCCACCATTTTCTTATACTCATTTTCCTCAGACTTCCTATACTTCGTACTGACACTTTAGATATGGCTTCCTTTACAACGTCTTACACCTAGTCGATCCACTAGAAGGCATTTGGGGATAAATTCTTTGGAAACACGGGCTACATACTCCAGCCATCTGATCACGACCAAATCCAGTTTTCTATACATCCCGCCTCTTAATATTATAACGTGTTAAAAAATAAAAGTCTCAGTTATTACAAGGCCATGAGCAGTTGAGCCGGGCCTATTGCTAAAAAATAATAAATAATTTTGAATAAAAATATACCACCAACCGGCACTTCTCTCAATGCAAATCTATGTAAATCTAAAATATATATGTATATAAATCAGGATTCCACTGAACCCCTATACTCTATTCTAGAGGCCATGAAATGGATTTGAATTTCATCCTTCCAGGCTTTTCCAATGAAACGCAAAACTCTATTCTTTTCGGAGAAAATGCGACTAAAAAAAAGCGTCGGGACAGGGGGAGGAATTAATTGCCTCGGGCGTGACGCAATGTGTCAGGGAGGAGCGACGTGCTATGACAGACGCATCCCATTAAATATTCTAAAAAATTGTCACAATCGATCTGGATTCTGATTCTGGGATTTGAAATACAGTTATTTCCTTCCATATCACTTGATTACTTGCAAATATTTGTTTTTCATAATGGCTGTACTAGAGTTACTCAAATATAATACTCATGATTATGTTGATTTTTTAACGTAGATAATTTAATTTTATGATACCGGCGTTATTTGTGTCGCCGTATTATTTCAATCGTATGAATAAATTCTTGAGCCATTCCAAAAAAAAAAAATAATTAAGTAACTTTGGCGATTCTTTCCACGCATGTTCAAATATATCTCATTTTTATTAGGACCATTCCTCTACTATTTTCTTGAACTGAAGAGAGCCAGAACAAGAAGCAGTTTCTACCAAGTGCTCACACCTAAAGACTTATCCTCCTCCATTATAATTAAACGAAAATTAATTATTTATAAAAATATATTTAAAAATCTGGTGCGCACAGCACACTACTTTAAGGGTTACCTATAGCGTAGTGGTTAACATAACAGCTTTCTATGCCAAAAGTCGCGGGTTCGAACCTGCGGGTGGCCCTAGGATTTTTTAATGGGAGCAAAAAATCCTTAGTTATGCCGTCCTTCGGAGGGACGTTAAAATGTGGTGCCGAGCTTGTGCGATGTTGAAAGATCCCTATCCTAATAAAAGCTAGATAGGCAAAATTTAAGACCGTAATATCGTACGATTAGCCATAGTAGCATAAAAGTGGCGTTAAACAAATAAACAACAAACAGAACACGACTTTCATTTACCTTCGTTGTTAACATGAATTTAAGAGATGAAAAAAGATTAATATTTAAAGCATTACATTGAGTTTCGATAGAAACACGTGCTTCATCAAATAATCTATTATATTACTTTCTGCAACAATCAGTTATTTTTATCCACTTTATCTTAAGCTTTCCCACGGTATACAACTGTTATTACGTTAAAAAAAAAAAAATCATAAAAGAATATTTCTGCTCATTCCTTCTTTATTTGGATATCAAATTCGTTCTACCTATGTATTTACTCGTCAATCGATACTAACACGATTATATAGGTAGATTTTATATTTCTTTCGAATCTACAAAATTAAAGGTATTTAGAGAAATAAAATTTTAAATATCCGCATTTAAGCCCTGTCAGACTATTTCAATCAGAATGAAACCTACATCATATTAAAGACCATTAAAATTGACATCGATATAGCAAGTTTAATCGAATTTGTTCTAACCTTTTTTTGAGAATATCGTAAAAAGCTGCAAAATGCATTTTATAAAGCGGCTCTTTAGGTTTTCCGATTTTGATGATAAAGTTGCTGTCACATCTCGGACGAATAGTTTTCTTAAATATCAAATTTCAGTTTCTTACTACTTTTAGTTTTTTCGCTAGACTTACCATACATGCCTTTTTTTTCGGGACTTGGTCATTGGACTCAGGTGACGCTAAAACGTGTATTCCCGTTAAAAACTAGAGTTTAAAAATTTTCACAATCTACAAAATTAAAGCTATTTAGAGAATTAAAATTTCAAATATCCGCATTTAAGCCCTGTCAGACTATTTCCATCAGAATAAAAGCTACATGATATTAAAGCCCATTGATGTTTACATCTGTAAAGCAAGTTTGATCAAAATCGTTATATTTATTTTCGAAAAATTCATAAACAGGTGTAATAGGCATGGTATAAAAGTTGCATTTCCAGTCAGCCGATTTTAGTGATAAAGATGGTTTATTATCTTGGGCGAATAGTTGTTTTAAATATGAAATTCCAGTTTCGTACTATTTGTTTTTGTGCTTGACTTGTTACTCAAAGACACACGCACAGACCTTTTCGCGCTACTTGGTTATTTGGACTCATAAGACTGTAAAACGTGTTTTTTCTGTTGAAAAAATATTTTAAATCTGTTGGAATTATTTTCGCGATCGCAATGCTGTTTCTTACAATATATTTCATATATAGGTAAGTAAAACTAAAAAACCTTTATCTCTAAAACCTAGGAAGGGTCCTGGATTCAGTACTTACACAGATTCGTACTGTTTCATGGCCAACGACTGTACAAGGTGATTAGCCCTATATCACGCACAGCCGCCATCTGTTCCCCCCTAATTTTTGGATACCTCCTTCATAGAGGCTAAAAATGCCCAAAAAGGGTTTCCATACCTCTCTCCAAATAAGTAAATAATTTACTCTCAGTCGAGGTTCGAACCCGGGACCTAGAAAGTAGTAGAATAGTGCTCTACCCACTAGACCACGCAGCTCCATAAAAAATAATACATATAATGACTAAGTGTTCTTAATTTAGTTTCATAACTACTCTGAATTAAATATTAATGACGCAATAAAATAATCATTATCAGATAATTAATTAGGTTACAAACCCCTAAGTTTCTTACAAAAGTGTAATTAGCAGAAGTTTTTAACCATGTTTGCTTTAATGTATTTAAACACGAGAGCCCTAAGCGGTATTTCTTTAGGCACTTTGACACGAATCAGTTCGAGACGGGTCAAGCCTGAATCATTCTCAATTAATCAAAAACTAATTTTTTATCTAATTTAATCCTACTTGAAATAAATTATATTTATCTAATTGATTGTATTAATTTAAAACTGTATTCTGACAGTATTGCTTAAATGTAAGAATATATGATTACGGCGTGTGAAGGTCCTATGGAAGAAGACAGAATGTCCCAAAGCCATCTTCATTTCTGTGGCCTCTGAGGTCTACAGGAACGACATATCTCTCATTTGTTTACTTTTTAATAAAAAAAACTGTACCTGTTATTCATACTGTTTATAGGCCAAGGACCGTGCAAAGAGATGATTAAACTCTTTTTGGGTGTTTTTCCCTTTGTTGGGTACCCACTTTATAGAGGCTGGGTGTGCTCCAGGAGGGTTTCCATACCCCAGGTTCACTTCCCGGCTGAATTAACTGAATAAATAATGTTTTGCCACAGCCAGGGTTCGAACCCAGGACGCGGAGTAAACTATTGCTCTATCCACTAGACGACGCCGCTCCCTTCTGTTTTATAACTCAGGACATTTTTTGTAGATTTTCTCCCTACTCTATAATTTACGGTTTAAAAAAAAATTGTCCCCAGTCGGAAAAGAAGAGAGTTGGAGTTGTAAGATTGGATACTGGGCTTCATTTTTCATCCTGCTACCCCAAAGGGAGATTTTTTTATCTGCCTCTACTTCCACCTGGACTTAAAATTCAGTCTGGAGATAAATAAAAAATAAAATTATATCAATATTTTGTACAACAAAAGTTTATACTTTTTCCTTCTAAACGTCCCTTTATTTGTTGTATTCATAATGTTTTTTTCAACAGGATTTCCCCTAATTATAGGTGGTAAACAAATAAAAATTAACATCAATAGCAACTATTCAAGAAACTTAAAAGAAATTATAATTACAAATAACATCGAGATCTTGCTTATCACAGGTGCAATTTCGATTTTGTATCATTTATATTTAAAAAAGTTCAGTTAGACTGAGAGTTTATTAATTTGGGATTATGAGATCATGGTAACGAACAGTCCGCCCAGCTAGAAATTACTATGTTTATTTTATAATATCTATCCATTTTATATTTAATTATCGGCAGCAATTATAAATTAATTGGTTGAAAAATCAAAATTGGTTCATTTCATTTGTTTATTATGTTAACGGTAGCTATGTTATTCGATTTATTACTATTTTATATTTCAAATGAACTTTTCTTAAATACATTTTAAAAGTTTAAGTTAGTTTCCATGGGAGCCCCATTTAGTTTACAGTGGAACATATGTTTTTATGAAATGATCTAAAAATATAAATAATTACTAAGAATTTTAGTGTATAATATACGATTTAGATGAGAATGGTGAATATACACATTATTATCAAACAAAATAATGCCCAACTTAATTGGTTTGCCACAACGCAGCATACCATTTTATTTTTACCTATAGGACTATTTTCAACAATATAATTTTAAAACCTTAATTATCAATACAATAATATATTTTTTCCTTTCTACTTTTTAAAAAAAAATTCTTTTCCTTTATTCAAATTTAATTTTTTTTTTTCCTTCTTCCCTTTTTCCTATTTTCTTTCAGTTTTATCCACGTGTACATACATCTATACATATACACCCACGTTAAAAAATAATCACAACGACAATTAATATCTCACAAGTAATATCTCATATGTAAGTGACTCACCTGTGACGCACGTCGCCCCACGAAACAGTCGAGTGCGTCCCACCGGTGGTTCACGCCAGCATGAACGTGTTAAATAAAAAAACCGCTTATGTCCATATCATACATTTATCTCTATGTATGTATTATCCCGATAATATCGAACTGTTTTTGTTTTCTTTTCTTTCGGATCGATTTTATCTTTGAAAGTATAGCAACCTCGTATAATTATACAGATCCCATGAATCATAATCAGACCCGACATTATTCAAGCCACCCCGAGGAAGATAGATGGAGTGGCATTGGCAATCTGCATGCTGGGTTCCTCTGGACTTGACAACGAAAGGTCAAACGTACAATGTATCAAATTCTGCATGGTTAATCATTTTCATTATTGAGCCTATCTTAATATTGACATCTTACTCCCAGGTTAAATTATTTTTATTTGTTTTTAACAAGCTTAGATCAATGTATTTTAATTGTTATATGGAAACCTAATTGAAAAATACGAAATCACCAACTTATGAAGAAACATCAGAAAATAAAAAGTAGACAATTTTTACTACGTTAAATAGCTTTATAACTGTTAATTGTTTAGTTAATTAATGAGTGTACGTAGAATTTCTGGTTTATCTACCTTTAAAGCGTTGTATGTACCCTTTCGAATAAGATTTTGAAGAAGTCAAGTCCATTATAGTTCATAAATATGTGAAATTGTCTTCTGAAAGTTTCACGAAATGTCTTACTTTGCATGTTGATAAAAATAGATGAATTTTCTATAAAAAATCTTATTTCAAACACTAAAACGCAATGAATTTTCACAGGCATTGGCTGTCGGAGCTCGTACTTTCTTACTTTCCCGAATCGCAGTTGTTTTTCAAACTTTCAAAACAACTCTGTTTTTCAAAAAGTTTCCGAAGGTTCTTCTTCCTATTCGATGACATAGTTCTCAGTTAGCGCTTCGGTAACTTGATATTGTGAAAAGATTTGTTCTATCATCCTGGATATTTGTTCCTGTCGTTTGCACTTCTTTTATTTAGATCTATTTATTTCTCTTTATTTTCATTACATTATTAAGTAACTCATTCAATACAATAATTTTATTTATTTACCTTAGGGTAACTGGCGTATGTTGCAATCAGTAAACCCTGTTGTAATATTTGTTTTTTTCTCAAAACATTTAAATATTATAAAGTGTTATGTATGGAATGTAATTATATATTTCGAAATACTTTTCTGATTACCTGTATAGTATATTAAGAAAATTCGTTTACACATCATAAAGAACTATTTAATTGTTTTATAAGTAATTAAAAAATATAACTAAATATTACTCTACTACATTTTTATTTCACTTCGCTATTATTATTTTCTAATTGTAAATATCTAAAAATATTTTATTAAATACATGTTCTATAATTAATGAAATAATAAAAAAAAAAGAAAAAAAGAAACAGGATAACCGTGGTTAAAAACAAAGTTACAATGTTTAAAAATGTATTGCACAGCCACAATTTAATGATATCGTTCTGTTCGCGATTTTATTACAAAAATAGTTAAAACTATTTTTGTGCAACCAATGTTTCTATCTATATTTCGACATTAGATTACATTGCACATCAGGGCTAATTACAATACAACATACAATAGGGGTAATCACTACGTTTGCTATTGCATGCTATTTGTGTTGTTTTGCTAAACCCGTCGAGTTTCTACAGTTATTTCCTGTATAAAATTGATGGGTTTAGCACAATAGCACAAATAGCATGCTATGGCAAACGTAGTGAGTACCCCTAGTATAAGGGATAAATAACAAATAAATAAACATAAAAAGAAAATAAAGATTAAAAACAGTAGTGATCCGATAAGCTAGAACAAAAACAAAAAAGAAGAAAAATAAACCTCCTCCAAACCATCTCATTCATTATTATTATCACTCTGTTTACTATTTAATATTCAATAATTTAATGAAATATGAAGAGCAACAAATACAAAGGAAAAGAGCACCAATAAATCCGGATCTGCAATAAGAGATATTGGAAAACATTGCAGTAAGTACTGCCGGAACTATACCACTGAATAGAAAAAAGTTAATAATATATATTATTTCGTTTGCAATTCAATTGTAGAAAAGAAAGATTCCAGGAAAGCTGCCAAGCTTCTCATTGTTAAGGCTTGGTTTAAGGTTGGTATGCCTGTTCTGTTATATGGAGCAGAATTAGGTTCTTGCAAACAAAAAGTTGAGGCGAATAATTGCAACAGAGATAAAGTACTTGCGCAGTTGTTTTTTTTCAGATGCAGTGATAAAATTCAGAATAAAATAATCAGAGAAGAATTAAATATTCCAGCAATTATGCGGATACGTAAGCCTAAAATCAGTAGACAAACACGAAATTTATGGTGGCTAGACTAATTGTTACCAGACCTACCTACAGGATAAGACATACACATACATATATGTATTTGAATGTTCTATTTGATTTTAAATAATTTTATTCTCTTTTTTTTTTTTTTTTTCTAAACCCTTAATTTCTCTTCTGAAATTTGTAAGATCTTACTTTTTTTTTTGCAAAGATGCATTTTAAGGAGTTACATCTCTTCCACATAACGTTAACAATATTTTAATTAATAAATCAGATGATGATATTTCTTGTCGTTATGAATTTGGAAATTTTGTCCATTTTCAATTCCTCATAAATTCTATAGGTTTTAGTTCTTTGATATGATGTTTCTCTAAGAATTTTCCGAAGTACGCCGTTTTAAAACTACTGCAAACGTTTTTCGGTCGACTAAGCAATGTTTAACATTTTAGAATATATATATTTTTTTTTTTCGTAGCCCCTTTTGTTAGCTCTTCTTAAAACCTTGGTTTTTGAATTTTCTCCTTTTTCTGCATTCATGCATTTTAAGGATGTCAGAAATCTCTATGATATCTGTAATATATAATTATCTTATATGAATCTATAATGAGGTGATGGAGCTCACCTTTTGGTTTAAGTAGAACCTTAACCTAATCCTAAAACCTAAATCTCAATATTCTGCCATCTTTTAGGTAATCCAGAAGGTGTTAGCTTACCATATATCGGATTGTTAATAACTTTGACGGTTTCAAAGAACTTTTTATTCCTCTCAGTAACGAATTCGGAAAGTTTGTCAATTTTTAATTCCTCATGAATTCCTGAGGTTTTGTATCTGTATAATGACGTTCCTTTCACAATTTTCCGCAGTTCGCCATTTTGGAACGATTGTAAACGTTTTTTGGTCGACTTAGCAATATGCGAAAAGAGTGGAGCACCATAGAACAGAGTTGGACGTATAATGGCCTTATATATTGATATCTTCAGTCGAAGAGACATACTTGAAGAATTGATTAAGTGATTAAGCTGCCTTAATTTTTGCCTCACTGTCTTAATTTTTTTACCAAAGTGGACCGAAAACTTTAAAAGTCTATCAAAGGTGACTCCGAGATATCTTATATGTTTGAATAGTTTAATTTCGCAGTTGTTAATTTTAAATTTTTACGGTAATTTTTTCTTTCCCTTTTGAAATGAGTACACTATTCCTTTCGTTTTATCTGCATTCACATCAATTTTTAACTTTTTCAGCTCGTTTGTTATGATTTGGCAGGCTTTTTCTTAATGCATAACAGCCTTGCTGGCATTTGAGCTACTACTGGTGACAGCGATATCATCAGCAAAAGCTGATATTGAAGCATGCTCGAACTGGGTTCCCACAATTTTTCCAGTATAAATAGAAAATAGTATTAGAGATAGTACCGCACCTTGTGGAACACCACAAGTGAGATGGACGGGATTAGACATCTTTTCTGCAACTTTAGCTATCATATACCGGTTACTTAGGAAAGATTTTATAGTAGTATATAACTATATTATATATAACTATATTATATTATAGTAGTATATAAATTTTACGCTACTTTAGAATATTTGATACTTTCTCAAACTAAATTTACGGGATGTGCATGATCCTATACATGTATATTTTATTTATTTATAAGTTATCTACAATTTTTTATGTAAAGCAAATTATGCTTAATTACATTACATTTTATTGTTATCCTAATGTTCTACTGTAAGGTCCTGAAGACGGGGTGGGCCCCAAAACATTATTATACTCCTTGCACCGGAAGAAATTGCGCAATATTAGAGGTAGAAAACTTGGGCTGATATTTTATTATTTCTTCCAAAAATGGTTTTTCGAGATCTCACTCCTATCCTCAGGATCCTATAACTAAAAAACATTTCTGAAACGAATTAAAAAAACAAAACATTCGAAGTGAATCATTAAAATTATTAAAAAACATGGTGTCTATCTTAACAAAATCTAAATTATTTCACAAAAAAGTTAAACATTGATAATGGGTATCTCAAATACAATTAACAATGTTAAACAGTTTATTGTTAAAATAATAAAGATTCTAAAATTACCTGGTTTTTCATATTTCCAATTGTGTTTTTCACAAAACCTAGTAATTTTTAAAAAAAATAAATTAAAACACAGTCAGAATTTAAAAGAAAATTAGATCTGAGTCAGGCATTGCCTTTGTTCTCAAATGGATCAAGGATTAGACCAATATAAGACTATGTGTATTGTTATTAAATGATGTGTGACCTCTTTTAATATATTTTCTATTTGTTTATATTTTTTATTTTTTAATTAAATCTGAATAGTGGAAACTTGGGTGTCTTGAGTCTGTTTTTAAATTAGCTGTTTTTCGATTCATACAAACTTATAGACAATCCCATATCTGGTAAGCGGACGTCTTCTGGGTAACCTCAACGGTGACAAAATATTTTAAATTGGGTTTTAGTAGTAGATTAAGGTCCTACTTCAACCAAAAGGTGAGCTCCATCACATGATTATGGATTATAAAGATAAATATATTATAGAGATTATGACATTAACAGACATCCTTCAAATTCATACTTGCAGAAAAAGAAAAAAGTTTCAAATATGTTAGATATTCAGAACAGCTAACAAAAGGAGCTTTGGAAAAAGAAAATGTTATGTATTTTAATTACCATTTATGTGTATTGCTAGTCAATTTTTTTAATTGCATCATACAAATAATAAATTAAATACATTCGTACACATAATTGTGATTTAACTTCTGGAACGGGTTTCTTTGTATTAGTTTTTCATGATAAATAATTTTTTATTTTTGTTTGAACAAGGTCTGTTTACAAACATATTGATACAGACATGTTTAAAAACGTAATAATTTGTTCGAAATCACTTCGACAAACAAAAGGAAATTATTTTTCAATCCGAGACTGATCTGTGTTGTGGAGTTCTCTTCAACTTTTACTGATGACTTTCTGATGCCTTCGCCATGTTCCGCGGAATTCGAATCTTCTTTTATTTGACACAAAAGTTTTCTGAAAACAAAAGAAATATTTATTCTTATTTATTAATATACCATTTCCTTGTCTATTCCTTTTAAATTAATATAATTTAATCAATTCTTTGCTTATTTAATTATTTCTAACTTTTTATGAAACATTGAATGACATTAAATCTACAAAATGCATAAAAATAACAACTTCTGAATAGGTATATGAACCCAGAATTATTAAATTTAATAACTTAATTTTATAAGAGCATATAATATTAAAACTGATTTTATATTTTATTATAACTGAGTCTCCTCTGCCCCTTTTCTGCGAATTATTTAAATGTTCTTCTGAACTTACAATGTTCTACGATGAATTTAAATTTTTAGAGAGGACAGCAACCTCTGCTTGTTTGCAGTTATTGGTTTGGCGATTTATCTATTTTTTATTAGAATTTAATTTATTTTTTAAAGTAGATCTTATCATTACCAAATCTACATAATGCAAAATTAAAATTAAAAACATCGATGACCTTAAGGGTTTTACGCCTTTTTTTTTCGGTGGTACCACAGCCCTCGGGAAATACACACGCGTTATTAGATGAAATGTTTGTAGGGTAGGGTCATCACTCTCTACGCCTATTTTTTTGTGAGTGGGCACCATTTGGCTGACGGGTCTCACATACTCGGGGGAGAGGCTGTGAGTGAATCCCCATTAATTAAATCCTTTTGGGATTCGGACTCAGAACCTTTGGCGTGGGAAACTTGCCACGGGTTCCCCTTTTTGCGCCTTTAAAGCAAAAATAATCAATTGAAATGTAAAATAGTCTTGGAGAAGCAGTCAGGAACATTAATGAATGCCTTTAAAGTTCCTGAACATTTTTAATTAATTCCATCTGGCTATTGTACATCCTCAAATAAACAAATCCATTATAATTATTAATTCTAACAACGTGGGTGTTGGATGCGAGATCTCCTGGGTTAATTAATAGTTGATCAGTTCAAGGAAGGCGTGCTGCTGGGTACTGATCCTTCCTCATGCCTCACATGTCTACAATTCTGATTTCTTCTTCACATTTGCTGATTTTCCTTACCGTTTGGAAAGGTACAATCAATATTTTAAGAGAGGAAAAACATTTTAATAATGTCAATTAGTCTTGTTTTTGTATAAATAAGAGGTTTATATATTCAGTTCAATTAAAATATAGAAATGGGCAGTTGCCATAACATTTATCTAAATGAAGACGTTTATGAGGTATTGAGGTATTTTCTTCATGACCAGTAAAAATGTGTTGTGTTAAATATTGTGTCGTCATCTTTTAACGGGATTATAATTAAACGTGCTGAATAATATTGTTTCGGTTGTCCTAGTATGTTAATAATGCTGGATAAAACCTGTACATTTATAACCCATGTAGGGTCTTGTCTTAAGTTTAGTAAATAAGGGTCTTGAGAATGGCACTGTTTCTAGGCCACCGACGATAAAGGAAGTGATGAGACTATGATCGCACTAACGCTTACACCTCAATTTTAGAGTACCCACTATATTGAGTCTAAGTACAATAGTAGAATCGACCCCCCCTACCTTGCCTCACGGCTGAAACAACAGAATGAATTATTCTGACACAGCTGGGATTCGAACCAACGATAGCTCTATATGCTAGATCACGCCGCTCCTCTTAAAAAGCTACAATTATATCTAAAATTAATTTTTAAGTATTACCCTCTTTAGACGATACCATTATTCTATATACATTCTTCATTTAGAAGATGAAACTTTTTATTTAAGAATGTAGATGGAAAATACCCACAGTGAACAAGTGTTTCGTCTGACATATGTCAAAAATGATTTTTTTATAGTCTTTCGTTAGCACTCTTTTCAAAATGGCGTACTAAGGAAAATTGCTAAGTGGGCGTCATTCTTCTTCTTCTTCCTCTTTTGTGGCATTCAGCGTAGAGAGGAGAACGTCAATCAAAAGAGCTAAAACGGCGGGTCCACAAGGAATTGAAAATGGCTAAAATATCCGAATTTATATTTGTGAGTAAAACAAAATCAACGGTGGAGGAAAACTTTCGAAAATTCATTAAACCAACAGGTGAGCCCTCTTCCCCTCCTCCAATCACTCGCTTATAAATTATAACCTTCATTGGTTAAAGGAATTGTGATGTTTACAGACATCCTAAGAATTCATACTTGCAGAAAAAGGAAAATTCTCGAATAACTTAGCTATTCAAAAATCTATCAGAAGGGGCTATGATTTTTTTTAAAAAGTAATTATTTAGAATGTGTTTTTTGTATAAAACATAGGTTTTTTATAACTTTTTTAGGTTTACGTATAACCTGCAGATACCGGAGCAGGTAGAACTGGATCAATAACTGGATGAGATCCCGAAGGTGGAATAAAGGTGGATTACCTGTAGGGGAAAAACAATCTAATTTCAATTGGATGAGGTGCTCCTGGCCAACCGTTCCCCTTTTTTTTCTGATAATGTTTTAACGTGGATCTAAATGAAAAAGCAGCTTGAAACATTGTTTCGATGGCGGGGATATACATAAAGCATACAAACTGTCATAAAAAATTGTATGTATTTCAAGTTAAATCTTGAAAATAATATTTAGTTCAAAATAATATAGTGGTTAGCTAGTTCGAACATGTACTACCTAGTGTTGGATAATATGTACTATACTTTCTAACTCTGAATTACTGATTTAGAAATCATCTGGATATATAAAACAGCATTGATTAGTTCTTATATGTATCTATATTTATTCGAAAATGTTTACAAACATCGCGATCCAACATAAACTTTCTATATTTACCACTTCATTGATATATATATTATAAGATCGCTAAAAACTATAAAAAAAATATTTGATCCTAAAAAACATAAAACCCTTCAAAGAAGTATCTGTTCCAATGTTTTAATACCCAAAATGAAAAGATGATCTTGAATGATTCTCGGAACGAAAGAAACAATATTGAGCATATAAAATATTTTTTTATTATTCAATTTATTGTTATTCTCACACAAGGCTGAAACGACAAGAAACTGCTCGAAGATATCGATTACTACAACACTTACTGGACAAACGTCCAGTATATTACAAAAGACTCATTTACATCACTATCATCAGACCTATTTGGAAACATGGAATCAAGCTATAGGGCTCTACGAAACCATCTAATTCCTCCCACATTTAGTTCTTACAATCCAAAATCCTGAATACCACTTCTTTTCTCAAATCAACTCCTCTATAATGACCTAAACATCATAATTGTTGCAGACATAGCCCGTGATAGATACTCCTCTTTTCATTCTAAACTCTCTGCCCACACTAACCCACTTGTCCGTAATTTATCTTCCTCAGATATCCCTGATAATCCTCCGAGGCGACTGAAAATAAGGTGGCCTAGGAACATACTGCCTTAAATAGTTAGTGAAGTGCCACCACTGGGTAGTTCTTTCTCAAGACGTTTTCATGACATTTTTTTTTCATTCTACATATTTACTTATCGTGTTCTTTATTACTATAAATAAATAAATACAAATTTATTTTTGATTAATATAGCTATAAAAATCCATGATCTTCTTTTTCTGAGGGACAAACCGACGAGAGTTCAATTCCTAAAGAACTTTTTTAATAAATATTTTCCAAAAACATTCAAGAATAAGGAACTTTAGTAAAAGACTCATTTATTTAGAATTTGTATGTTTTAAATGTATGTACATAAAGTATACATTTTGCAAATTCTTGCCGTATAAATTAGTTGCTGAACCAGCACTGCATTTAATATGACAGAGAAGGATGGTAGGTTTCTTATTCACTAGCACCCTGGCTTGAGACTGACCCTGAGTTTAACAGAACAAACAGGCTCCGACTTAATCTATCAGAGTCGGCCTCTAAGAACCCAAACAGTTTGAAAAACTCTGAGGACAATTAGTCTTATGCTTCTAAGTGTTTTTCTACTTTTTTTTTTTCGATTTAATTTTAATCTGGAACTCCATGTGGGCTCTTTTCTTTGGGCTTTCAATACTATACATATACATACATATATATACATATATATATATATATATAATATATATATATATATATATATATATATAGAGAGAGAGAGAGAGAGAGAGAGAGAGTGGAACGTGTGGGCAATGTTGGGAGAAAATGATATTTGCGTGGTCTTTAAGGCCGTTTCGCATAAAAATATATATATATATATATATATATATATATATATATATATATATATATATATATATATATTCCTTTTGTCGATACGAATAAAATCATCCATAATGACCTAAATGTACCACTTGTCGCAGAACTATTACACAACAGCCTCCAAACTCCCGACCCACACGAATCCTCTTATACACAACTTATCATTCCCATATATTCCTGATAACCCTCCGAGGCGATTTCATGAACTCAGATTACAATAAACCACAAATAAAAATGGTTTGTTTGAAAAAAAATGTAAATTTAAGATCATTTCATAATAATAATAATGAATTCAGGTAGTACAATTAGAACAGAAGATAATAAACAAGTAGGGGGAATAAGGTAGGTAATTTTTCTAAAATACATCATTTTTTCCTTTTTATTGTTAGCTCTTAAATTATTTGTGACATTGACTCAATTGTTGAATATTCAAGGGACATATAGAACACCGTACCGTCAATACACAACGGTAGTGCGGGTCTAGTGAAGTTGGTTTGTAGAAGTAATGCAAGGAAGTTAAATTTAGACGTCAATTTCATTCTGTACTGCCAGAATCCTTAAGAAAATAACGATTATATGGAAATACGGTAGTAAATTTATTTTATTTTTTATTACTTACTTTGAATTTCTTCATTAAGTTTTAATCACACTTTCAGTTTAAAATACAGGAAACTTTTAAAGATCAGGCATTCTTTGTTTTATAAGTCATTATTTTATGTAATTATTTTGGCCGTAAGACATCTACTGAATTCAATTTTATGAGAGTCTTTAACATTTCAGCTCTTAGGAGGAAGAAATTTTGAAATCGTGTTTCAGCCTAACTTCGCTGAGTTGCTACGATCACTCAGAATACTGTATCAAACTCAAGGAGATTATTAATATAAAAATACATTACATAGAAAAGCCCTATAATATTGACGGGAAAATATGATATAATGCGATAAAACAGTACAAAACAAACGTTGTTTTAAAAATATAATTTTTTTGTAAAACGTTTTAATAATTCACGTCACTATAGTTGTTTTTTTATTGTTATTTGTAATTGTTAATTTTACTTGTTAATTGTTAAGTCCTGATGATGGGAGTGAGATCCTGAAACGTTTAATTGGTGTTTTAATAAAAAATTAAGAATTTGAAAGAAATTAATCAGCTCTAATATCTGCCTCTAGTACTAGTTCTAATTCACGTTTAACTGCCAGGTTTTTCCCCTAAACCATTAAAAGGTGATTCGCTACTGATGGTACAAAATATCAGTGATATGTTCTGTTTGACAGTTCAATCGGTGAGTTCACCCGCTTCTGTGTAAATAAAAGAGAAAAATACCATTAGTGGCCATCTGTATCCAGTCCACGTAAGAACCGACCCTGGTGTTGACAGCCGGGTCCGTGCCTGCACAGTCCGCGCCGAAGGAGACGATAGCACCTAGGAAAAGGCGTGCGGTTCTATCGTCGTGCACCGCCAGCGGGCCTCCGCTGTCCATCTGCCAGGTCATAGAAACAGTTAGTTAAATATTATAAAAAAAAACAAACATATATATATATATATATATATATATATATATATATATATATATATATGAGTCGATCCATTCGAAATCGTCCAGACCTTGCCGCTCGACATTTTTGATTTGGGTATTTATATTTTATTTATTTTTATATTTTATACTTTATCCTTTCGTGAATATAAAACCATAAGTAAAATTTTTTTTCTAACCAATACTTTTAGTGTTGTTTCCGTTTTAAGTCAGTTTCACGGGCAAAAACATGTGATGGAAAATTTTTTGCAATTCCTGTAATTTTTTAAATATCAAAACAAAAATTAACAATAACATAAAAACATGCTTTGTATTTTTTGTCTCTATGGCTCATTCCCTAAATAGTGAAGAAAGTTGTTTAAGAAATTCTCGAAAATCGCTAAAAAACGAGACATTTAGCGAGATAAACAGATGGAAAGGAAAAGAGACTCGTGTTTGATTATTTTGTGTTTTATAGCTTAGTAATAGTCCTACTTGCTGTAAATATTTCGTTCTTGAGAACATAGTCTTTTTTTTTATATATGAATTTTCAAAATTGACAAAAATCCATTTTTCGCGATGTTTACACGGAAATATCTCAAAAGGGACTGAATGAAAAATTATGAAACTAGTACATATTACCTATCGATACAATGTGTTTAAGTGGTATAAATTTGGTCTTTTTGTCTACTAAATTTTAACAGTTTAGAGAATTTCATATCTCCGGAACTCGCTCATTCTCAAAGACCAAATTTATATCACTTAAACACAATAGGTAATCTGTATTAGTTTCATTATTTTTCATTTAGTCCCTTTTGAGATATTTCCGTGTTAACATCGTGAAAAAGGAATTTTTTCCATTTTTGAAAATTCATATAAAAAAAAAAAGACTATGTTCTCAAGATCGAAATTTTTACAGCAAGTAGGACTATTACTAAGCTATAAAGGAAAAATAATCTAACCCTAATCTCTTTTCATTAAAAAAATTTTAAACAACTTTCTTCGCTATTTAGGGAATGAGTCATAGGGACAAAAAATATAAAGCATTTCTTTATCTTATTGTTTATTTTAGTTTTGAAATCTAAAAAATTACAGAAATGAGAAAGATTTTCCCATCATATGTTTTTGCCCGTGAAGCTGACTTAAAACGGCTGCAACACTAAAAGTATTGGCTAGAAAAAAAATTTATTTATGGTTTTATATTCACGAAAGGATAAAAAATAACTCAAAAAATCACGAAAATTAAAAATGTAAAGGACGATTTCAAATGGATTGATCCGTATACAATATATAAGTACCTGACAAGTATCCTTTCCTGGCATGTATGTGCAGACCTGCTTTCCACTTGCTGCTGACTGGTTGAAAGAGACTACACAATTCATGATAGGCACTACCCGAAGTTGAACCTTTTGGAGAACGTCCGAAGTCGGTCCACCGTAAAAAGTAGTGCCCCAACCTGTAATATTATCAGTATTTCATAGAAATAGCCTTTTTTCTATGCTTATTTTTTCTACCTTATTTAAAGGAAAAATTAAAGTAATGATAGAAAATTATCAAGAAATCTATAAAATAAACTAGATGATTGAAAATTTATTCGATATTTAATTATTATACTGTTGATGCCACTTACCCATTGCCGTGACGGAATCTCCAACTTCTGGCATGTTCGGGCGGTTAAAAGGAAGGCAGATGGGTCCGACTCTCATGCTGAAAGTGAAGGTAGTGGCGCTCCGGACCAGACCGATGTCGTTCCAAGTTGTCTGAGGGTTGTAACTTGGGTGTATAATGAACTTGTCTGCTCGGTGTAGTCGCGTCGCGTTAGATTCCGCACCTTAAGATGTACAAGCTATCATTCAAAAGTTCTTATTCAGTAAATATACATTATTAAAGATTTTTTTGTCATTATTAAAGATAGATCCTTAACTATAAACAATTTTATCCTGTTAAGTGGCCTTTGAGAACTATGAAAAAAAGTATCTTCACTTTTATAGGTATAGTGCTTAATACCTAAGCCAGCAGTCCTCATAAAATATTGATATTTTCCATTCCACAAACGAAAAGACCTATGAATAATTTTATACAAGCTCTTCTTCCACTGCAAAATAATCCTTAATAGGACGTACGTAATAATATACGTTCTCTGACAAACGGATCATTTCTACCGAAAGCATATTAAATCAATATTAAATATATTGAAGCTACAAAATATCTCAGGACTATGCTTCCTCCATTACCTTTACTTTGTATTCCAACCCTATTAGTTGCCCTAAAACCCACTATTATAATAAATTAAGGTTTGGTAATAAATAAATATCACATTCTGAATTTCTAAGGTCTCTTGTTATTCAGAATTGCTTGAACTTTTTGTTAGCATTCTTCATCATTCCTCTTCTCTCGGCTTTGGTTCTGTTTTTATTATTATTATTATTATTGGTTTTTATTCGCAACTGCGTTGCTGCGCATCCAGCGAATGTGAGGTATTATTTTCTTCTTGACCAGCGTCCTGAATTTTCACTTTAAAAGATCTCTCGGCCATCGTCTTTTAAGTCTTCTTTGGGTCTGCCCTGGTATCAGGGAGGAAGAAAGGGAAGAAACAAGTTGGTTTGGATGGTCATGTGTCGAAGAATGAAACGTGTTATATTTGTCGTGAATTTAAGAATTTACTGTTGGAATATTTGTGTCATTTGTGTATCGTGTGATTCGAAACATACCATGTTTAAACATAACTCCAAAGTTCTGCTCCGTATGTCCATATTGGTCTCAGTAGAGTAGTGTATATTAGTCGCTTGTTTCGTAAATTTAGTGGTGATCTGTAATCCAATAGATGTGAAAATTGTTTGTAACGTCTTGTTAATTCTTGTCGCTTTAATTTCGTATGTATTTTCCATGTTAGTCTTTTATCCAGATATAGTCCGCGGTATCGAACTTAGGTTTTTGAAGGTACTGCGTTTTTGTCGATTTTCATTGCTGGACAAGTACCTTTCCGCAGAGCAAAGCTCACATGGCTAGATTTGAAGGCATTAATTTTGATTTTCCATTTTTTGAAACCACATTTCTAGGTCGAATATATGATTTTGTAAGAAAATACAATAGAAGCTATAGTGCAATCTCTGTGCGAAGAAAGAAGTGCTGTATCATCAGAAAAGGTATAGATAGTGCAAAGGTGCTTAGGAATATCGGAAGTGTAAACAGGCTAGAGAAGAGGGCTCAATACGCTACCTTATGGCACGCCAGCGTATTGAGGAAAAAATGGAGATATTGAAGAGTCAATGGAAATACAGAAGAATCTGTCGAGAAAGAATGATTGGAGAATTAGAAAATAAGTAGAAGGCAGGTGCGGTTTTATTTTCCATAGGAGACCTTTGTACCAAACACTATCAAACGCTTTTTCGATATAAAGAAAAATTGTTAAGCAATATTCTTTTTTCTCGAAAGCAACATAGATAGTATCAACTATACGATAGCGTTGAAGCACAATAGAGTGATAAGCACGAAAGCCGAATCGGTGATTTGACGACTTTCAAGGATTAACTTAATGCTGTCTAGGAACAGTTTTCACAAATTTTGGCCATGTCTGGCAGGTTCTGTTTTAGTCCATTATCCTATTATTGTTTTTGGTTTTTTTTAGCAATATAATTATATTACGACATTTGATGTTTCTTGAGCCACAACTTAACTTGGCCTTCCTCCAACCTGTCCAGCCTTCTCGTTTCTTCATGCTTTTGGTGGTCAAGAGATGGCAAAAGTCGTATCCTTATATTCTCTGATAACACTTGTATGGAAGAGACCCATAATTCTACACTTCTAGTCATCCCATCACACTTAAACATATTTAAAAAAATAATAAGATATGTACTTCTAACAAGCTATTAAAGGAAAAGTTACTTCTGAAATGTCTCCGCCATGGGCGATTTGTTAACCGTATTTATAACTGCGAAAAACTATAAATAATAATAATAGGTTTAGCGAACCTTAAGTTTCAATGTCGATTCCACCAAATATTGGCTACTGAAATTCTTCTTATAATCTCCGTCCAAACTTTAGCAAACAAGATCAGACTTAATACAATCCTCCCGTCGATGCTTCGGCCTACCTCTCAGGCCCAGCGCATACCATCTTTTTCTGAATTCGTTCTTCACTTAACCCCTTAATGTTATCAACTCTATTATACAGGATACAAGCTACGCATTTCCGCGTTTTGTAACATTCTAAATTCTCCAGTGACCTAGTTTCTCTTCGGACCAAATATTATTCTTAGTACCTTATTCTTGAAAACCTTAAAACATTGATCATACTTTGAGGTAAGCGCCCTCGTTTCACATCCATGTAGAACGTTCAGGAGAATAATAGTTTTATAAACTCTAACCTTTACGTTTCTTGATAAAAGCCCGGAACTAAGTATTTTCGTGACTGAGCAATAACACCCATTTCCCTCCTTTGACTCCGTCTTTATTTCCTCCTGGATTTCTTAGACTATTATCCTAAATCTAATCTATGATGAATACTGACCAGTGCTCATGTCGTGCTCGCCTACGAGGAGACCCGTATAGCGGACTTCCAGAAGCTGGAGGCAGTGGGCGGCGGTGAGGACATACCTGGAGGATATGATACTGCCCCCGCAGTAGTTCTGCCTGATCAAGGCGTTGATAATACTAACCATGAATGGGAACTCGTTCACTCCAGCGTCTTTACCGCCCACGATTCTTTTCTGAAATTATAAAAAGCTTTTAATTTGATTAATAAATAACCTAGAAGGGAATTTCAGGGACATTCACTATCTTTTTTCACATGTCAAGTGATGTCGATATTACTTAGTAATGTGTTCAGGTAGTTGGCGAACAAACATAAGTTCTAACGCTTTATAAGTAGGTTATTTCATCATAGGTAAACAATATAATAATAATAATAATAAAAATTTGTACCTTTACAGCTAACTCATAGGTCTTAGATTCAATACGTTTAAGTTGTTTTGCCTGTTGTCTAGTATAATTATTAACTTAAACGTTGTAAATATGTTATATTTTTTTTTACAATAATTAGATATTCACTTAAATTATATTAAAGGAATAGGCAGTTGCCTGAAACGTTAACAAAATAAACTAGTTTGTAAGGTGTTAAGGTATGTTTCCGGAGGTCTTTGTATACGGATTACTCGGAAACATATTGAAATAATCTTTACCCAGGAATAGAATTAAACTTGTTATAGATAAATTATTTTTAGTTGTCTTTGCATGTTATTAAAAACACTAAAAGAAAAAACCTGTGCAGATACAACCTGTGAAGGGTCTTCGGTTAAAGCAAGTTTAGATATTCGTCCTGTTTCTAGGCCAACGTCCATGCAAGAAGATGATTAGACCGAGATGACGCTTAACCATCAGGGTTTATCCTTGATTTTATGAGTGCCCATTTTATAGAGGCAGGGAGTTCCCAAGAAGGGTCGTGTTAAGGCTAAAATTATTCAATAATTATTCCGCAACAGGGCCGGGGAAACAATAGCTCTATCTACTTGGCCATATTGATCTCATTGTAGTCAAGTCGTAGTTAGTAATTGGAAGAAATTAATCCGGAGGGTGGTCAGTAAAAACAAACAAAATAGTTTTAACTATTTATTGTCTGTCAATGTTTCGATCCTCCATCATCAGTGTGTCATCATCAGGGCAAATGGTAGACGAGAAGTAACAACAATGGTAGTTAGTTATATTATGTCTTAAACTATAAAAGCTAAGATTAATATAAAACCAAAGAATAGGAATTCTCGAATAACTTGTTATGGGCAGAAACGACTATAGGGAGTATTTAACAGCTTGTACCATCATGTTCAGTAATCTTACAGTATTTTCAACAAATATTTGAAAACAGTAGGATGAATTATAGAATAATAACTACAAATAATTGAGAACTAATGATAATAAGAAAACAGAATGATTTGTGAGTACTTTACATGCAAACTGTTAACTTATTGAGTTCTGTATTATTTAAATACATGGGAAATAATTTTATTTTAATACTGCCTTTTTTTCGTTTCATTAATTTATTTTATTATTATTGTCATAAGACGATGGCCTCGCGATCTCCTATATTAAATAAACATTGAAGTGCTGTTGCTCTTTGCAGGGTCACTGTAATATAGAAAACCAGAGAGCTATAAATATAATAGTGTTTTTGAACACAAGAATAGTGATATAGATGTATACGTGTAATATACCGTTGGTGAGCTAAAGATTTTAGAAAAAAATATTATCTGATACACGGAATTGTAAACGTTAATGGAGTGTGATGAGAAGCCGATGAAAATAACTAATTTTTGTAGATAAGAACATAATAGATTATTTAATAAAACGCGCGTTTCTGTTGAAATTCAATTTAATTAATTCTTCAATAATTTATTTTTATCTCTTAATGAATTTAAAAATTCTTAAATTTATTTTAACTACGGAGGTAAGTGAAAGTCGTGTGTTGCGTGCACCAGATTTTTAATTTTGTAGTTCAATTAGGCATTTAAGGTATATTATTTATAGTTCTCTGGTTTTACGCATTATAATAACCCTGCAAAGAGTTACAATAACTGCTGTTACATTTTATGAGTTAAAATATTTACATTTACATTTTTTGAACAAGATTATACCGATTATATAAAAATTATATTATAAACAATCATTATATAAAAATGGTACAAAATTAATTATAGATAATTTTTTTTAAAAATTGAAATAAAAATTATAATATTTTTTTCGTTTTATTAATGTATATAATATACAATAACACCACTACCATCTTCTTCATCAGATATTAATTAATGACTTGCTATGAACACAGCTATATTTATAACTCTACTGAGGATTTCATGAAAACTTTTTTCAGCTATACCTTTTACTATAATATTTTAAGAAAATAATACCTTGTTTTAATATTTAAAAAATAATTTCTAATGGGAATTGATATAAATATACTGTACCGGAGAAGACCATCCGCAATCACAAGGCTCTTTCCTCATTGGCCTGATGGAACAGACGAACCTGCCTCCCTCAGATCTAAGAAAGTATCATATTTTTACTAACTTTCGAATATGTTTAAAGTTTGTAGTGTATGTAACATAGTTGTTGTACCTCGGCGTCGAAGTTAACACTAAGACCATACGGTGGTCGGCTGACTGGACGTTCACAGGAGAGCAGAAGTCAACATTGTCAGCTTCCGTGGAGCCGACGAACTTCAAGCTGTCCGAACACTCCCAAGGAACCTAAAATTAAAATTCAAAACAACTTCTTACATATAATATGAACATTAAAGTCCTTATTACATTAAAAATATCTATGACAGTTTTAATCATGAGATCGATAGAGTAAACTGTAGGTATTGATTCAAAATAAAATACTGAACTATTCAAGATCTATTTAGTTTCATAAGTATATTAGTATTTGGTAGTTGTATAAGAACTCTTCGATTGCAAATACATCTTTTTATTTTTTTAAACTAATTACTTTCATTTACCTATATATGAAATATTTGTTGTTATTGGATTATTTTTCCGTTCGATGAAAGACACAAGAGACCTTTCTGACATTATGGCCTATTTCTTGTACCCCTCTTTTGATAGGAGTCAAGAAATTGTTGACTTTTCTTGTTTCAATTGATAACAATGGAAGTCGTAGCTTTTTGAGTTCAAATGGTTAGCTAGCTTCTTATAACTATCTTTATTTGTTGTATTCATCTTAATATAATTTATTCTCGAGTAACACCGAAAGTTGGGTGGGCTGTCCGATCAAATCTTCATTGACCGAACGACATAAAATAATGTATGTTATTGACAGATATTGGTGGTGGCTCGGGATCACTAAACCCTTGAGGCTCTGAAATATTGTTGGCTGTACTTGAAGTACCAGTAGAGATAAATGGTGCTGTTGAGACAGACGGTGCGGTTGATGTTGACGGAACTACTTCAATTGTGTTCTCTGCAGTGAGTTTACTGCGGGTTTTTGACATATTTTGTTCAGTTGTATGTTTAGTTTTATTAAACTTCTTTTTTTTTCTGTTGAATTACCACCAGTTCAGGGGAGAAGGGAGTTCCAATGCCGTTTCTTCATATAATGATTATTGGGAGTCTGTTTCACTTATTTCAGAGAAAGGGGTCTCCCTCCTCTGAGTCATCCCCGGACGTATTTTTATCTAAGTCCATCATTAATTAAAATGAAAAGAAAAAAAGAACTACATACACCTGCGTATTATAATAAAAAATAAAATTTATGCAATAAATACTTAATAACTAAAGTATTTACAGAATTATATACAATTAGTAAAGAGAACATTTCTAAAAATTGCAATAACGAAAAGAAAAAATAGTCTTTAAAAATTTTAAAGAAATTAATTAAACTAAAAACAAAATAAAGTCCTAGACAAAAACAGAGGTGACTGAGGTAGTAAACTTGACCCAGCCCTTGAAAATAACGATAACTATAGAGAATTAGGGCCACATTGCTATCTCAACCAGATAGCTACCAGTTTATTACGTATTACTTGTAGGTAAAAATAGTCACTCATCTCACTGTAAGTGAATATTAAAGTTTTTAGTTGATAGTAAACGTACTGTTCACAAAGTTTTATAGCTGGCATATGAATAGAACCGTGGTGAAAATGTAACGAACACAGAGCTACGTAAAAATATAACTTCAGTTGCGGCCATTAACCAAGGTACTAAAAGAAAAATTAAAAATTACAATTCATCTATTGTATTGTAGTTTATTCGTTTTTTTTTTAATTTTCAAGCTTAAATTGCTAGTGTATAGCGACAATAGTTTTAATACAATTTGGTTTTGTAGTCATAGTTGAATGAAAATTTATTCGCATTTTAATTGTAATAGGGCATTTCTCCGATCAAAAATATTAAACAATTAAATTAAGTCTGCAATGGGCCTAGCACACACATATTTCATGAAATTTTCACTATATGTGGAAAACCCCTCCATGTTACACGTTCATTATCTCCGTAACCATTAATTCTAGCAAAATCACTTATATAATCATTTTCGAAGGTATGTTACTTGTCTTTAATTTTGTATAGAATAACATTTTCGATAAAGATAATGTTTGTGGGATATTTACTAAAAACTGAAAAAAAATAATTACTTCTGATTTTCCCTCTCTACCTAAAAAACACGACGCGATAAACTCGGAAACTTTTTGCTAGTTAATAAGGGAAAGGTACTGAACATTTCTGGCAGGTTTCAGCTTTTTTTGGATGTTTGGGTTTCACCTAATTTTACTGTACTATATATGGTTAATTCCTTAACCTTTTTTTATCTCTAACTATATTTAGAAATTCATAAATTGATTTCATCAAAGTAAGTGAAAGTAGTGTGCTGCGCGCTCCACATCTTTTTTTATTTTAAGCAGGCTCAGCTAAAATCAAAATACTCGAGGAAATTAGTCCGGGTTGGGTCAGTGAAAGAATAACAATAAAATAATTTTAACATTTTTTGCCTTTCGCACGATTCAACCCGCATTGTGGGCTATCATCAATGTTCTGCTCAGGAAAATAGCTAGGACAAGACTGGTCCAATCTAGATGATGACCCACAATGGTGGTCGAAACGATGGCAAAACAATCAATAATTAAAACTATTTATTGTTTTTCTTTCACTGACCCCATTTCACTTATTTTCTGCTTAATTTCTCTAAGTCAACTATTGGTATTCATCAAAATCAAAATAGTTATCAAAAATAATTTCTCCACTTTCATTGGGACATATTTTAGTCTTCAATTTTTAATCATATTTTCCTTTAAATCATGGACATTTGTACTGTACGAAAGGCTAAGTACGTATTAATTTTTTCAACACACCTAGGGTAGGTTTTTAGACGATTCAGGGATGTGTGAAGTATTATGAACTTCTTTTGATAAATATTAGGTCAGTTAAAACATTTTGATTTGATCAAATGAATTGAAGTCGTTGTGAATCGTTCTGTTTGAGGCAGAGCAGCAACACTGAAATTTCATTTGATGTTTCTGTCGCTATTACGATATTAAAGTTCCCTCCGTTTATTTTAGAGATTTGCGATTCTCCAAATTGAGTTAAGAGTTGATAATTTGTTTGCCAACTGAGTTAGTATTGGAGAAGGCCCTTTTCTGGCCTAAACTTTTATCTCGCGTTTATTTTTAAGGTTTTGTCAACTTCCATGTCACTCAAATAAAATTAGAAGGTTAAATGTAATATAGGATGAAAATTTGTAGGTTTTAAATTAGAATCCTTTGGAAGAACAATTACTCAATTCAAACCATTATTATATAACATATTAGTAGGGATCTTATTTTAATTACGAAAATATTCTCACATCATTAATATTGGGTTGCAAAATAAAATCGTAGCGTGTTCGTAAAATCAGTTTTCTATGTTAAAAACTATTACATATTCTAAAAAAGAATTAGTTCTTTTATGCATTAATTTCAACCGAGATTTCTTATCTTTAAGTGGTATTTTGCTTGCTCAAAACGGAATGGAAAAAAATTCATTTTCGTTATTTAATAATTTTTTATTTCCCGAAAAGGAAAATCCGCTGCAGAGACAGTTTTAAAAAATTTGCAAGGAGTATAGCGATGATGCTGTAGGAGAAAGTACTGTCCGTAAGTAGTTTGCTTTGTTGAGAACCGGAAATTTTGACTTGGAAGACGCAAAACGCTCGGATCGTCCCACAGCTGTTCTGGGAGGAAGGAATTAAAAAAATACCTGAAAGATGACAACATTAATAGATCAAAATGGGTCATATATAACTGATTAAAAATATTTACAAGTTTTTATTGAAATCACCTGTATATAACACGTCGAGGTGGCCTCATGTATCCCGTCTTTATACCGAATCAAATTGGCTTTTTACCCACACCCGTAGGCAATACTTCCTTGGATCTTTCCTATAATAGACCATCAACTCCCAACATCCTCCCTATATCTATAATCTCCTGCAGTTCAAACCCTCAATTCACCCATTAGAGACTAGATTCCGTATGTCCAACCTTTATATCCCTTTCCACAGAAAAAAAAAAAATTAATGTATCTTACTGGCCCGTTCGACTAGTTTCTGGAATTCCCTTCTACGAAACATCCGTCATGCTCCGTCCCTCTCCACATCCAAATACTTTCTCTTCCAGTACCTTCTAGCATCCCAAAATGACGCTGCCTGAGAATGTAATAATTTTTAGTAAAATTGTATTCAATATTTTTATCTTTTTTCCACAAGTATTTATTTATGATTTTGCAACTTTTGTATCTTGAAAAATTCTTATGTTTCAATCGTTACAGTATTTTTAATTTTTTTTATATTGTCGTTAGAAGTTATGAAATTAGGTTCCTATTTTTGTAGTAATTATTTTTATTTATGTTTTAATTAGTTTATTTTTCATTAATTCTTAGCCAATCAAAGATCCTTAATATTGGAAAGCTTATGTTATTCTTAGAAGACTAAGTATCAGAATAAAGTAAATATTCATTTATTTACTTTTCTTTTTTTTGTTTTATATTTAGACTCATTTATTTTTCATTTAGTTCAACAAAATTATTTTCTGAGGGTTGTGTTGTTTACGTATATGTTTATCCATAATTGTAAATGTTAGTTAATTATGTTCATTTTGCCTGTTGGCGAGACATGTTGTACATTATAAACTGTACAAATCTGTTATTCTTCAGTGAATTAGTCCCAGAATAAAAATTACTTCCTATTCTATATAACGCTAAAGAACTTATTTTACAACCTGATATATATCTGTGGTGAGAAATAGTTTAACTACTAATATAGTACATCAATTACCTAATTCTATTACTTTTGAAAAAGTAATAGAAATGTGGAAAGAAATAGGTATGCTTTTGTTTATGCAATGCTTTGGATTTTTTTTTTTCAATACCATAGATAATTACTCTTTAACCATCTTCTCATGATTTTTACTAAATATGAACATTGAAAGATTCGTGATGAATCATAATGTTCTACAAAAATTCAACGCATTAAAAACAATGATTCCGCGTGTATGATTTGCAATCTTTCAAAATGATATTTATTTAAACCTTGACTAAATAAACAACTGAATGAATCTGCGTGAATGAATATTCATTCGGGATATGCTAAAAGTAACGATATATTGAGGAGGAATACGTTTCAGAAACAAATATTAATAATGCAGCCTAAATATTTAAAAATATGCAAGTGTATTGCTATTTTTTTTGTTTCTTACTGATGTTACTGTTCCTTTGTTTTAACTGTTTCTTATAAAGAAATCAAAATAATATTAGTCGGACACACATTGAAAAAGTTTTAAAGTCGTGATGAAAAGATAAAAAGCTAAACATAAAACACTTCCCTTTCGGACATCGTAGTCGAGTATTAAGTAAAGAACAAATAAATTAATTTAAAAATAAAATATAAAAACATTTCTTTTGATATAATAAGGCTACTTATATGTGAAATTTGAAAAATTCAATTTAAGAATCTTTCAGCTTGAGCTTAAGTATTTCAAAATACGAAAACTTTACCATTTACCTAACAATATTCAAAAATTAAATCAAATACCATTACCACCATTACTTTTTATACAGACACATTTGTTAGTATAGGTAGTATTTTGTTTTCTGTGTTTAATTATTCATACAAGCAATGTATCATAATACTACTTAGTAACATCATTTTTTTTTTCATTAAAATTTATTAATGCGCACCTGTCAGCATTTTTATTAATTGAAATCTTATTTGAAATAAGACTTTGCAAAGAAATAAGTTATTTCATTGTAAACTAACAGATAACTTAACTGGAGTTAACTTAACTTTATAACTGTCCGAATTGTCGATTAAGTTATTTTCTCTTAAGTCTTGTATGTGGGTTCCACGTTAATCATTTGTCTACTAGTAAGAAAAAATACCGAACTGTATCTGAAAAAGAAATTGAAGTAAACTGGCGGGCAGGATTTTCGTTGATAAGTGGAGGTTACGTGTTTGCATTTGGCTTCGTTCACCCCTACTCGCCAGTCATTATTAGTTACAGATTTTGGCGTTTCCTCTAACATTCCCAAAAGAAGCCATAGCACCTTTTTCAAATCAGCATTTAAATCGTTCACATGGATTATCGTTGCTTAGGAATTAGTAGACAGTCTTCACATCTCATATCTTCACCTATATCACTTTTTTTATTCACAGCTGTCATGTGTTTGACAATCTAGGCATGATGGAGAGAGGATAACCTGTCACACTTCTTCCTGGCGTAATTCCTAATAAGCATCTATGCTAGGAGGTACTTCATGTAACTGCTTTTCAGCCTTCTGATATGTTGGTAGTGGTCATATTTAGTATTGATGTGTTGTTATGTCCGTTTAAGTTGTTGTGAAAACGCTTGTAGAGGGTCCGAATCTTTGCTGACTGTTGGCATGTGAAGGTCAGTATGTAGAGTAATGCTGCTAACGTAGCATCGTTAATTTGTTATAGTTATAAAAGATTGAAAATTGAAAACGTATGTGTGTCTTTTTGGCAGTCTCGTATATCTGTGAAGTGAAAGTCCAAATGGGTTTCAGTAAGTTTTCAATTTATGTTTAAGTTTTAACTTTTTACGTCTTGAGATTAGTGAGTATAAAAGTTTTAGTCATTTGTTCAGTGTATGGGCCCTACATCATTCTTCTGGCGAATGTCGAGCCGAGATATCTTATTGTCTGTCAGTGGAATTTGGATATTATCAAGATATACTAGAAGGTGGATTTCATGTCGCAGAGTGAAAGTACAATGTTGGGATTTTCCAAAGTTTGCACCAGTCTTGAAGTTGTGTTAGGTGGTGTTGTAATGTCTGTATACGCGGGCGTAGGATTGATATTTTTTGTTATGGTTGTTGTATCGTCTGAATACGTCGCTGGGTCGAAACATAGGTTTCGCAGATGATTGACATGTCGTATGTTTATATTATGTAAAGTGGAATATCAAATGCCATCTTTATTTCACCTTATATCAACAATTTCATAATAAAAGTAATAAATCTAGTATCAACTCACCGGTCCCATGTCGACATCGTAGCAGTCCACAGAGAGCCTGTAGCCAGGATCGGTATAGTAGTAATAGTAGCAGTTGACCGAAGGCGGGTACTTGGCAGGGTACATTGGGCTGACGATGGTCCGGGTTCCGGACCGGAAGGGGATGTACTGGCTCATCTTGCAGCTCTGTCCCGCCGCCTCGGCCACCAGCAGGGCTAGAACCACCAGCATCTGAGGGCACCATGCGGCTCTTAATAAGTTATTCAAGTAGAAATGTTCATTAGTCATGGCAATCAGATAATATTTGAATTTTATACAAAATAACGCCTCATACAAGACTGAAACGACAAGACTACTTCAACACTCACTAGACAAACGTTCTGATCTTCCTCTTAACTACAAAAGACTCGTCTATATATCATAAGGCCGATATGGACTTCGGGACTAGAGATTTGGGGCTCTAAGAAACCAACGAATTCTTCTCGTATCCAATCTCTACAATCCAAAATCATTCGTAAAATCCTCAATGCTCCTTACTTTGTCACGAATAAACTCATCCACAAAGACTTTAATATTCCGTATGTTGCTGATTTGGCCCAAACCAGATATCATTTCTTGCATGACAAACTCCATTCCCGCTCTAATCCATTTGTTTTAATCCATTCTTCTTCTTCAATTCTTCTTGATTTCCAAAAGGTACTAAAGGACATTTTTTACGAAATTAATTTTTTTACATATTTGTATTCTCGTCATTTAGTTTTATCTAAATTTTCTATTTGATTTTATCTAATGAACTCTCGAGTCCTTAAAAAACGCGATTTAGAAATGCAGTCATTTTTTAAAAGTACTAAATACGCAATAATTTTTGTTCCAAATCATTCTAAAAAAAATTATTTCATAACTTTAATATAATGTTATTATTATAGTAAAAATATAATTCTAAATTTTAATGCAAAACAGTCCCATATTAGCTAGTTTAATAATATAGTAATGAGAGATTTTCGCGCATCCTGTAAAATTTCCTAGAATGGATATAGTACCTTTTGGAAATCAACGTATCAATTCCTGATAGTCATCCGAGGTGTCAGAAAAGAAGATGACCTCGAGACCTTTTAGCTTAGAATACTTTTAGAATGCTTCCATTGGGAAGAAATTTACTTGTGGTATTCCATTATAAAGTTGTGAATTCCAATGAATAAATAAATTTTAAAAAAATAAAAATACAAAATATAGATAATTTTCTGCTTACCTATATGAAATATATATATAGTAACTGCACCAATTACTAACACTTTAAGAAAAGTTTTGTGGTTTTTCAAATATTTCTCCCGTATTTAAAGACCGATTCCTGACAATCAAAATATTACTATTAGGCTAAGAAATTTTTCCTCCATCCAGCTAATTGAATTATATCAAAATGATGAATTAATCCATTTTTCTGCGTAAACCTCGGATGCATGTTTCCCTCCTATTATTGACACGCGCACACCTATTACTGACAGTGTGAGAAACCAATTCCTGACATCCTTTATCGAGATCAAAATTATTTAATTTCCAACTTTTTAGGGTTCAAAACTGTTGCTTAAGGAACAGCACACATTAGGAACTCATTATTATCAGTAGTTTAATCACAAGACATCTAAAGGCAAGGGGTTAAAATTCGTAAATAGTTATTAGCTTAATAAATTTTAAACGTTTAGACTATATATTTAAGTCAAACGTCTCTCTGACATTTTAAACATAATAGGTAAATCATAATGAGAAGTTATCGTTACTATCACGGCATCAAAACTCGGACCAACCTATTTCTAATGGGTGGTCGTACATTAATGTTTTTTTTGGCAAAGACCAACGGCTTAATAACTGTGGCTTAATGTGATTGTTATTACTTCTTCTTTGACTGTAAAAACATTTTTCATGCGATTACAGGCTCTCATACATTTAGTTTCTATATTCCTAACAGCAGTCTTCTGTGCATTGTATGCGAATCTTCTTCTTTTTTTTTGGTTGCATCAATGCGATTTTATAGTCACCTTCTGATATAGTCAATTTCTGTTTTGCACTGAACTTTTGTCTTAGAAAACCTAGTTAATTAGGCATTTGGACTAAAATTCACTGAAAACCCCAATTATTAACAAAAGTGTCAAAAAAGGCATATTTTCCGGGTACACAAATAACTACTAACACCACAAACGTGGTAGTTCTAATACTAATTTACACCAAAATCGTCTATTCTTATTAAGTAACATAAATATTGGTTCGATAGAAAATAATTCGAATTTAAATATTTAGTTAGATACTTTAAATATAGGGAGTGTGCTGGTTTTATATTCAATTTAAATGTTTTGTCAGTTTTGAGACATTTTTATTTATAACCCCAGTTGAGAACAATTTACAGATCGCATACCGTGGCCAAAGCAAGTATTGATAAACTGATTCTTAGTTTTTAGGGAAAACAAACAAACATTGAACATTTATTCAGGGAAAAAAATATTCGTATATCATCGGTTGTAATAATACCGTATTAGTTTGTTATCGTCTAATAGTTTACACCTATTAAATTATCTCTTACTCATGTATAGACCTAAAATGGGCCTTTGGATAAGTATTGAAAGATATTACTTCGATAATAATATATCGTAAGTCTAAAAAATACATTTTAAACTGCAACGATGATATGTTTGAGTACAGCTTAAACTGGAAAGATGATATATTTGATTTTTATTAGGTATTGATTTTGAAACATCCAAAAAATTTTCACCTGTAATACGTGATTAATAACTTTAAATCCGGATCATTGGGGAATCAATGCAACTGAGACAGGAACGTTTTACCAAAGTTAGTGAACCACAAGATCGTTTTATGTTTAATTTTTATTTCTAATAAGATTAATAAGCTAATAATTTTCTTTACCAGTAAAAAACAATGCACTTTGTTGGTTTTTAATCTTGTCTATCGGTATCTGTAAACTTCTTTCTATTAATTTTTGTTTTATTTTACTAGTTTGATTGCTGTATTACTAGAATTCATTAGAAAGCAAAAAAAAAAGTGTATATAAAATATGTTTTACTGAGCCTAATTGTTCATTTGGAGGTTTTAAATAAAGTACTTTTTCCTTCGTGGATGTAAGTAGTTGACCGTTGAGAATTACTGGAAGGAATTAGTCCGAGTATCGGTCATTAAATGATGGGTAGGTGAATGGAGTTTCCTGGAATGGAAACTCCATTCTCCCACCATGCGCCCTGATGATGACCCACAAAAGGGGTCGAAAAGTTGGCAAACAATAAATAGTTGAAACTATTTAGCTGTTTCATTTAATGACCGCTACCCGGACTAATACATTTTTCTTCATTTGATTATTTGGGCATAAAGCAAGAAATGAAGTAATTGCTTCCCTCGAAAAGGTTGTGGAATACAGAAAGAGCCATCATCAGTGTTTAACATCATTATCGCTTATGAGATCGTAGCCCTAAAACTGTGAAAATAAATTTCGTGATGTACACCCTAAACCTTGAGCTTCAGACTGAAAGAGCTTTAGAAGTTTATATTGGCAAGATTAGAAACTCGTATCTTCTGTTTAACTCGGCTATTTTTTTGGAGCAAACTTCTTCATTTTATTGAAAATCTTCCTCCTCTGAAATTTTCCTCATTTGTAATGAGAACATTCTGAGGAAAAATCATTTTTATTTAATGCTACATTCTATCTCACTGTAATATACTCTATGTTACTATTTATGTTTTTTAAATATAGTAATCACTCATGTATAAATGCTTGTCTCCCATTAAAATTTATCCAACCGTAAAGCAGGTGGAATTTATAACGATGGTTTCATGTTCAATGTACTATGAGCGAGGGACTAATTCAACCGTATATGTACTATATTACGTTTCCCACTATCGATGTAGGATTAACATCGTTGATGAGATATTAAAATTCTAAGAACATTATGTTGTAAGAAATGTCATATAACAGAAATATCCTTACTTCGAAAAAAATGAGTTCACAGAGGAAATAAAAAATTAAAACGAAAAAAAAATATTAGGTTTAATTATTCGATATTTTTGTTAAAATGTCACTTCATATTTCAATACTTTTTATGTTTTCCTTTAAGTACTTAATTGATTTTTGAATTTAATGTCAGTGAGGTCATTTTTCACTTCCCCAACTCCTTAAAGGTTCAAAATCTTGTATTTTTTTAGATATCGAATCAAAACAAAAACTAACAATAAGATTCATGGACATTCTTTGTATTTTTTGTCCACCATAACTCATTGCCTAAATAGTGAAGAATGTTGCCTAAAAGTGTAAGAACGAAAAGAGACTCACTTTTAATTAATTTTTCGTTTATAGATTAATCATAGTCCTATTAGCTGTAAAAATTTCGATATGGAAAACTTAGTCTGGTTTTGTATTAGAATTTTCAAAAATGGCAAAAATTCATTTTTCGAGATGTTTACACGGAAATATCTCAAAAGGGACTAAGTTAAAAATTATGAAACTATTACAGATTAATTATCTATACGATAAGAATCAGTGTTATTTTGGTCATTGAGACTAAGCTGGTTAGGGAGTTATAAAATTCTCTAAACTGTTAAAATATTGTATTCCTGAAAAATTATTTACTCCGGTAATTTTGCATATTTCAGAATAAAACAAAAACTAGAATGATTATGAGAGTATTTTATATACTTTAGGTCCTTATGACACTTTACCTAAGCAGACAAGAAAGTGGTTAAAAAAATTCACGATTTCATTAACTGAAGCTTTTCGTCCTTATATAGGCTTATCATTAAACTATTTGTTTTAGAAATTTTGATCGTGTAAGCTTTGCCCTTTTTTAATATAAAATTTCTGAGAAGAATTATCTCACCATAATTATAATAAAATATCTCAAAAAGGACTGAGTGAAAAATGATGATACTCATACAGATAATATCTCTTTATAATAGGTATGTTAGAGTAAAATTTAGTGGCTGAGACTCAACTGGTTCTAGTGTTATTAATTTGGTTTAGCTTATAGTCGGTTAATGAGATGAGGCCCACTCTGGCCAGGCAAGTAGTATTTGACACATTATATTTCTAAAACAAACTGGGTCTCATCCACTAAATTCTATCTTATAGTACTTATCATATACGGGAATAATGTGTATGGGTTTCATCATTTTTCACTCAGTCCTTTTTTGAGATATTTTACTATAAACATAACTGAGCGGGGAAGTAATCCTTCTTTGAAAATTTATATTGAAAAAAGGACTAAGCTTACAAGATAAACATTTCTAAAACAAATAGTGCAATAATCAGGTTATATAAGGAAAAGCTTGAGAATCATTTCTAAGCTCTCTTGTTACTTTCAAGGTAATAATCAAAGGTTTCAGTTAATGTAATTTTTTTCAACCATTTTCTTGGCTACTTAGGTAAAGTGTTGTAATGACCAAAATTATATGAAATACTCTCATTATCATTCTAGTTTTTATTTAGTTAAATTTGTTGTTTGTGTAAATACAAACCATGTCCTTTTCTTATTGTTAGTTCTTGTTTTGATTTGATATATAAAAAATTACAAGAATTAGTAAGATTTTCACATGATTTTGGAAAGCAAAGCTCACTTTTAACGGCTGCAGCACATTGCAAAAGTATTGACCAGAAAAAAATTTTAGTTACAGTTTTATATTCAAGAAAGGATAAAACATAACTGGTCAGAAAATCGCAAAAAAAAAAAATGTCGAGCGGCAAGGTCTGGACGATTTCGAATGGATTGACCCATAAACTTATTTATAATAAATAAGATTTATTAAATAACACTATCTTAGTATTATGAAGTACATTCCTTAGATTAGTTTTTATTTAATAACTATCTAAACAGAAACAGCTTTTCGTAGAGTCATTGTAATAGTTATATACTTCAATATTGCATTGGTTGAATTAGAAATCGTGAAATAAAATCCCTAAATTTATTTAACGTACAAGCCTCTTGGTGAAATAAAATATCATCAAATAATTTCTTTATTTGTAGTATTCCGAATAGTGCCACATTAGCCGAAACATAGTCGACGATTATTTGGCTGACTAAAGGATATAAATAGTTACATTTTAACGAGGGAATCATTAATTATAAACTTGTTTTTACCTGCAAGTTATTTTAAGCATCGTCCATCTGTCACAGATACTTAAAACAGGTATTTTTTTTATACCTTTAGGTATTAATTCAGTATTAAACTATTGATAATTATGTTTATTACTTTGTGCTGTAAATCACATATTGTCATGATATCATGAGGATAAATAAATGCCATTCAGTAACCACATTTCGATTGCCGTTATAAAATTTATGACATACTGGAGTGGATTCCGCATAGATGTTTTGTGCGGTCATGACAATGACCGGCTAAGTTTTTAGTCTTTGTGGTTTAATAATGATTAGGTGGCATCATGCATTAGTTATTACTTTATATCTAGTATGGTGTAATAACATTTTCACTCATGTGCTGTTCGGTGAAATGATTATAGGAGGAAGTATTACATTTTTGCTAACTTTAATAACACTATATATAACTTAAATTGTTTGTTCTTAACGTGAACTCATAATAATGCTATTATTATTAAATTTTGACGGAATAATGTTCTGTAAAAATTATTATTGTCTTGGTATTTATTTATTTATTAATTATTTTTTCTCCATCTTCAATAATAATCCAGTTTTGAGTTTCTTTAAAATTATTACTCTTATAATTTTTGACTTGAATATATAGATATTTTTTCCAATTTGTTTATCGCGTTTTACTGATTCTAAAATGCTACGAACATTTTTCCCTATCTTTGAAAATAACGGAGTTATGGGCGTATATATTGATTGACTTTCATTATTTTTTGTGTGTTTTTTTAGTTATTCGCGGTGTAATAATTCTAAACCTCTCTGAGGTCAATTCCTGTATTTCGACCGTTTAGGATGTCTGCCATTATTGATTCTGACCAGTTTAAGGTGACAGACAAAAACAATGTACAATTTGGCTAAAATGTGAAAATCACATTGAATATTTTCTTCTTATAATACGCAATTTTCGTCCCCAGCTCTTGGACTATATTGTTTTATAGTAATATGTATTATGACTGTAATTACCTTAAGAAGTCATTCGATTGAGCTTTAAGAAGAGCTTAGTGGACAAGGCCTCAATCGTGTATGGGAGATGTGTTAGGGGGGCGGTGAGTAATGGACTGCGAAAATAACACGACACTCTCCAGGGTCATGGGCGGATCAAGCCTTCACGCTAATCCCGGCCGGCTTTCGCCTCATCGTGAGCGGAATTTCTTTTGGGGGTAAGCCCGTAGCAAACCCTTCGGAAATACCGTTTTGGTATTACTTAATGAGGTAAGGAGTATGGCTATTTTAGTGAAACTAACGCGGTGAAAGGTAACGCAATGACCTGGGGATTCCACCCATCTTTCTAATCATATTCAATGAAACTATGTTTAGTGAGTAATCTATTTTCCTAACCTCTTATTTATACTCTTCTGAACAACTAAGTTTTCACTAATGTCCATTCCTTTTTTTGCTAATAAACATATTAATTAACTCTGTCATTATCATTATTTCCGTTTTTTATCCAAATTCCATAATGGATATTAGTTGACCGTTAGGAATCACTTGGAGAAATTAGTCCGGATGGCAGTTAAATAATATTTTTCAACTATTTATTATCTTATCCTCTTGAATTGTTCTAGCGCACATATATGTTACTGTGTCCTCGTTGTATTCCTTTTGTATATTTTTAGCCCTGATAATGATGACCCACAATGGGGGTCGAAACATTGGCATACAATAAATACTTAATAGTTTCTTAGTGAATGAAAGCAAAATTTCACATTTAAAACAATTTCACGCCTAGGATATTACAGTAACTCTTCCATTAAAATTTACCTACAAGAATCACTGCTTTATACCATACGTTTTGCACCTTTTTACGATTTTCTCACTAAAGACTCTAACGATTTTGATTAAACCCGTCATTCCGATGTAAAATTTAATTAGTTTTAGATAGATAGATAGATAGAAAATAATTTTTATTCTGGGACTGGGTCCCTTTAGAATAACAGCTTTGTACAGATTAAATATACAATATGTCTGGCCAACAGAGAAAATGAACATGATTAACTACTATTTACAATAATTGATGAATTTGTATACAACACAAAATAAATAAAATAAAAACAATCTTCAGAAACTAATTTATGTTAGAAAAAATGAGAAATATATGAGTTGATAACAGAATCCGAATTAAAAAAGAAACAAAAAAAAATTAAATTAAACAAAAATAATTAGTAACATTGTACTAGTACTTATTATTCTTAAAAAAACTAACTTTCTTAAAAATTAACTCTGAAATAATAAAGGATCTATATTAGACTAAGAATTAATGAAAGATTATACAATTAAAACATAAATAAAAATAAAAAATACAAATATAAGAAATGAAATCTTCTAATAACAAAATAACGATATATAAAACTAAACAAATACTGTAGAGATTGAAGGAAAAAAATTATATAAAATATATTTCATATTTAAAATATATGGTCAGGCAGCGTCATTTTGGGATGTTATAAGGTGCTGGAAAAGAAGGAATTTAAATGTAGAAAGGGAAGGAGCATGGCGGATGTTTGATGGAAGGGAATTCCAGAAACTAGTAGAACGGTTTTATTATAAAATAGGTTTCTATTTGATTGAAATAGTCTGAAAATACTTAAATGCCGATTTTTATTTTCTTCTCCAATCAACATTTGATTTGATAGATTCAAAAAATTAATCATTTCATGCTGTTAGTATATATAAAAAAACGAGTAAATACACTAGTTGAAAGAATTTGATAATCAACCGTTAAGGTAATTTTTTTTTCGAACATAAGAATTGTAGTATAGATGTGTTATATATCGTTGGAAAGATAAATATGTTATCTTATGTAAAATTTTGAATAAGTTACTAGAATGTGATGAAAAGCGGATAAAACCAAGTGATAAATGTTTCCATCGAAACGCATTCTAATTCTTTGTAGCTTTTTCAACTTTAACTTCATTTAAAAGTTCTTAATTTTTTTTTAAACAGCGAAGATAAGCGAAAGTCGTTTGACCAGATTTTTGTTCTAGACTAGTTTCAAAATAAGAATTTGAAGAAAGCCCTAGAATAAGCTGGTTACTTAAATTTATATGTTGATTTTAATTTTTGCTTTTATTCAAACCTTTTAATGAAATTAAGAATATTTATTTTCTAAGCAAATGTAAACATTGCGTCATTAAACGGGTTTTTTTTCATTGTACGACTGAGTTGTTATTTTATATTAGATTACGTATAAATATTTTCCTTAATAATATTATAAAAACTCGGTTTGCTCAATTTTTAGTGTGAGTCTCTGTACACCTGTTTTTTGTATTTCATTCACTATATCGATGCGTCTAATCGACTAAATATAGAAATAACGGAAATATAATTTTTAAATTCTTAGTAAACATTTAATAAAGTAGCTGAAATGATGAGTATAAGGAAACATTCCGGCATTCCTAAAGGACTGCAAAGCCGTCTATTATATATATTGGTCTTCTTTTTCTCTCTTATATTCCCGTCTACTCTTTTCTACGTCATCCCAAACGTGTTTCGACTCCAAGCACGCGCATTACCCATCTCACCGATTTGGTTTATTTTCGTTCGAAGGAGGAAAATATATATTTTATAGGCTATTTCTGTCCATCAATTTATAAAATTTTTATCAATATATAATTTCTCTGTTAAAAACTAATAATATTCAAAGTTAACTGACGAATCGTTGACACCATTAACAGAAAATTCGATAAATTCGAAAATTACGAATAATTAAAAATCTATGAAAAGACATTAGTAACTCAACGCTGATCCAAGTTTTTAATGAATGGACTCACGAGCAGTTTTACGTTATTAAAACAACAAAAATAAACTAAATAAACATTCTTTATTTTTATTTGTTTTATATTATAAACTTAATTAAAAATAAAAATTTTCAGTACTAAGGAAATTACGAATTTGGTAAATGTTTTAGGGATTTTTTTTCACACTCACTCACTCACTGTTGGGCGCTACAGTCCTTGTAGTTCTTACCCGTACCTAGCGATCTCCAGCAAGACTCCTTCAATTTCCAACTCCCATCCTTCTCAAATCCTCCTCCAAGTCCTCAATCCACCGTCGCCTGGGTCTGCCCATTTTCAATTTCCCTCCTGGTGCACCATTTAGCATTATTTTAGGCAGCTTCCATCCTTTCCACATGCCCTAACCATCTCAGCCTGCTCTTCCTAATAACACAGAGGATATCAGGCTCTCCATACGATTCTGTAAGTTCGGGGTTCCTTCTGTTGCTCTACAAATCTTTGTCAATAACCTCCTCTCTCAGACCAGTAGAGCTCTTCTGTTTTCTTTAATTAGGGTCATGTCCACGGTTTTTTTTTTTACAAATATGTATTAATACAATTATAATTATTATTAAGTTTTCAGAACAAATTCGAATCTGAATTTTAATAGAAATAGTTGATTGAAGATTTCCTGAATAAGATTTTCTAAATAAGTACACTCACAAAAATTTCTGTGGGACGAAAAGTCAGATGAACTGAAATGAAGAAGTGTGTAAAGATATTATTACTTCACATTTTAATTCACTTATTCACTGTCAAAAAGGACCGAAGTTGTCGAAAATCCCAAAGAAAAGATAAATGCTTTATATCAGGAAATAAAAAAACTTAATATGATTTTCATTTTATTTTTATTTGTATAAATTATAATTATTAAGGTGTTTTAAAAAAATATTAAAATTAATTTCACGAATCACCTGACCCGTTGAAGCTTCTGAGAAAGGTCAGGTCTAAAACTGCGTCATAAGATGACTAAGAGGAAGACGGTTGGTCAGAGATTTCCTTGTAGAAATTGATAAATAAATGGCTTTGACCCTAGACCATTATGAATAATTAATGGTAACATTGCAATTAATCCTTTTATTTTCGATTGAAATTTATTTGATTTAAATCTACCAATTAATAAGGGTCACACTTAATGGTATTGTGTTGCTGTTTATTAAATTTAGCACTTCAGAAACCAACATCCATTTTTTTTTTTTTTAATTTATTGATATTTACAACTGTATTGTACAACATATCTAGTAAATAGGCTAAAAGAAAACAGTTATGAAAAAGACATGTAGAGAAGCTTCCCTTTGGCAACACTCTAAAAATATTCTAAACTAAAAGGTCACGAACCATCCTTTTTCAGACGCCTCGGAGGATCATCAGGAAATGAAGTAAAAGAATGGATTGAAACTAGTGGGCTAGAGTGGGAATGGAGTTTGTCATGGAAGGGATGACATCTGGTCAGGGCCAAATCAGCAACATACGGAATTTATGGATCAGTTTATTAGTTACAAAGTAAGGAGCGTTGAGGATTTTGGATTGTAGGGATTGAATGCGGGAAGAATTCGATGGTTTAGTTGGGTCCCAAAGCTCTATTCCGTAAGTCCATTAAGCCGTATGATAGTTATGTAGATGAACCTTTTGTAGTTAAGTGGAAGATTAGAACGTTTGTCTAGTAAGTTGTAGGAGTAGCCGAAAACGTTGAGCAGTTTCTTGTCGTTTGAGTCTTGTATGAGAATTCCAAGTAAGGCGTTTGTCAAGGTGGAGTCCTAGACATCGGATCACTTCAACACGAACTAGCGGAATGTTATTGAAGGATATCATAGGTTTACGACGAAGAGTAAAGGTAATTTGGTGGAATCTGTTGGAATTTATTTTAATTATCCAATTCTGACACCATACCTCAAGGTCCCTGATGTGGGATTAACTTCCACTTAAAATAAAATAATAAAAGTTCAATTTGATGTTGTTATTAATACTTATAATATAATATTTTTTTAAATGTCGAATATTTGCTAGTATATATAATCAATTAAAGATGAGATGGTTCGTATATTGGTCAATAAATGATCAACAAGAAAAATATCAACAATTTGTGAAACCAACGTTTCGACCATTCGATGTTTGTCATCATAAGAGTTAAAAATAATGATTACTATTACTGCGTATTACAAATATATAATTATAAGTCTTTTATTATTACTTCAGAAATATATGTATAATCATCCATAGATGTTATATATAACTTCTCTTCTTATTCATTGGGCGCTACAGTCCTGGTTGAACCTGGACCTGTGCCACATCTTTCCTCCACTCCTCACGGTCCACAGCAGGTTCAGCTCATTTCTGATACACAGCTTCCGCAAGTCTTATTACAGATCGTCCAGCCACCGTTGCTGGCTCTACCTCTTTGTTTTTTCCCCTCAACGTTTACCATTCAGCATCCTTTTTGTAAGATTAAAATTAATTTCAACATGACCTAGTCACCTGAGTCTGCTCCTAAGAACTTTTCTCTCCCAGACTAGGAGGGCTGTCCTGTTGTTCTTGGTCATAGACCTGGTATCACGAATAAGGTCTTGAGAATATTATGCTTTTTTGAAATATGAATATTCAATCCTGGGCTGTTTGAGAGTCACCTGTGGTGTAGTGGCTGGCATAATATCCGCAAAATTTTGGGTTTTTTTCACTTTGACCCATATATAAAGCGGAATATCTAAACAGAGCTACATGAAAAATTCCAAAACTTAAACGCCTTACATTTATCTAATAGCAGCAAAAAGTTGGTAACTTTAAATCAGTTCGTTAAGAATCATAATGCATTAAATACTGCTGCTTTGCAAGAGTTTCCGGGTGTGCCATCATAACATTCCAGTTGAGTCTCGGCCACTAACGTTCTGTCTTCTTTTCTTGACATAAGGTAAATACACTCTCTCAAAAGGTGTAATTTTATCATTATTTATTTTTCATTAAATATCTTCTTTTTTTTCAATTGATAAAGAATTTACGATGATAAGCTATAAAATATCTGTATTGTTCTGAGAATCATTCAGTCTTATCTGGTTTGTCATTTATTAGTAACAACAATGCAATCATTAATGACTTTACGATGCTATTTGAACCATTTGTGCTACTCATTTATTTGTATACAACTCTTCAGAAGAATCATCACTGGGAATTTTTTCCCTATACTTGTATATTCAATAAACTGTCTTAAATCATTAATTGATTGTATGTTTATTCAAACAGTAATTCTGCCTAGCATTAATCAGCTGCTTGGTTACTGTTTGAGGAAGGAAATAATGGAGGTGTTGATTCCCAATAGTTGCTATAACCGTTCTAGGAGATTTTACAGGAAACGCGAAAATCTCTCATTACTATATTATTAAGCCAACTAATCTTATTCTTTTCGTATTAAAATATAGAATATTAAAATCTCAATAATACCGTATTAAAGTTATGAAACGAAATATTTTAGTATGTTTTGGAACGGATCTAAATATGCAAGTACCTTAAGAAATTAATTGTATTTCTAAATCGTGTTTATAAAGGACTTCAGTTTTCATTAGATAAAATCAAACAGAACATTTAGATAAAACTAAATGATGAGAATAAAAATATGTAAAAAAAATCAATTTCGTAAGAAATGTTCTTTAATTTAGAAAATCAATAGCATTTAAAAATTCAGCGTCTCAACTGTAGTTTTAGTTGTTAAAAGACTCCTGATTGTACAAATCTTTTTCATCGTCATAAAATCTCTAGATTTTTTGGTTTAACGATCTGATTGTTCACTTAAGCAACCTGTTTGTAACATATAATTACATATTTATTTTTTTAACACGTGTATTGGAAATAAAACACCTTAAGAATGACTAAAATATTTAAAAATCTGGTGCGGGCAACACACGACTTTCACTTACCTCCATTTTTAAAATCAATGAAAGAATTTTCAAATACAGTTAGAGATAAAAATACGAGAAACTATTAAAGATTTAATTAAATTAAATATCTATAGAAACATGTGTTTTATTAAAAAATCTATTATATCATTATCTAAAATAATGTTAGTTTTATCTTCTTTTCATCACTCTCTATTAACTTTTAAAAGATTGAGTATAAGATAATATTTTTTCCAAAATCGTTAGCTTTCCAACGGTATATCATACATGTATATTGCTGCTCTTATATTCAAAAACAAAAAATTGCATTAAAAAAATATTTTTTCTGTTTTCTCCTTCAGTTGGGTATCGAATTCATTCAATTTATATTTACCTGTTTTTCATCAGTGGTAACAAGATTATATAGTTATTCGTATAGAATCAACAAAATCAAAGGTACTTTAGAGAAAGAAAATTTTAAATTTCGGCATTTAAGCCCTGTCGGACCATTTTAAAACGAATGAAACCTAAGTGACATTAAAGCCCATTACATATGACATCGATATAGCGAGTTTAATCCAAATCGTCGGAACCGTTTTCGAGAAAATCTAAAAAAGGTGAAAAATGCATGGTATAAAGTGACTCTTCTTATAAAGAGGACCCTAAAATGTGTAATTCAGTTGAAAACTGGAATTCGAAAATTTTCACGATCGCAATACTCTCCCTTACTATATATAGTAAGTGAAAGTAAAAATCACCAGTCTATCTTCAGGATAATATTCTTCATTGTCTTTTTTTCATTTATCTGTTACGTCATTCATGATTATTATTTTATATAAATATCATTTTTTTAAAATATTTATATATAGTCGTATAATCGCGCCATTTTATTTTTTTTTTTTTTTTTAATTTGTTAATTCATTTAATGTCACTAAGGCTGCTGTGGCTAGTCGAAAGATGATACAATGGGAGTCCTTAATTTTATGTCGCAGCATGCTGAGATGTGAAATTTTTACATCCAAATCGGCCAACCAGAGGAGTTTGTACCATGCATTTTACACCTTTTTACGATTTTCTCAAATGTGCTGTTACGATTTTGATTGAACTCCCTATATCGATGCAAAACTTCTTGGGCTATAATATAATATAGGTTTCATTCTGATTGAAATAATCTGATAAGGCTTGATGCGGAATTTTCAATATTTCTTCCTCTAAAGTACCTTTAATTTTGTAGATTCGAAAAAAATCGTCGTGTTAGCATTGATAAAAAAAAAAAAAAATGGGTAAATATATAAGTTGGACGGATTCAATATATCCAATTAAAGAAGAAAGGAGCACACAAATATTTTTATGCAATTTTTGTGTTTTTGATCATAAGACCATAGATAAATAATATACCGTAAGCTTTAGGAAGCTTAAGATTAAAAAAAAATATTATCTAATACACAAAATGATAAAAGTTTATGGAGAGTGTTGCAAAGCCAATAAAAGTAACTTATTTTATTTAAATATAATTATAACACAATTTAATTAATTATTTATGTTTTCTTCTTTCACTTTTCTATATATTTCATCTTTATCTTTATTTTAAAATTCTTGAATTGATTTTAATATCAGAGGTAAGTCGTATAAAGTCGTGTGTTGTGCGTGTTTTTAATACGCTATAAATTTCTGGACTCGCAATATCCTATGTTCAAAATACTTCCCCTTAAACTTATAAAAACTTTGAAAGGAAACGGTAATCGATAGCTGTAAATCTTTCCTGCATCTCTCCCCGGAGTGCGGTGTACTTTTATGAACAGAATTCTTCTATTATTCAGCCAGTACTCAAATATTTACTAGGTAAAAGGAGTGGCCTATTGTGGGGATAAGGAACTTGAATAAATAAAAATTAGATCGGGCTTGTTACCATGTAAAACGTTCAATTCAAATTCACTATTCACTAAATTAAGGGAGGAAAAAAGGTTCTTGAACTAACTAGCTTTCCTTCCCTATTTACCTTGTTTTCGTCCTCTGCAGAGATGATGAAGAATAAAATACTTTATAACAACAAGACCAAAACCAAGCAATGCTTTGAGACCTTAAGAATTTTTTTTATTCATTTTAAAAAGTATAATTTAAGCAGTCAAAAAACAATCATAAATATTATGTCTAATAACATAATCCTTTGCACTCGTTTGTCCCTCTGACGGGACATAACTTTTTATAAGGAATTATGTAGAATGAAATCAGACCACCGCATTTTTTTTCTATTATCGCATTTTTACGCATTTTTTTTTAAGGTTCTTTACTAGTAGATTTTCTTCCCTATTAACCTCGTTTTCGTTCTGTACAGAGATGCTGAAGAACAAAATACTTTATAACAACATTTGACGAGATCAAAACCAAGTAATGCTATGAGACCTTAGGATTTTTTATTAATTTTAAAAAGTATAATTTAAGCAGTCAAAAATGTTATACCTAATAACATAATCCTTCGCACTCGTTTGTCCCCTCTGACGGAACATTACTTTTTATAAGGAATTATGTAGAATGAGCTTAGAACCCTCATTTTATTTTTTTTTTTTTTTAACTATTATTTTGAAACGCATATTTTCCTGTAGTCTTCTGTTAACATAGCACAAAAAATATATCAAATATAATAAAAATATCAATAAGGTGCGTGATAAATAAATGCGTTTTAGCAATATGTAGAATTAGTGGAACATTCAGATTCTATTTAACAATAAACATGCGCACATTAATCTATTATTCATATTAGGAATTGCTTTAAATTTCACCAAATGGTAGTAACTTATAAAAAATAATTGTTTGTTTTTTGTGTGTTCTTCAATGACCTCTAATACATATAAACAAAATTTCATAACAATGCATTACTTTTTCCTAAAGTTTTACACATATTTTGACGATTCCAGTGTATACGTTTTCGCTAATAATTAGCGTCCAGTTACTGAAAGGTAGCGTGCGAAACGGTGCCGATTGCAAAGGGTATTAACCCTTATTATATTATTAACCCTATAAACTATAAATTTATATTATTATACGATATAATGATTTAATAGCTATAAACAGAGAAGATTCTGTGAAATGTTTGTAAATATCCTCAATCTGTAGGAAGTTTTGAAAGGAAAGCTGTCTTTAAGAAAATAAGAAAGCGCATTCAAGATGGCGATTTAGACTGTGTATGACTTTACTTTCGTTTTTAAAATAAATTAAGTTTAACCGTAGAATAAATATTAAGTACTAAGCCTATGATCATCAGTGGAAGAATTTATCGAAATAATTTGTATACAATATGAATTAGATTTGAATTATTTATAAGTAATTCCTTCTAATATTGTTAAATTACTTCAGCTTATATCTTATTTAATATTTAACGGATGTAAACTAATGTTGTACGAATTATATTATACTGATTATCTAATTTTTAATGTCCATATTTTTTTAATAACGTGAGTTACAGTTTTAAAGCCCTTTGCCAACCAATATATTTTTAAAATATAAATTTCAAATTTGTTCATGACAATTAAAGGGGATGAATACTAGTCTAATTTAGAGCTTTCGTACAGGAAATTACAAGTTATGAAGGTTTAAGACGTTCGTTAATTTCTGAGATTTTTTATTTTATATATTTCCCTTTTGTTGACATGCGTATGTTTTTATGTTGGGATCAATGTTTTTTTTTTCTGTCTGTAACGTTCTTTTCATCTTCAAAAAACGCACACGGTTGACACTCTTTAGCTCTATATTTGTTGCTCAAGTTAAAAATTTGCCGATAGTTTCTCTATCAGAAATTTAGTGGGGAATATTTTTGTTGTTATAACATTATTCGCTAGGATCTAGCGTCAAGGAGCTATATTAATCTAAATGGAAAAAAGGTACCAATATGTCTGTGTTAAGGCGTATATAAATTATTTTTTCAGCTGATCGTTTCTTTCTTTCATTTCACTATCTATACTTCTTCAATTCGACCGTCTGCAAATTCATTTTCTCCATCACTTGCAATAGGGGTAGATTATAGGTATACCAGTACATATCCATGGTATATTGCTTTTCTCGGTGAGGAAGAAATTTAAATTTTTTGTTGCTATGATTTTACTATACATATTTACATTTTTTTTTTTTTTTTTTTTTTTTTATGTTACTCCGCCTCAGATCTCGAATAGTAGTTATTGTCTTTGCTAAGACTGAATGAAAGTGATACAAAATTATAAGCAAAGCCAATTTTTCCCTCCCTCCTCCCCCAAAACCTACTATTGTGTTTTGGAATTTATATAACATAATATTTATCTATAATTTAGAACTGTTTTGATCTGGTGATCATAATAGCTGAAATTCTGGTGCTAGCAACCCACAACTATCACTTACCTCGGCTGTTAAAATCTATAACATAAAGTTCAGAAAGATTTAAAGTATTATATCCAGTTTCATTAGAAGCACATGTTTCAAATTATAATAATATAACAATATATAATTGTTACGTGGAATAATCACTCAAATTTATGCCCTATTCTCACTTTGCTTTCCACAACTTTGTGTTTAAGATTTTTTTATAAAATCACGAAAGCTAAAGATTCACCTCTTAAGCCCTGTCGGACTACTTCAATCAGAATGAAACCTACATGATTTCAAAGCCCATTAAACTTTACATCGACATAGAACATTTGATCAAAATCGTTTGAGCTATTCTTCTAGTTAGCTAATTTTGATGAAAAATTTACTGTATTATTTCCAGCGTATGCTAGTATTAAATATGAATTTTCAGTTTTATACATCGTTTTGACTATCTAGACTTACCACACATATAGACCTTTTTGCGGGACTTTGATCATGGGATCATTTGAACTCAGGTGACCCTAAAACGTATATTTTCACGATTAGAATACTTTCCCTTACTATATATTTCATTTATAAGTAAGTGAAAGTAAAAATAAATTGGATACTTATAAATTAGAAACGATATCCGAATAACTAATTTCTTTTAAGATGGTTCATTTATCAGCAATATAAATTTAATAAGAGATTCAACGACCCTATATAAGAGAAAATGTATTAGTTTTATGAAGTTGGCTCTATAAAATCATTGTGCCCCTAAGTGCCTCAGCTTTGTTTTAACTGTTTTACACGCTCAATATAATCTCAATTAGCTCTATCGTAATTTTAAATACATATAAATTTATATGTTAATGCTAGATTACATCTGGATCGTTATTTTATTTACATAGTATTCGATTATCCTCTTAATCTTGACCTCATTTTCTAAAAATGTATATGCATTGCATAAAAATGAAATATTCTAATTAAAAAATAATCAAAGATTTTTTTTTTTTTTTTAGTGCATACTGGAATCGTTGGTTCTCGATTCTCTAATTTTGGGTCAAATCAGAGAAGTGTTTTTTGAATAAGTATGTATGTATAAAAATATACGTTAAAATTAACTGTTAGAATGTTATCAAATTTGTTTTTACTTAGCCATTTCTACTCTTAAGCGGTCGAGCAGTTATCGAAGTAAAGACAAGTTAAGGAAAAACAAATTGATCCTGTTTTCGCATTATAAGATGAAAATTTATATGGGTCAATCCATTTGAAATTGTCCAATTTTCATTATTTTTGCCGCTCGAAATTTTTGATTATCGTGATTTTTCGACCAGTTATTCTCTATCCTTACTTGAATATAAAACCATAAATAAATAAAAAATTGAACCAATACCATTGGCATTGCAACCGTTTTTAGTCAGCTCTGCGGGCGAAAGCATGCGATGGGAAAATCTTTCTAATTCCTGTAATTTTTTAGATATCAAATCAAAACAAAAATTAACAATGAGATAAGGACATGCTTTTTATTATTTGTCCCAACAGCTCATTACCTAAAAAGTGAAGACAGTTGTTTAAAAAATTCTCGAAAATGAATAAGAAAAAACGAGATTTTTAACGAGATAAAAGTATATTAAGGAAAAGAGACTCACTTTTAATTATTTTTCTTATATAGCTTAGTCATGTTCCTACTTGCTGTAAAAATTTCGTTCTTGAGAACATAATCCTCTTCTGTTTACGAATTTTCAAAATTGGCAAAAATTCATTTTTAACCGATGTTTAAATGATGACATAGCCTTTTCATTGCATTACTTGTTTTATAATTTTTTATCGTATAAGCTATATCCTTTTTTCGATATAAAGTTTCAAAAGATTATTTTCCGTAATATTTATAGTAAAATATCTCAAAAAGGACTCAGTGAAAAATGACAAAACTCACATAGATTATACCTCTATATAATAAGTATGTTAGAATAAAATTTAGTGGCTGAGACCTAGTTAGTTTTTGAAATATAACACGTCAAATATAACTTGCCTTTCCAGAGTGGCCCTTATTTCATCAACCGACTATAAGACAAACCAAATGAATAACACTATAACCAGTAGAGTCTCAGCCACTAAATTTTATCCTATATTACTTATCGTATAGAGGTATAATCTGTTTGAGTTTCATTATTTTTACTCAGTCCTTTTTGAGATATTTTACTATTGTTTTGATTTAATATCTAAAAAATTACAGGAATTCGAAAGATTTTCCCATAACATGTTTTTTCCTACGGAGCTGACTTAAAACGTTTTCAATACTTAAAGTATTGGCCCGAATTTTTATTTATTTATGGTTTCATATTCAGGAAAGGATAGAGAATTACTGGTCAAAAAATCAGGAAAATCAACAATGTCGAGCGGCAAGGTCTGGAGGATTTCAAATGAATTGACCCATATTACAAAATTTATTTAGGATACCGCCCATTAAGAGTAAGGATTGATTTTCTCATGTTAATCTTTTTTTTTGTTTGATAATTGTTTTATTTTTTGGCCTATCCCAAAACATATTAATTTTATTTCATAATTTACTACGTATGCATAATTGAAACTCGAGGATGGCCCTAGAGGCCGAAACGTTGTAAATTATAAAATAAAAAATTAATGTTTTTTGAGATTGGCCAAAAAAATATATCTTACGAAAGTATTGAATGTATTTGATAAAATTATTTAATATGAGACCATCTAGGCACCTACTCGTACTATTAATGAAACTTTATTAGGATTAGTTTCACGGAAGTAGATGTTTTTGTGACTTGTTTTCTGAAAAGCGAATGGAAATTTTCAATTCTGAAGACATAATTACTTTTAAATTCGTGCAGGCATTCAAGGCTTCGGTATCTAGGGCAGTAAGAAGCAAACAGAATTTTAAAAACCATAGTCATGTGGAACATATATGAAACTAACTAAAAAATACATGATGAGATTATAATCTTTAAGATGACATCATAGTAAAATAAACTTCGTTTTTCAGGATTTATTTAATTATTACAATAGTTCTTCTCTAGAAAAAAAAAGATAAAAATGTGAAGTAAGGTACCAATAATTACAGCATTTAGGAAGTTGAAGGAAATGATTCTAAGCTTCGCGTAGATATATAAATATACACAAAAGGTGCTAACCTTGGTAGATGTATGACAAGCTACACTCGTCCTGAGCATCTTCCCCTGACTGAACGAACAGCCGGCACCTCCATAATGTATTACCGATATAGTATGTCTGGTGGAGGTGGGGATCTCATGGGTTCGTTCGTGTCCAACTTGAGGAACTACCACTTCCAGGAGTATGACGTTCAAATATGAAAGAACGACGTCATGTTCCAGTTTTCAAATTGACTGGAGGAAGCTAAAGTTCGAGCTGGACGCAGGAAAAACTGGACTTTAATTACACCAAGTCTATTTTTAGAATGGATTGTTTAATTGTTTCTTATCAGTACACCAAGGTGAGTATTATGAATTTTCATTCGAAGTATAACTTCTGTAAGAGAATTTTTTTCTGTAAAGAAAGCTTTGAATGAAGAATGACGGTTATTAGCACTAAATATGTTGTTAGCGGTATTATGCACCTTAATTGGCAAAACCTTTACATTTTGTTAAGAGGATTTCAGAATTTTATCAAATTCATATTGAATAAAAATACACGAAGCTTTCTTAACTTTTACTTTCATTAACCGATACATGAAATTTATACCAGAAATACACGTTTTAGGGTTACACGTTTCCATGAGTCCAAATGACCAAGTTCCAAAATAAAGGTCTTTGTGTGTGCGTGTTTCTTGTTAGTCTAGCTCAATTTTTTTTTTTTTTTATAAAACTGAAATTTATAGATGTTACAGCACTTTTTCAACAAAATCGACGAACCAGAAGAGACACTTTATAACATGTATTTTGCATATTTTTACGATTTTCTTAAAAATCGTTCTAACGGTTTTGATTAAACTCGCTACATCGGTATAATTGGCAGTTATTTTATGTTGTCAAATATCATCAAAACTTCCTGCGAACGTTAATATTATAAACAATTTAAATGGAGTATTTAATTACATCCAATTGGACTGCTAAAAACAATGTATATCAGTAGCTCTAACAGTCTTTTATATACATAACGGTGGGTGATCAAGATATGAAACAGTACAGGCTTAAATGTAATGTGATGTGACGTAAAAGCTTGTACCCTGTGAATATAATTGAGTTGATAGCATCGCGGAGACTGTTGGGCTCAGTGAGGAGAGGATTCTGGAAAAGTTGGTATTCGCTGATCCGACTGGTAGGCGTCCGAAAGGTAGGCTGAAATTCACCATAAAGACATATTGGATAGCAATTAAAGAACTGATTGAACATAGCATATGAACTACTAAAGATTACTACGTATTTTAAATAAATTAAATGTCTGCATAAATATATATAATTAAATAAAATTTAGAGATTTACTGACGGCTATTATCTCATGCCTATGTTTTTATGAAGAGCCTATTATTGCACAGTTATTGGTGACCTTTAATAACTCACGTGTTTATCTGAAGTTTTATTTGTAATCACTAAAAATTATGTATGTCGAATAAGAAATCTGGTGCAGGCAACACACGGCTTTCACTTACCACAACTGTTAAAATCAATTTAAGAACAATCATCTACATTTCAATTTGAAAAATATTTTGAGTTTATTTTAACAAAACGTGTATTCATTTTTGTAGGAAGCATATGATTTATAGTAAATAATATAACTATATCAGATCGTTAATCAGTAATAGGTTTATTTCCTATTTTCCTCTTTATATTACTTTTTACAACTTAGTGTATCAGATAATATTTTTTCTGAAATCTTTTCTTTCCAACAGTATGTTATACGTCTATTACTGTTCTTATAATAAAAAAAAAAATACATAAAAAATATATTTTTTTATCGTGGATGTAATTAGTTGACCGTTGAGAATTACTGGAAGGAATTAGTCCGGGTGGCGGTCATTAAATGAAACAACTAAATAGTTTCAACTATTTTATTGTTTGCCAACGTTTCGACCCCCTTTGTGGGTCATCATCAGGGCGCATGGTGGGAGAATGGAAACTGGAGGCAAGAGAATTTGACAAAGGGACTTGACTAATGCAGTTCTCAATAAATTTTGGGAAAAGAGACTGGGTTCGACATTTTAATAAGAAAATTCTTTGTTCTGTTTTTTTGGCAAGTCGTTTGTGGAGGTTGCAAAGATTGTTAAAGGCTTTTCTATTTTGGGGGAATTGCGATTTAAGTGAGGAGAAAATATGATGGTGGTCATTATTAGTAATCACTGAAGAAAGGTGGTAAGGGGTTGAAGAGGATACATTTTGAGTCTGGGAGAAAGATGTATCCGGAGAAGTAATTGAAAGATGAGAAGTAACTAGGGAAGAAGGTGTATGGGGAGTTTTAGTATGATGTTGAGTTGGGAAGTGCGTCAGAAATCCATTACTATTAAACCTAGTGTGATAGCGGTGTGATGGTCTAGAAGAATCCAAAAGAGTTGTCGACTGAGGGTTTGGTCGTTGTGGTGGTGATCGAGGAGTTGTTACCTTTTTAGAACTGGAATTGTGGTGATGAGAAGAGCGTGAGTCACCTGAGGTTGTAGAAATGATGGCTTGTTGAGATGAAAATGCCTGCTGTTGTTGAGATGTAGATAGTATGTCCTGCTTTCGATTTTGTATTCTGGCGCTGCGGCGGAGAGTTGAGGAGGATGTATCTTTTTGTTGTTCCCGTGTTCTTTTTATCATTGTGGATGTAATTAGTTGACCGTTGAGAATTACTGGAAGGAATTAGTCCGGGTGGCGGTCATTAAATGAAACAACTAAATAGTTTCAACTATTTTATTGTTTGCCAACGTTTCGACCCCCTTTGTGGGTCATCATGAGGGCGCATGGTGGGAGAATGGAAACTATCAGTTTCCATCTCAGTTTCCATTCTCCCACCATGCGCCCTGATGATGACCCACAAAGGGGGTCGAAACGTTGGCAAACAATAAAATAGTTGAAACTATTTAGTTGTTTCATTTAATGACCGCCACCCGGACTAATTCCTTCCAGCAATATTTTTTTATCCTTTAGTTGGTCATCAAATTCGTCCAACTTGTATATTTATAATGTATATGTATTACTTGTATATTTATGTATATAAACCATCTTATATAGAAACGTCCAAATAGATTTTCAGTTTTCTCCTTTAGTTATTTATCAAATTCGCTCAACTTGCATATTTAGCTGTTAATTATCAATGCTAACAAGATAATACTGTTATTTTTATAGAATCTACAGAATTAAAGGTACTTTAAAGGAAGAAAATTTAAAATATTGAAATTTAAGACCTGTCATATTTCTATCAAAATGAAACCTACATGATATTAAAGCCCATTAAATTTTATATCGACGTAGTGAGTTTAATCAAAATCGTTTGGGCCGTTTTTGAGAAAATCGTAAAAGGTGCAAAATGCACGGTATAAAGTAGATCTTCCGATAAGCATATTTTGATGAAGAAAATTCTGTAACATCTCGGACGTATAGTTGTCTTAAATATGAAATTTCAGTTTCATAGTACTTTTCGTTTTCGCCCGAGAGTTACCACACACACACACACACACACACACACACGCACAAACACACACAGACATACACATACACACACACACACACAGACCTTTTTGCGGGACTTTGTCATTTGGACTCAGGAGACCCTAAAACGTGCATTTCCGTCGAAAACTGGAATTCGAAAATTTTCTCGATCGCAATACTTTCCCTTACAATATATTTCATATTTAGGTAAGTGAAAATAAAAATCTGGTGCGCGCAACACACGACTTTCACTTGCCTCCGTTATTTAAATCAATTTAAGAATTTGTATACAAATTTATAAGCGAAAATCAATTGTTAAAGAATTATTTACATTGGACTTTAAAAAAAACATGTGTTTTATTAAATAATCTATTATATTATTATCAACGAAAATAAGTGAACAACATTATATGTTACGAAATTCTGAACGGATTGATTTAGAATTTTTTTTAACTTTTAACACTAATTTATAGAACCATAATAAACCGGTTGCTGAAATAAGTAATAAATGTTAATTAATTGTGATTTTTTTTTTTAACTAATTGCGTACAGTCGATTTAACTTTTGTGTTATACGTGCTTTGTTTATGTAAGTGATGCTTTGTGTTACAGAACAAATGGATGTAGGGCATCATTATCAAGTACCCATATAATTGCATGAGATACCCCGCATTTACATCTGTCAAAAGAATTAGCAAATGGAAGAATGATATTGTTACCTCTTCTTTATCTTCCCATTTACTTAGCGGTTGTGTCAAAAACCGATCGTATCGAAGTGACGGCGATATGAGACGATATAGACATTGACCACAACTTGAATTAGATCCTTTATTCCCAACTGTATAAGCATTCATCCTATAATAACAAACTGCTATAAATTTGCAATCATATTTGAATAAAATTATTATTGATGTTATAAGGTTTCTTCCCACAAAACTATCTCGCCGGCTCTCTGCCTAGCCATGTACCTGTACTGCGCATGCACACCTGGCGAAATAGTCATGTGGAAAAGAATCTAAAATGGGGTAACTAGTTACATCGATCTGTTCAAAACGAGTTATTTATTTCCAGTAAATTTTATATTCACAGGAGTTTTCTATTCATCCTCTGATATTTTCAGTATTTTACTTTCACTTATCTGTATATGAAATATATAGTAAGGGGAAGTATTGCGATCGTGAAAATTTTCGAATTCCGGTTTTCACGGAAATCCACATTTTAGGATCCCTTGAGTCTATGTAGAAGTAACCAAGCCCCGCAAAAAGGTCTGTGTGGTAACTCTAGCACAAAAATGCAAAATCGTACGAAACTGAAAATTTGTATTAAATACTACAATACACCCAAGATTTTACAGCAACGTTTTCATCAAAATCGGCTAAAAGAAGAGCCACTTTATATCATGAATTTTTCACCTTTTTACGATTATCTCTAAAACGGCTCTAATGATTTAGATTAAATTCGGTAGAAAGATGTGAAATTCGATGGGATTTAATATTATATGTATCTGTTTCATTCTAATTGAAGTAGTCTGAAAGAGTTTAAATGTCGATTTTTAAATTTTCTTTCTCTAAAGTACCATTAATTTTCCAAATTCGAAAAAATTAACTAGATTACCTCGTTAGCTTTGATAAAAAACAGGTAATTATTTAAGTTGTATGAATTCAATGTCCAAGTAAAGAAGAAAACCGAAATATTAAATGAGTCTAAAACTATTGCCTGGTCGCTCCTCTTAAGTCATGATTAGGGTAACCAAGTTTTCAGGAACAGCCTTCTCTCCAAGTATGCTGTCTAAGTTCGCCATTTTCTCCACTGTTTGATCCTCAGTAATGCAACTAGTGCACGACGATTCAGCCTCTATTTTAAAAAGTGCTAAATATTATTTTTATTATTAGTAAGGAATTCGTTGAGGTAGAAGTCTCCATCTCCATGCTTCCTGGAAACCTTGTTGCTACGTCAGGAATTAGACGGTGGGTCCATCTTCCATTGGATGAGGCATTCCAACGTCTCTGCCATTTTTCTATTGTCTGAGACCTCTCTTCATTTGCAACCGTCGCCCAGTGATCATTTAAATGTTGCCTTCTTCTTCGAAAAATTCGTCCGCGTTCCTCGGCCAAAAGTTCAATTGGAGGCATACTGGCGATCACATACACAACGTCATAGGAAACAGTAAGGAAAAGATGAGTAACACGAAGAGCACTACTTCTTTACACGCTAATGGCCTTACGAATGTAAGATTTCTTCAGCTCGGCTTCCGCCCAGATTAATGCTGCGTATAAAAGCGTGGAGAAGCCTTCTTCCACACATCTTGGGACCACCAATATATGGCTTGATTCTAGACAGAGCATTGGTCACTTTTAGAACTATCATGCTAACATTTTGCAAATGATCATAATACCTAAGTCTGGCGTCAATTTGTACACCGAGGTATCTAATAGACGACTTCTCTGCTTGTGACGAGAACTGTCTCAGTTTTGTGTTCAGCAAGCTGAAGTCCTACTATTGACATCCAATGGCGAATCGTTGTTACGGCCTTGTTCGCATTATACTTTACCTCCTCCAAGAGTTTCCCTCTTACTACAATGGCTAGGTCATCAGCAAAACCAAACGTAGTTGTATCTTCATACATAGGGAGTCTTAGCACTAATAATTTAATGCATTCTTTATGTTACAGTTATTATGGCGCAGTACCTCTTGGCACACCTGCTCCACCTCTTTCCTGCTGTGGCCACCTTTGCAGCTTGAGTCACAAAGCCGATAGCATTTATCATGGATCTACCCTCCCGAAAAAGCGAACTGGTTGGAGTCCTTCCGTAAAGCCAGTTATTCTTTTATTTAGTATCCTCTCTATCCTTTGCCAGCAGTGTCTGAGAGAAATCGGTCGATAGAATCCGGAGTTTTCTCCGCAGGAATGAGTACAAGACGTTGCTTCTATCATTAAGTCGGAAAGACATTCTCGGGAATGCATGAGTTTAATACATCGAGGAAGAGCTTTGGTCTTGATCTTACAGCCACTTTCAAGGCAAAATTTGTAATGCTATCAGGTCTAGGTGTCTTGTAATCCGATATCCTCTTGCAAGCTAGGTCCAGTTCTTTTTGCACGATATCTGATCAAATCTTTCCAAATAAGATTTTGGACTGTCTTAGAAATAGCTTCGCCACTATTTTCTCCAGCAATAATGGTTGACGTAGGGAATAAGGTTTGCGCTAACCCAAGTTAAATCTATTATTGAGGTATTCCTATTTCTAGAAAATATTGGACATGAACCAGTATTTAGGAGAACAATATTAAGCGATGCGAAAGTATCTAGAAGGCGTTCGTTCACCTCTTCTGTAAGGCTCTCTGCTACCTCATGCAGTTGCCCATTCATTGAGATCTCCCGCAATGAGAAGAGTATTACATCCTTCTAATTTCAGCACAATTTTTTCTAGCAACGTTTCAAATTATTCTTGTGATGCGCACGGTGATACATATTTAGATATATCCCACTTTGATCCATACAAAACCTTTTTTTTTTTTTTTAATCAGATGGACTTCTTGAATAAAATTGCCTTTTTTCCCCGAATAGCTGCCCGACCAGAGCTATCCTTAATCCAGAAACAGGGCCTGTTGACATCTTTATACTGTCTCGTTCTTATCCTGTGTTTGACCGCATTATTTTTTCTTTTCTGCTTGGTTTTTACTAATTGCCACTGATCTTTCTGTTTATGTTTTAAATAATTAGGTTGTTCAGAAATGATGCCTTCTCCTCCTTCCAGCCTGTTCGTCTTTGACCTAGTATTTTTCTGGGTTGGTTGTTTTATCACATTGAACTCCTCTTGAAGGGATTGATTACTCGCCATAGTCTGAGTTTCACAACAGTTGTGAGCTGTTGACTGAAACAAATATCTTTTTCGGGCTAATATTAGCGAATATACTAGAAACAATAAATTCATTGCGTATTGCATCCGAAGCGGTAAGGGTAATAGTTGGTATGGGCTCTAGGTATTTAATATCAACTTTTATTCTAAGCTTAATATTTTCATATTGATTTACTTTTATTATTAGCATTGGTTTTGATTAATTACACATATGATTATTGTAGATTCTGTTTTTAAGCTATTGCTAAACTGGTCAATGATAATTATAGAGTGGAAATCCATTTATCGCAATAACCTGCTTTTTTAATTAATTTTATCTATTAAATGTAGAGACGCTGTGAAGCGTGATTACAATGTCTTTCTCTTTAAGATATACTCTGCTTATAACAACTTGAATAAAATGTTGGCGTGAATTAGTTCATTTAGATTTCACGCTTAATTTTATATTGACAGCTTACATACCTATGTATATTATATAGATCCAATTTGCAATGTACTCTCAAGAATCTCGAAAACCCTTCAGAAAAAAATTATTCACACCTGGTTATAATCCTAGGAGAATATCTTATCTGTTCTCTTTATATTTTTGAATCCTAAAAATAGAAATTTTAAATTATAAGAAATTATTTAAATTTATTAAGCCATCAAAGCCTTTAAAGTAATAAAATAAAAGTTTCAATCAATCATTGTAAGGGGCGAAAATGTATTACTCCGGAAGTTTTATACGTTGATTAAAAATGATGTTTTTTCATTTATTCGAATTTCTTTAATTTTACTGTTTAACTCCTATAAAATAAGGCATCATAAATCATCATATTTACACTAATATTTGTTAATATTTTTATCATTTGTGGAAACACTGCTTGGAACTTGAAGGTAGCCATTATTGTTGATAGGTGTAGCGTTGTCTTGATTGTTTTTATTTCAGTGGTAAGACTTTCATTTTCATTTGTGAATTAATTGTGGTTTTATGTTCATTCTTATCAACCAAAATAGTATCAGTTAATTTTCACATTATTTTATGGTGGTTTGTCTAATTAATGAGCTTTATTTACCATTTGGTTTTTATCTTCTTATCACTAGTTTCCATTTGACAACTTACCTAAATTTTGTTAATTCTGTGTCCCAGTTAGCTGTAAACATTAATGGATTTTTTTTGTTTTGAAATGAATCTTATTGTCATGATTTACAATTATTTTAATCTGATAATTTATTCCCATTTGTTTTTTGTTTTGAAGGATATGGACGATTTGGAAGACATGGAAACTGTTGAAAGTCTGAATTATGGTGACGAAGGTGATGGTGAGGAAGAAGAAACAAAACAAGGTTCAAGTTATGAAACAAGAAGTGAAGTTTCAGAATATGACACCCGAAGTGAAGCTAGTACAGCCAAATCGTCTAGAAGTAGATCATCTGAGGGAAGACATAGTCATCGTTTAGTTATGGTTAGAAGAGAGACATATGACTTTGCTACAAAATTGAACTACCTATTTCGTGATGCAAGATTTTTTGTCATCAAGAGCAATAATGCAGAAAATGTTGCACTGTCAAAAGCTAAAGGTGTTTGGTCTACATTGCCTCAAAATGATGCAAAATTAAATCAAGCAGTGAGAGAATCAAGAAATGTTATTCTTGTTTTTTCTGTTAAAGAGAGTGGAAGATTTTCTGGCTTTGCTAGAGTTGTGGGAGAGTCAAAACGTGGTGGTACTCCTATATCCTGGGTATTACCAGCTGGTCTCTCTGCAAAGGCTTTGGAAGATGTTTTTAAAATAGATTGGATCTGCAGAAAAGAGCTTCCATTTTCTGCCACAATGCACTTATATAACCCTTGGAATGAAGGTAAACCAGTCAAAATTGGTAGAGATGGGCAAGAAATAGAGCCAAGAGTAGGAGCTGAATTATGTAGGCTTTTTCCCGAGGATGAAAACATAGATCTGACTCCAATCTTGAGGAAATCAAAAGAACGAGCTCGAATACTGAAAGAGCGACCTCAAGTAAGAAGTAGAAGGAGGCCAGAGAGTAGGAAATATAGAAGGAGGTTCCGAAGAAATGCCAGGAGAAGAGATTTGTATTCTGATCCATACATGAGATTAATGCCACCTCTTCATTACGCACCACCTCCTCCTCCAATGTTTGCATATGATCCCCCACCAAGATATTATGATGGACCAATATCAGATTATGGTTATGACAAGAGAAGCTATGATAGAACTGTGGAAGAATTCCTGTGGAGGACCAATAAACGAGACCATGAACGTAGCAGAGAGAGGCGCTACAGAGAACGGCGATAAGTGTCAAGTGTTCAATTTGTGTTTTATCTTATTTGTAAAGACTTTATATGAACTCATTTAAATATACTAATTTCCTATTCAATTTTCAAAAGACTGTTTTTCAAAGACTCTGCCTTTGTTCTTTTTAAAGAACTGTATGTTTATACATGTCAAAAGACTGATGATTTGTATTTTATTGAATTGTGTTGTAGTGCTATAGTTTTCAAGTGCCTTTAGGTTTACCTTTCAATGTGTTGGACTTAGGTATACCTGTATCCTCCTACAATCCTCCAGGAATTTGTGCCTTAATCCTACCTTGACCTACCTAAATATTGAAGTTTATGTGAATTAGTGGTATATTCCAATTTTATAGACTTTTTTTAACTAGCCAAATGGTGCTCATTGAATTTCTTCAATGAACTTTTTAGTGGTAAAGTGATAATTTTCTGAGACTATTATAACATTAAGCCCATTAGAACCTTCCTATCTGTTTAATATTTTGTTAGTTAATTAATGGTTTATTTTTAATCATCAAATGAACAGTTAAAACAAGATTTTGGAGCTAACACCAAAGTCTCTTCTCACAATTCTTTTCAAGCCAATTTTGTTTAGCTATTAGGTAATTTAATTCCAGTTTTAGTTCTTCAGTTGTTGGTAAGTATATTTGGTAAGTAATTTCAATTAATGGCTTAAAATAGTTTTTGTCTTGCTACGAAACATGTTATGATTAACACAAATACTTAATTGTACAAACGAAAAATATTTATGCTCATATTTTTTGTTTGTAAAATTAAGATAGTTATGTTATTCCTATAAATGTATTGTTAATTTATTATTTACTTTCAGGGAGCGTAACTTATCTGCAGTGATAAAGAGGTTTATCTGCAATTTTAGTTTTGGTTAGGGACAAGTCGAGAGAAATAGAGTTATTCACTATATCTCCTCCCTTTCTTGCTTAAAAGCATGATACAATAGAACTTACCCATTTAATTTTGTTGAGTAAAGTTTATCATAGAATCTGAGTATTCGTATCTCCTCATTTTAGCTATGTAATGCATGTTATATTTGCCATTATATGACTTATTTTTCTTTTTTATTATTGATTAATCCTTGCCTGTTGTAATTAACTTATTCATTATAATTTATTTACTATGGGATAAGTATCATAACTATAGTTTTGAACATTTAGGACTAAGAATGTGGTTGCGTGAGATTGATAGTAAAGTGAGAATGGTTGACTGTTTAAGTGGAAGAACTTAGTTCAGGGTGCAGTCAAAAGAACACACAATTAAGATACAAACTAATTAACTGGTGCCAAATTTATAGGTCTCCTTCTGGGAGTTTGAAGGAGAGCGTCAGAACAATGAAGCAATAATCATTTTTAAAGGTACATCTACATGACCATCATACAGCTTATCTGGACATACAGAGTTGAGCTTTGTAGCTTTTTGAAACCATCAAGTTCTTGCCCATCTAGTATCCAATTCTAACATTTGTTCTGGTATTATCTCCTAGCATATATATACATACATACATACACACCATATTTTCTATTTGTATAGAGTAACTACATTTAAATAATTTTCTTGAAGTGAGAATGGTTGTGTGGAAGAAGTTAGTTCGGGGTGCTGTCAAAAGAACACAACAATTAAGATATAAACTTGATATACTGGTGCTGACGTTTTGGCATAAATTATAGGCCTTCTTCAGGGCTATAAAAAACAAAAGATAACCTAACCAGATGTTAAATGATTATTGCTTCATTGTTCTGATGCTCTCCTTCAAACGTCCTGAAGAAGGCCCATAATATAGGCCGAAACGTCGGCACCAGTTTATATCTTAATTGTGTGTTCTTTTGACTGCACCCTGAACTAACCTCTCCCAATTGCCTGAGATTGATCTGTACCATAAATCATGTTTTCATTTTCCAGTATATTCATCTAGATTTTATACCATCAGGACCAAAAGGCTATGAGAGAATATAATTTTATGAAAACAAGTAGTGTTTAAGAGGATACAATAAATAAAGAAACGACAATGGAATGCATGTTTTATTCAAAATTACTTATTTCCAACAATCATATTCTTGTGTAATGTTGTTTATAGTTGCACTTATAGTGTTAGATTAAAATTTCAACAGATACCTCCTGAAGATCCTAGGAAGAATTTGAATTGTTTTGCCAACTTAAAACTATGGTCTTTGTGTCAAAAATTGAGGTTTATTGACTAATGATAACATTCAAAACTACATAGATTTTATTTTTGTTTGTTAAAGGAATAAAAATATAGTCTGCCTTCACTCCCGGAAGCTCTGGTTCTTTTTTTTTTTCAAATGGAGTGGTGTAGATGTTTCTTGTCCATGAGCTTTATAGGGAAATACCTTTTTTGTTAAGACATTTATTTTATGTTTTTTAACTAAACCCATGCATCTCTGACCTTCAATAGGATCCAGGATCGTGATCTGCAAATGTGCCAAATTAAAAAATTTCATTCTAATATTCCATGTTGATATGGTCATAACAACGAAGTTTCACAGAATTTATTGTTCCTCGTCGAACTGCTATTATACAATCAACTGGAGAAATTAAATATTTTATACTACGTTCGTATATTTTTAAATTGAATTACATGGTTAACAATAAAGTTCTATGTGTTCTCATCTTTATTACTACAACTCCTTTGATATAAAATTAAGATTAATGTTTATTTCAGTTAGACCTTTCTTTGGCTGTTCCCTAAATAGTGTAAAATCATTTATTGAATTCAGATTAATTTTTTTATTGTTCTAAGAACATAATAAGTAATAAATGTATATTTGATGTATATTATTGGCATACTATTTATGTTTTTGTTACACCTGTTTAAATGAGATCTATAACTACAGAATTTGGGGCTACCTTGTGTGTAGCTGCTAGCATAACAGCCTTCTGTCCCCAAGGGTGTGTGTTCAACCCTGCAGGTGGGCCTAGGATTTTTTAAATAGAGTAAAAGTTCATAGTTATACCGTCTTTCAAAGGGGTTGTTCCAAGCTTGTGCTGTGTCAGGTACTCCTTTAATATCCTTACCCTAATTAAAGTTGGATAGGCAAAATCTAGGACGCCCATTATAGGATCATGCAATTAGCCACATTAGCATAAAAGTGGCATTGAATGAATAAGCAGACATACAAATTTAATGGGTAACTAAAATAATTCAATTAAAGTCTCATTTAAATAATTTGGGATTATCAAGTATATAATTAAATTTATCAGCTTTTTAAACCATTATCTAGCCATACTATTATATAATGACATAATATGTATGTTGTGATCAATTACTGTTAACTTGTTTGTCGATTGTTGATTCCTCTTAATAGTTGATATCTAATTTGTAATATATAATATATTTTTTATCGATTCAAAGAAAAAAGTGTAACCAATCATTGTAATTATAGCAAATTAAAGGTAATATTAACTGGAATTCAATATAACTTCATTTTTATGGTCCAGGAAATTTAGTGTTTCTTTTTTTTTATATATTAATATGCTGCTTAATATTATTTGCCATGAATGAATGAAATTTTGTAAATGGAATATAAGTGCTAATGGAGTTAAGATTTCAGTACTTATTGATTATAAGAAGTATGCAAGATTTATATTTTATTTCATTAATTAGCGGAACACTTTTTTTTTTCTTTTGGAAATAACAGGCTATATACTCATATGCGAATGAGATTATGTTCCTAAGGTGTGCTACCATTTAGCCTATATTATATTTATATAGTATTTATTTGGAAAATTTAATTGTATTGTTTCTTAAGCTGAAAATTTATGTCCATAGTGAATTAACATCTATAACCAAAGAATAACTTTATCCATAACTAAATAATTAAAAGAGTAACTGATTGACCCATAGGCTTTATATGTCTTATAGTGATGGAGAAATTGTTGAACATTTTGACTATGTGGTGGAGAATTTATTTGGAAGTGCAGTCATAAAAAAAACACTCCAGTTAAATAAAAGTAAATAAAATAAGTTTGTTTTTTTTGGTGACCAGATCGCCAACCATATATATATTTATGGTTGGCGATCTGGTCATATATATATATATATATATATATATATATATATATATATATATATATATATATATTAGTTTATGTATTATAGTTAAAGTAACTATAAGATGTATCATATAGTTACTCTTACCATAAACACATATATATAAACTTAAATCAACAAAAAATTAAATAATACACAGGATACAGCTAGTTAGCTTAAGGCCCCCACCTCAAAGTTTACTAGATAATATGTGTGTTGAAAAATTAATCTCCAAAGAATCCATTAGGTATATAAGATCATAGTTTCAGATTTTTTAGTGATAATAAAGATAAAATTTATGTTTGTTTGAAAAGTATAAAAATATATACATTTTAAATTTTAATAATAAGTAAAACAAGCTACAACACCAAATTTAATGATGAACAGACCTATTTGTTTTGCTATATGCTGGCAAATTTTACTTTACGTAATTAGTAAATTGACTTTTTATTATTTTCTGCTGCTGCTGAGGAATAAATTCATCTATATGGATTTAAATGGGGCATTAAGTTTTACAGTAAGTATTAAATGCATTATGAAAACTAAGATTTGGCTTTTAAGGCAGTTAATAAGTATTCAAATTGAAGATGTTCAAGCTTATAGAAATGGTGAACTTCAAGATAGTTGCTGGATTTCTCATATGATTTTCTAGCAAATTTGCCAAACTGGGAAGAGGGCATATATTTTTATCCTACTCATCTTCATTAATTTTATCTAGAATATTAGAAATAATTAGAAGTTAGGCCAAAAGGCAATTTTCTGTATCATGTATAAATTCGCAGTTTATCTGCTTGACTACCACAAACTTGTTGATTGGTGTTGGCCTAACTCATCTTAGAAATCTAAATCTTTAGGAGACCATTCCTGAATTAGCTTTTACTTTTAATCTAAATAATTTTTGTCCATGGTTACAGTTGAAAAGGAAAGTTTATAATTGAATACTAAATTAAAATATTGTTTAAAAAATAAAATAAAAATCCTTAAATACAAAAATAGATTTTCAGCTTCACTATTTCATACTATTGAATTTTTTAACTTAACTGAGATAATTGTGTTATTGATCATATAGTAATTATTGTTAATAAATATATAGTTTTTAAAGAAGTAGCATTAGTTACCGCATATTTTACAAAAACTGATGCATTCAACACAACTTTCACTTACCACTCTTGAAATCAAGTTTTAAGTTAACTTATGGTAAAAAAATTAAATCATTTTAATGGAAACGTTTATTTTAGATTTATTAATACAACAATCACCTAAGTTTAAGCCCTTTTAGTTGCTCTTAATTACTTTCTATATTAGATAACTATTTTCTAAAAATCATTAGCTTCCTAACAGCATATTATATGTCTTATGTGCGAAATAACATTATGAACCTGCAAATTATATCCGCTATGTCTTCAGTCCTCATTTTGTAAAGAAGTAGAATTAGTTTCTGCATAAAAAAAATATGCATGCAACACAACTTTCACTTACCTCTCTTCTTGAAATCAAGTTTAAAGAAAATTGTATTAAAAAAATAATTAGATCATCTCAATGAAAACATTTATTTTAAATTAATTAATTCAACTATTGCTACAAAATGAATCTGAAAAAAATATCTGCAGTGTCCTTTAGTTATAGTTATAAAATCTTTTTTTCTTATATTGCGAATTTCTCTTTTTCCTATCCATTCCAAGAAGCATAAATAGTTAATTATTTCTAATCAACATAATAACATTATGATTATAATTAAAGGGTTTTTAGAGCAAGAAATTTAAAACATGATTTAAGTAAGTGTAAGAATAAAACCTCCATGAAATTAAGGCCCTTTAGTTTTACACCAATATAGATTGTGAGTTGAATCAAATAAAAATCACTATATACATTATTGTGAAAATCATAAAAATAAATATAATACTTGGTATAACGTGGTTCGTCGATTTAAAGGATGAGTTGCTATAAAATCACAGGCATATAGTTGCCATAAATATGAAATTTCAGTTCTGTGTGACTTGTTTGTTTTGAGCTTGACTTACCACATACATACGCCTTTTTAAGGTACATGATCATTTGTATTCAGGGGATTCTATAACTTTTTTTTTGTTTAAAACAATTCAAAAATGTTCAAGATCGCTATTCTCTACCTTACTGTATATTTTATTTATAAATAAGTGGAAATAATAACACTTCTAGTGTATTAATTAATAGCCTATTTTTTTTTTTTTTTATTACATTCTTCAAAATAAGAAAAAGAACTTAGTTTTTGTATATATTTTTAATACAATAACTATTGTTATATCAATAATGGAATTCCAGGCCATACCTCCTTGTTTCATCGCGTCGCTGGATGGATTTATTTTGTTTTTTTAGGGAAAAGGTAGATACAAAGAATTGTGATCTTCATAAATTCTTATAACATTGGTTATGTATTAAAAGTAAAATAAACTTGAGCAAAATCTAAATAACTTTAATATGAATGGGAATTTCTGGCCTTTGCACTAAACAGTTATTAGTTACATGTTAATATTGTGATTACAATCTTGCTCTTTTTTTATTGTATTTTTTTTTCCCATTATTACCTAATTGCCTCTGATGTTAGATTTTTTTTAAAGTAATGAAGAGTCGATAATAAAGACAATTTTATTTTAAAAGAAATTTATACAAACGTAAATGGAAAAAAAAAAATTATAATACATTTACATATATCAAGGCTAGACAGGAAGTATTAAAAAGTAGGGACAAAGTACTGTAGTTAGTTAAACCAAAACTTTAAAATTAAAACAAGGAACTTAGATTGTGATAGGTATTGGGCATTTTAAATAAATAATGAGTATTACTTTCCCTACAGATCAACAGCATAGAATGAACAATTTTCAACCAAAATAAATTTCCTCTAAAATGTAACAAGACAGGAAAGTTTTTTTTTTCATGTTAGGAACCATCTTCCAGGTCTAATTCATCTAATTCTTGCTCTATTTCCTCCAAATCATCTTCAACGAACAAATTCTCATTAAAGACAACCCCAGCTCCTTCATTGTCTAGAAATAAAATAAAAATACAATGTATAAAAAATAAATGACTCAAAGTATACAACACAAAATGAAGTTATTAAAATGTATTAAGATCAATAAGAAAAACTCGAAACATAAAAGACTTTGATCTGCCTCAGATTAAAAAAAAACATAACACTAGCTAAACAATAATTTCAAACAAAGAGGAAAGATGTTTTTGCTACTCATAGATTCACAAAAAAACTATATATTAATAGCCATTGGGATAGATTATCACTATTCATGAGAAAGAAAAAAACTGGTTAAGTTATGTAAAAAAAAAAATTTATGGTCTAAACAATATTAACTAGAGGTAGATTAATAAATATTTAAGAGAAAATGTACATGTGCCCTCACCTTGTGCTTTGTTGATAAGATTCTCAACATGGTGGGAAAGGCGATCAGCAGGAGCTTCAGTTATAGTTCCTTCCTCTACTTCTGTGGCTTCAAAACCCAACCTTTCCAACTCTATTTCTCGATACTGAAATAATTAAAGATAAAAAAAAAAAAATAATAATATAAATACAATAATAAAACACTTCACAGAATAAAAAAGAATATTATATGATTAAAATGTAACTTAAATTCTACATGATACTTTCGGCAGATGATAATTTGGTTTCTCATATTTTGAATAATTTCAACCTGAATAGTGAAAATTACATCTTTAACAGCTTCGAAAATGCCCTAAGTCGCAGGTTCAAACCTGGCAAGTGACCCTAGGATTTTTTAAAGGAAGTAAAAAATCGGTGGTTATGTCGTCCTTTGGATGGGATGTAAAATGGTGGTCCCGAGCCTGTGAGATATCAGGTACTCCTTATAGATCCCTATCCTAATAATTGGATAGGCAAAATTTAGGACCCCCACTTTAGCATAGTCCGATCAGCCACAGTAGCATAAAAGTAATGTCATATGAATAAACAAACCAACAGCTTCCAATATTCATCTATAATATAAAGCTGAAGAGTTTGTTTGTATGAACTTTATTATTAAAATTAGTCTAGTTAGAAAACTTATATTTGTATAACTTTTGTTAGACCATTCAAAAACCTAAAGGAATACAGCAGCAATCATAATATAATGCGAAGCAAAAATTAAGTGTACTGTCTTAATAAATGTGAAAACTTTGTTTTATAAACAACATAGAAAGTTAGGGAAAAATAAAAAATGTAATAACATAAATCTTTTTTTAGGAAAAAGGAGTTTAAGCAAGAGACCAAAATTACTAACATAATTATTACAATTCAAAATCAGCAATAATGGCATTCAATAGGATATTTAAAAAATTACATAGACATTGAGTGTTATCTTTTGTATAATCAAGAGCATGAATTAATGCATAATTAATTTAAATAATATGTTAATGTTTTGTTCAAGAAATAATTCAGAATGGCAAATAATGTAAAATTTCAGATTTTAAAAAGCAAATGTTTATTTACAGTAGTCAAATCTTATTTGAATAAATCCAAATAACAGCAAATGTGTGTCATAAAACAGTTCTAAAAGAGATGCAAGGAATTAGTCCGGGTGGCGGTCATTAAATGAAACAACTAAATAGTTGCAACTATTTATTGTTTGTCAACGTTTCGACCCCCTTTGTGGGTCATCATCAGGGCGCATGGTGGGAGAATGGAAACTAGGTGACTTGACCTTAAATAGTTGAAACTATTTAGTTGTTTCATTTAATGACCGCCACCCGGACTAATTCCTTGCATTAATTCTCAACGGTCAACTAATTACATCCACAGTTCAAAAAGAGATTTTTTTTTTTTTAATACGTATATAATACTTACTTGGAGATTTCCTGCTTCTTCATCTTCATTCATCTGGTAGGAATTAAATGCTTCATCACCGTCTTCCATCGTATCTCCAGATGCCAATTCTGGATTGAATGAAAACATTTCTCTACCAGAAAGCTGTAAAAAATGATGATGTAATGTAGCAACAAGAAACAAAACAACTAAACATAGCTAATCATGCTCAAACATTTTAACCAAAATAATACTTACTCCAGCAGCTCTTCCTGCTTTATAATCTTGTCTTTTCTTCTCTTCATCTTTTTTAGCAGTTTCTGCCTTCTCTCTTATTTTTCTTTTTTTCCAATCAAGGAAAGATTCTAAAGTAATTTTAGTGAATTTCACTGACGCGAGTGCTGCCCTTTCTTTCTCAATCAAATCCTCGAGAGAAATTTCTTCTTTCTTATCTTTCTTTCTATCCTAGAGATGAAAAGATTTAAGGTGTAAGATATAATTAATTATCTTTGATAATACATCTTTAACACTTTTTTTTAATTTTTGACACCAACAGATAGCACTAAGCATAATACAAGATTATCCGATGCTTCTTTTGATTAAAATAAAATTGTTTCTAACCTTTTTAAGAACATAACCTTTCGGCAAAGCATGCTGTAAATGCAGTTTTCACCATTTGGACAATTCCAGAACCAACCATACTTATTATTCTCAACAGCATCTAAGAAATATTTACAAACCTGAAAAAAATAAACATAAAAAATTAAAGGAAAGGGTTAACTAACTTTAATTAAGCTAAACAGGCTAATTATATTATAATAACTCAGAAGTTTTGGTACTAGTAAATACTTACTGAATGTTGTAATACTTTAAATTAGCAATTTAAAATATTTTTTATTTAATTTAACATTTTCTTCTCTGGCCCAGCCATTGCTAGGAAAAAATGGTCAGAACTACAGATATAATATGAGAAAGAAATGTTTTCTTGATTCAAAATAAAAATATTACTTGACATATAATCATAATTGAATCATGAATAAGGCCATAAGAACAATCCTTGACCACTTACAGAACAATGAGTCAGTTTTCTAAATTGACATAAGTATTATAAGTCCTTTTCATAATATAATACAATAATTCATTATCCCATAATTAAAAAGAAAAGTATACATATGCTATATCTTATTGTTGGGTGGTATCTAGATATCAGACTTGCTGTCTGCTTACTAGGGTCTTTCATGCCAACTGCCCCTGATTTCATGCTACTTTCTCTAGAACTGGGTTAAATGAAATCATTTTTTCTATGTTTATCAATCATGAAAGAAGTACAATCAATTTGAAATATACATGTACAGTAGGCAAAAAAAGTATTAATACACCTAGTTTATTTGATAAAAATTGTTAAAGTATGGCTCGTGAAAAATTGTATATGATTGTAATAAATATTATTATTTATTAATTAAAATATATAAATATATAGATAATTCTGTTAAAACGGGTTCCAATCACAAGAATAGATCTCTTCATTTTAAGACCAAATTGTTTCTTTGTTTCAACAAAGTTTGAGTTATTGGTATATTGGAAATAATTACAAATGTCACACATGACATTGCAATACATAAATAGAATGGTTCTCTTAACAATAAATACGTACGAGCAGAAAACATCCTTTGACAGCCTGTAATTCTGTTAAAATCTTTCAACAAGTAGCCAATAATTCAAAACAGATGGTTCACTAGATTGTAGAAAACATTGGATCATATTTTTGTTTTGTTGTTGCCCCCAAAACAAACAGGAATCGGTTGCATAAAGCAGGAGATAAAGATAGAACAGCAAGAAAAGAAGCATTATCAATAAAACAAATTGACAAAACAATTGCAGTTTGAATGATTTTGGAAAACATCATCCGAAATCAATACATTTTTCCAAAATGAAACTGGTTTGTTTACATGCTATCGGGCATGTATGACATTTTTAATAAAACATGAAATAAGAAAATAGAATGATACGAAAAAAACAACAACAAAAATCATTGTTTACTTACGATATCAGTAGTTGGTCTGTTCTTGTCGCTTTCATTCTTTTCAATAATTTCTTTTCCACCATTTTCTAGTGCGTTTTCTTCATCATCATCTCTCATGTCAACATAAATGCTTCTCTTCTCACCTTTCCTTTCAATAGAAAGATCATGAGAAAACTTACATTTAGCACCTTTTGTGCACTGGCCAAGTTTGAAAAATGCACAAACTACAGATTTAGGATCAGCGCCTGTGAGAGAAAGAAAAATTATAAAACTTAAAACTATCAAAAAAGTAATTTTAACATTAATAATAAAGGAAGACATATATTTCTTACCCTTCTCAACTTTCTGCACTGGCCTAAACAGCATTGCCATTTCTTTCTGCTCTTGAGATTTGGCATCTTTATTTTTTTTAGGGTCTTCTAGCTTTCTAGCTGGCACTCCTCCACTCTTTATTTGCTTCTCTACTTGCTGTATAAATTTTTGTTGTTTGGCTCCTTTTTTGTTTTTAAGCCCGAAGGTTTTATCCTAAAGGAAGAACTAGCATTATGGTATGAAGTGGTTACTCAAGGCAAATAATGACTACTGGGCTAAGTTACCTCTATGACTTTCTCCTTTTTTTTCTGTTCAGTCTTTTTGCTGGGAGCAGCTGCTTTTGCTTTAGGTGGCATTTTTAAAATTGGTGAATTTCTACAAATTTATATATTTAATAAACAGTAATCATAACCTTACTTCCATGATGGAAAGTACACCTTCTGGTATATAACCTGGTAGTTACAAAAAAAATATCGATAGTCACGATCAATCTGGTTACCTACGAGGTACGTTTTGAGATGATGAACCAACTTGTAAGTATTAGTTAATGATCCACTATGTTCGAAATTTTCTATGTAATAACCATTTAAAATACCTTCAAAAGATTCCAGTTATAAGTAATCTATTATTGCAACTTTCTATAATAATGTTGATTTGATATTCAGTTACTTTCACAAATACGTTTCTGGTAAAAAATTAAACTAGTATTGACCATAATAGAATAACTTAAGTGCTTGATACAACATAAATAAAAATATTAACATTGAAAGAATGTTAAAGTGTGTAATTTTTTAAAGATTATTCGGCGAATAAAAAATTTAAATAATTATTCCAATAAATAATGATCAGGTTGTCAGCAACAAAATAAATTAATTTGTACCTGAAAATGGGGTGAAATGTCGAGTGAATAATGTATTGATAGTAGAGGTGTAGCTTTTAATGCCACTATAATGAAATTTTAAAAGAAAATCTACTATATTTATTTAAATATTTCTAATGACTTTAACAGTCATACTATAAACTGAATGAATCTTTTAGGAAACCTTCTTATTAAGATAATATCAATTATTATTATAGAAGAGTAAATGTAATTATGAATGTAGTTCTACTACATTTATAACTTCTTATTAAGGTAGTTTAATTTGGCAATAGTAATGGTATTTGGTAAAATTTAATCGCATATTTACAAACAAGTATTTAGGAAACTCGTGGACTATCCGAAATTCTCAAGTATATATTTAATGAGATTCGGCCAACTCAAGAATTATCAAAACACTAAAGAAATATCAAATAATTGTCGAACTGAAAAAACGTGCAAAGTCAACCTTGACAATGCTCAAGAAATTACAACTTACTTGCTCGAGCTATGAATCCGCTTTTGATTGTTTTTCTTGTCTATTGGGCATTACTCTAAGAGGGCACACTCTCCGGTAGCCACTCTCAAAATTTCTCGCTCGATTTACTATCAAGTGAATATGCAACGTGAAATCTATGTTAGACATTAAAGCAGGCAAGGAATGTTTTTACAAACCTACCTCTCAAAAGTTGAATATAATATAAAATTATTAAATTTTACTCCAATATTTTTGCTTATTTAAAACCCTACTGCAAACTCCGTTTTTCTTCCAAAATAATACTCAATGTATAAATTGGATGTACAGTGTTTGGAAAAATTAATAAATTTTAACTTACTTATTCATCTCCCCCCCCCTCTAACGAAAATTCTGCATACATATTCTGCCGTTATTTTGAACCAATTTGAGGTTCATTGTTAGATGACCTTTGACTGGTGAGGAAACTTGCAACATCCTAATCTTATACAACATATAATATATTAATTCTTATTTATTTCCATTTTTATGTTGCATAAACTGTTTCCAGTTGTAAGAAATAAGTTTTCATGAAATTTGTCTTTACAGCTTTAATTTTATTTTAATGAAATGTTTACATCTAATTATATTGCAACAAAACAACAAAAACTATTCTTTAATGTGTAAGTCACTATTATTATTATTTATTTTTGTTTTAGATATTGGCTCTTCCAAATAATAAGCTAATAATTTTATATCATTCAAACATTAACTTTCCGAGATTTAATTATTAATTTCCTAAGATAATTTAAGAGGAACTTTATAGTAAAATGTTTTGAAAATTTGGAATTCTCTGCAAGCATTTAGGAATTTTTTTTATGACAATGAAAGGTAAAGATTCAAATAAAGTAAAACTACTTAATATAATTTATTTCTTTGATATGACTATATTTATACACTTAGTTATTAATGTTGTTACAAACATATAATACTGATATAGGGGTCATACTTCATTGTGTTAAATATTGCTTTGGATATAACATACATTTATATAAATATTTGGAGTTAAATCTGAAGTATAAACAGTATTTAAAAGATTTATGTGGTGTATAAAATTTAACACTTGAACACCTTCTAAGCCTCTCAGAAGCCAAATCAGCTACATACATTTGGCACATACTTATTGTTTTATATTCATAACTCTACAGTTATTTTTCTAATAAATTTACAAATATTTTAGAGAATTGTCTTCTGAGGGCTTTTACAAATATTTTATTTCCAATACAAATTATAAAATACAGTCCATAATTTAAAATGGCTATTAAGTGATTTATTTGGTCCACATTCCATTATTTTATTTTAAAATAGTAAGTTATACACACTAATTTTCATTCATTAGCTAATTCATATCAAACAAGCTTTTCGCCATAAAAAATGGAATGTATAAATTACAAATTAAAAATTAAAGAAAATAACTGTGCTGAAAAGCTGGCTGAATTGTGAAAATTTATGTTTATACTTCAGAAAAACAAAGTTGAAAAACTTTGTTAATCTTTTTTTCTTTGATAGATAAGGAATAAAAAGGATTAACAACTATATTTATTTTTAATACCCTTAGAGAAGGATTCAATATTAATCTAATTTGGCCGCTTATTTCATTAATATTACCAGGAAAGGTATGAAACCATAGGGATTACGAACAATCAAAGTTCTCCCATAATTCGGTTTCCTAAACTAACATATTTGAACCATATTTTCATCAGTAAGTCATTATACAATCCATTACACTGTATACCACTTAAAATTTACTAATCTCAATCAAATCCTTAATTTCTGTTTATGTACCACAGCATAATGAAAAGTATAAACTGTACTTATACAACTTAACAACTAATAATACAGGTAATATAGAGGAATAGATGTACAGATGAAAAAAAGTGCTTCCCTTTTTAATCATTGATTATATATATATTTTGAAAAATGTTTAACTCTTAATTATGAGTAGCATATGCTCAATTCTCATTACTATAAAGGTTGAAAAGAACTGTGCTTATGAAATATTTAGAAATATATATACTCTTTAAAGCTCCTAAAAGAAAAGTGGTGTTCACTTTATTAGTCACTAAATAATTCTGAGAGTCATTCAAATATTCTTAATTAGATAAACATTTATGAATAAATAAGTTTGACAATACTTAATTTATAATTCCTTTCAAATAAAAATATGTACTGATACTTAGCTTTGGTATTTCAGCTTTAATAAATAATAAGAGAGAATTTAGTTTTCACAACCTATCTGAAGGATCAAGAATATTTATTTTTTTATGCTCATCTATATTTAATTTAATATGTAAATATATTTTAATTTAGGGATTAAGAACAATGATGGAAAGAGTGTTAACTGTTAAAATTATAATTAAAAAAAAAAAGTAGATCACAAACAACCAGCTCTGATGAAGCATTAGTAAGTTTTAATATGGAATATGTATATTTTTCTAGTTAACATCTGAATATTTTAATTTAAAAAATCAAGGAAAATCTTTTTCCGGATAACAAATATTGGAAATTTTCAAACAGTTTTGCTAGAATATTTTTAATATAATAAAAAACTCTTTTCAACTGTTGTGATATGTTATTATGGCTCTTCAGAGAGTGGTAATTTTCAGTTTGTATACATATATAAACATCAATATATATATATGACTGGTAATGTAACAGACCATAAAAATATCTTTAAAGATATTTTGTCAGAACTGTCATGGACCAGGAAGTTTTAATTGATGCTATTGTGTTCAGTGACATTAACACATTGTTATTTATTAATCTTTACATCATTAAATAAAAAACATTGAAACTTATTACCAAACAAACGGATAGCTTCGCATGATGTTATATTTGTCCTCTAGCTCTTTTTTAGTTCTGAGTTTATGTTGCAATTTGTAATTTATAGAAGAAAAAAAGGCTAGCTTGCCATTTTTATAAGTTTTTACATAAACCGGAATATCAAATCAATTTTATGAATAGATGAATAAAAAGAAAAAGAAAAAAAATTAGCATATTAGTGATTCATACATTAAGTTGTTGAATATTTAATAAATGTAGGCGCCTAATATATATATATTGATATATATTTTTTTTTAAATATGGAAGTTACATTTCACTTAATGGCTAATCTTATGATAACTTATTTTTCTTTTTTAAGAATTTCAAATGACTCTCACGTTTTTTATATTATATAACAATTTTATTAATAAAATAAAAAATAACATCGTTATGTTTATGTACGATGACCACAGAAAGATAAATTACTATATTAGCACCACAAAGTCAAATAAACTAATAGTATAATCTCAAGAGTTTTCTGTAACATTTTATGAAAGACTTATCAAGTTTTATTTAAGTATCTTGTGCGTTGTAGATAAAACATTTATGGAAGTGCTACCATCAGTTACAAAGTGGAAGAATGACATCTGATAAAATCTACTTTAATATTTAATTTACAATATTCCAATTGATCATTATCATCATCAATTGATTTTAAGCTAAAATATATGTAGTATTTTTTTTGTTTTTTATTCATTATTTTTATTGTTACCTACATGTAACTTATTATTTATTTCACATTTAACATTCATTTCTTGGAAGGTCCTAAGCAAATCATAAGTAATGACAGAAACGAATAGCATCAGAGCTCTAAAAATTAATTTACAAGAGGAGCACAAAGTTTTCTTTGGACATTTGGAATATTGTTATATAAATTCTTACAGTAGACGTTCCATTTCATAGGTTGTATCTTCATCGCTGTTTTCAGATATGCTTTGACAACAATCCTCTCCAGACCAATGTTCAAACTCTTCTTTATGATGCTCTAGTGCCATGAGAGTGGAGAAGAGGCTATCACAAGATGAACAACTGCGGAAATCATAACAAGTAAATTTTTAAACAAACAATCATTGATCTTTTTTTCTCTAGAAAGACATTGTAGCTTAGTGTAATCTTATATACTATCAACTTATAGTTTAAAAAAATAATTTTAATACATCAGGATATCCCATAAGTTTTTTCCTCGATAATTTTGCAAGTAAGTCTTAAGCATTATAAAAAGATAGCACAATAAGACTTCTTGAAAAATGGAAGAAACTAATAGAGTAGAACGATTCATATATTACAAAGTAATTCAACCTTAATTGACACATATAGTCTATTGATTTTGTATTAAAAAAATAAATAAATAAAAGGAAGAAACTTATGGGACTGATATTACTTTTTAATGGTAAATATTGTATAAACTCTATCTTAAGATAAATACTTAAAAATGAAAACCTAAATAATATATAATTTGATAAAAACATATATCATCAAACTCAGTTCAGATTCCAAGATGAATCAATGTTTCAAATATGAGTGTGGAGCTTTCATTCTTATAGATAAGCAAAACCGTCTTCTCTATATACGTAGGAAACATAACACTAACTATTCAAATATAGCACCTTGTTCATGTTTATATATAGCCCTTTTGTTCCAAATGAAGCTATGATAATGAAATGTGGTTTATGTTTAGGGCGGATGTGTGACAATGAAAATTAATAATTATATTTATTATTTATTTATTCATTCAATTGAATCTGTATACTTTTCGTTTACACACAAGTTCAGAAGTAACATAATTCTATTTAATTTTATTATAGGTTTATTCATAACTTTGATCCATATTTTCTTCACTCAATTTATTTGTTTATTTATTCATTTCTGCCAACATTTTAACCTAGGCTAATTTCAAGGAATCATAATAATACTATTCACACAAATTACAACAAATTATCTACATACCATTTGTTTGTATACTCCATACACACACACACACACATATATGTATATTCACTAATATAAAACACACCTTAGGCTGTACGAGTCTTGTCAACTTCTTTTACATTACTAGATTAAAGTAATACTCCTCTATTATTTTTAAAGACACCTTAATTTACAAAATATGGCAGACAAAATTAATTACGGTATAAATTTTAATACAGACACCAAAAATTTAAACAGACATTAGGCTGAAAATAAATGTATGATTGAATTAAAGTTGAGTGAATTATTTTTAAAATTATAAAAGAAATTTTTTATAGTAAAAAATGAAATAAAGTCTAATCTATTTATTGAATATTGATAGGAAAAATTAGAAATGATACAGTATAGTAAATATGTTGGGAGTTTTCAACTTCAAAATATTTTGGCTGTGAAATTTATTTTATTTTTTTCTGAAAGTATAAGAATTATTATTTAATTTAATTCATGGAGCTATGATTAGTAGTGATTTACTTTAATTAGAGGATTATTTATAAATTAGATCCATATTTTCTTTACTTTTTGCCTTTATGTTTTTGTTTCTACCAATATATATATATATATATATATATATATATATATATACCTTTTAATCGGTAGAAACAAAAACATTAAGGTAAAAAGGAAAGAAAATCTAATTTATAAATAATACTATAATTAAAGTAAAGCCCTTTAATAAAGAAAAAAAAAAGCCCTTATTTATTTTTGGTAATATAAAAGAAATATCTAACAAAATTTCTTATTAATGCATCTAAAAAAATATATAAATAATCAACTAAACTGTAATCTATCATTTTCTTCATAAAATATTCTGAATTCGATAAATAAAAACTGAAAAAGTAATTTTGATAAAATAAAGATTAAAACTTATTGGAAGTTTTTATTTCAAACAAATATCTCTCATTAGATTTCAAGTACTTCCATTTTCTAGCAACCGTCAAAATCTCATAGACATACATAAAAGTGACGACAAATTATACTGAAATAATTTAAATGGCAACCAATTAGTAAATTCATTGATCCAGACACGCGATGCTGATTAATGAATTGTTGACATTTTTTATTAAAAATACTCCTACAACTTCATTTGCATAAAATAACTTCAGTCTTTAAAGCGCCTCTTGTATATTTTACAATCATTTAAAATATACTGATAATTTAAAATATTTTTGACAAGCAGTACATTTTATATCAGTAGTTTTTATTTATTAATTTGAGAAGAAGCAGAAGCCCACATAGCATTTCTTTTTAAATTGTATTTCCTTATGACTTCTATTTTTTTATTTCTAAACTTGTAAAGCACATATTAGCCAAATTAATATTTCAGCACATTATCACTAACCAATTCAATATTATTTTGTAATGTTAATAATAATTTTTACCTTATTTAACTGAGGAGTGTGTAATACATAGATCCCTAAAATTTCATGTCATGTAATTTATTTACTTTGCCTTTTTTACTTCAGATTCTTAGGAATATTTTATTTAATGGAAACATAAGCTATATAACTACATGTCTTCATAATGTACTGAATGGTAATTTTAATGGTCTGCTGACTATTTTAGATGGATTGATTACTTTATATATCATGACTAATTTAAAGTGAAGAAAATAATTTACAATGAGAATATAATGACATAATCATTCAATAATTGCAAGATATTAATTTAAAATATTGAGATGTTTCAAATAATACAACCCAATTTTTAAAATGTTTAATGAGGATGTAGTTTTCACTTTAATTTTTTTCAAAGTTTATTGGTTGATTCAGTTCAGTATTACTTCTCCCTAAATGCCCTGTTTATTGGTTTATTTTGGAGATAAAATGTTGCAAAAAGCTATTTTAAATTAAGACAGTATGATTTTTTTGTTAATATTTTTTAAAAAATTAAGTATTTACCCAAAATGACGCTTCTTTTGCTGATGAGCAGACAACTGGTTTTGTGTACAAAAAAATCTGTCACACACGTTGCAAGTCAGTGTTTCGCCTGTAATGACATGATGTGATTGAGAATAAGATAACAGGAAGAAACTTCAGTGTTTTGCAAAAAACAGGATAAATCGCTTACCATAGTCAGAGTCTTGTGAGATGTCATCTTCAAGTTCAAGTTCAGAGCAGCTGGAATCGGAATCTACGTCTCCGATATTGCATAAATTATCTATAGAAGAGGTTTTCTGACTGGTGGAATGTTTTTTAGAAATGCTCTCCTCCGTACAGCCCAATTTGTTGTAACCCGTTCCTGAAACAATAGTTTAGACATTTATAAATAAAATAATTGAATCGACTAAGACAAAAGGATTTTCTAATTACCAGTGCCTGCCGACAAAGCATTGTTGTTGAGGTTGTTGAAGAAAGCTACGGCGCTGTTGGTCAGCTTGGACTTCTTCAGAATCCAAAACATGTTGATTGCGTGTAGCGAAATGTTGCCGGTGGGGTGTGATGTAGTTTTGCGCTAGAACATATCTCTGAAGGGCGAAGGGCTGCCGTAGCGCCTCGTTATTGTCGTATGGAATACCCTTTCCGCGCAGGCGTTCCCCCGGCCTCCTCTGGGCATGCACTCTCCCTTCGGTGGCATTTATAAAATTAATCATGTCATCATCTTTGCCACACAACATCAAAACCAGGCTGTGGTAACGAAATTTATTGATCACCGCCCATGTCCTACTCTTCCTCGTATATCTAATTCGCTTCCCGCTAAAATTATGATTAAATTGTAATGAGAACTGATCGGTATGCCTTTAATCTATCACTACTTGTGAAGCTCATTATGGAGTTAGTTCTTACAGGAAAAAGATTACCACCATATTTTTTTCTTAAATACACACATACATAGTAATGTTGACAGTTCTTGACTGTCGATAATTTAAGATATCTACGGGTCTTCAGGGTCAGTCAATAAATAAGCCATTTTATTTATTCTACGTTTCGAGGACGTATATCATATTCATGCTAATTAGAGACAAAACAGTGTCTGACATAGACGTTTATTTATATTACAAACTTTGAAAGAACACTCACTAGCCTAAACAAAATTCCTGTGTATACACACACACACACACAAATACACACACACAGACATACACACACACACACACACACACACACACACAGTATTGTTGACAGTTCTCGACTGTCGATAATTTAAGATATCTACGGATCTTGAGGTCCAGTCAATGAATAAGCAATTTTTTTTAGGCTAGTGAGTGTTCTTTCAAAGTTTGTAATATAAAAACACGTCTATGTGAGACATTTTGTCTCTAATTGGCATGAATTAGGATACGTCCTCGAAACGTAGCCTAAACAATATTGCTTATTTATTTAATATAACTTAAATTATCAACAGTCGAGAACTAACAACAATACTATTTTCATGAGTTAAGATTAGAGGATAAATTTACAATGGAAAAGAGAGAAAAAAAAGAAGAAGATTTTATGAAGAAATCCGTTCAACACACGGTACCCAATTCATCAGAACGCTCTGAGGAAACAACCTGCTGCTAAAAACAACCAGATATTCCTACATAGATGCAGGCAGAAAATATCCTTCCAAAGCACATAGCAGCAGCAACTCTTTAAATAAAATCAACCTAACTGAGTGTTCTTTCAATGTTTGTAATAGCCAAACACGTCTGTGTAAGACACTATTTTGTCTCTAGTTGGCATGAATATGGGATACATCCTCGAAACGTAGCCTAAACAAAATTGCCTATTTATTGACTGAACTTCTAGAACCGTATATAATTTAAATTATTTACAGTCGAGAACTAACAACAATACTATTATCAAGAGTTAAGATTAGAGGAAAAATCTACAATAGAAAAAAAACAACACGAAAAACAAGGGATTGTATGAAACAATCAGTTCAACACACAGTACCCAAGTCAAATTGGATAAATAAAATCAACCAAACTGAGAGTTCTTTCAGTTTGCAATATCCACACAGATCAATTTTAGGTTCATCCTCTAGACTCGTAGATAACTTAAATTATCAACAGTCGAGAACTAATAACAACACTATTGTCAAGAGTTAAGATTTGTGGAAAAGATGGAGAGAAAAAAAAAGATTTTATGAAGAAATCAGTTCAATACACGGTACCCAAGTCATTTCACTGATGAAGTTATACCAAAACGTTCTAAGGAAACAACCAGATATTCCTACTTAGATGCAGAGCAGGGAATATCCTTCCGAAGCACATTGAGAACTCATTAAATAAAATCAACTAAACTGAGTGTACTTTCAAAGTTTGCAACACACATGTCTATGTAAGACACTTATTTGTCTGAAATTGGCATGAATATGAGAACAACTAATTCTCGAAACGTAGCCTAAACAACATTGCTTATTTATTACCTGAACCTTCAGACCTGTAGATAACTTATATATATATATAGTCGATGCATACATGATATTAGATAGTCACTTTTTACTTTCACTTATCAATATATGAAATATATAGTAAGGGAAAGTATTGTGATCGTGAAAATTTTCCAATTCGGGTAAAAGAGATTCCTAGAAAGTTGGTATTCGCTGATCTGACGGGTAGGCGTCCAAAAGGTAGGCCGAAGCGTCAATGGGTTATTGGACGAGTCTGTGTAGGCGGGATTTGGTGGTATCGGCATTGAACCTTCGGGATCGGTAAGCCTATTATTATTTTAAGCCTATTTAAATTACTTTTATTTCAACGAGTTTTAAAAATCTTAAATTCTGAACGTCGGTCGTTATTTTTGAACGTAGGCACTGCCGAAGACGCTCTCGCACATCCCCTAAATGGGAAGATGGAATGACATTGATTCCTTTCCTGATCCTATCCTCTAAATCATCCAGGGAACGAGGTCGGTGATGAAACACCTCGTCCTTGATATGTCCATGGAGAAAAATTGCATGGAAATAAATCAGGTGGCCATCCTGGTCACATCAAGTAACCCATCAATTACGTTGATCTACCAGAGACCATTGCCCTCAACACATATTTTGGATACTTTTTATACTAAAAATTTTATTTTACTTGCAAACCGTCGACAATCAGACTATGGTTTATATGCAATTTTTTTTTTTTTCTCCTGAGGCCAAGTATCAGCTCCCACAATATAACTAGACATTTATGAGACACATATTAAGCACAAAATTTCTTTTTGGTCCTATCTTTTCAATACTTGCCTCCTCGCATCCATGATTGGCTGATGAAGATAAGTTTGTTTTGCACCATTTTAAAGCTAATTAAATGAAGAAGTTTTTCTCAGGCTATAGAAGAGTGATAGCATTTTGAAATGTCCGAATATTCTTAGAAATATTCAAATTTAATTTTCTGCATGACGTTGTGCTTACTTTCTTACTTAGAGAGTTTGATTTCTTCTGGAAAAATTTCTTTTCTTTCATTTGGCACCACTTGTTTTTCCTTTGTTTGTTTGTTTATTTATTTATTTAACGTAACTTAATGCTAATGTGGCTGATCCGACGATGCTACAGTAGGAGTCCTAAATTTTGCCTATCCAGGTTTAATTAGGATAGGGATCTTTAAAGAGTACCTGACATCGCACAGGCTGGAAACCACCTTTTTACACCCCATCCGAAGGGCGGCATAACTAAGGGTTTTTTACTCCCATTAAAAGATCCTAGGACCACCTGCTGGTTCGAACACGTGATCTTTTTCATAGAAGACTGTTTTGCTAGCCACCAAGCTACAGGTGATCCCCCACTCGCTTTTATTTGAATAATCATTAAGTATATAAATTTGAGTTTTTCTGGTGAAAACCATGGGCAACAGAAAAAAACTCAAAATTTATCTTCCTCCCTAACCGTCGAAAATTGGACTATTCGTAATATAAACTTTTTTGTTCCACTAAGTTTTAATATCTGCTCTCACACTATTACAATACATTTATGAGATATCTTCTATACATACATAGATGTGGAAAATAAATAATACGTAAAAGATACGGCCACTCTAGATTACCCTTAACAAAGAAACTGAAATTATCGGTTTTGATTTGCTGAACGTATCGACGTGCCTAGGTTGGCAAGTTCGTGTACAATTTCGTGAAAGGTAAGCAAAGTATTAAAAAAAAAAAAAATAAATAGCTTGGAAATTGCTGGGTTAAATAACATTAAAAGATTGTTAGAAAATTGCCTCTATTTGTCTTATTTTTAGTGTATTTCTTAAGTGTGAAAATCATAAAACTGTTATGAGACTGGTCTTAATCATTTTTGTTTAGAATTATTTTTATTTTTCCGCGTGTCCCCAATCGGTTTCATGAATGTTTCTTTTTATAAAAAACCTAAAATAATTATTTAAATTAATTGTACAAAGAATAATAATTTGATAGAAAGTTCCATAGAACATGAATGTATTATTTATATAAGAATGAACATTAAAAAAAAAAATTTACAAATGAAAATTTGTTTGTTATTGTATTTTTATTGAATTGCCGCAGGTGAACTCCTTTCCCACACACAGGCTCGCCTTAGTGGGATAGTGACTTCTACTTGCACTGTAATATGTCTGTGTTTTATTCAAATAAAGAAGTTTATAAAAAAAAAAAAAACTGCCAAAAACCCTTTGATTTGGTGGACGATGCGCAAATATTTTTATTTTGACGGATTACTGTCCTTATACCTTTAAAGTAGGATAACCGAAATCAGCAGCTACTCTGTTCCAACGTTGAGAAATTCTCCCGGTTAACTCTGGTAGCTAACTCTAGTAAAACATTAATAGAAACACGTTTTTCACTAAATGGTGAGAGGACTCGAAGAGAAGCTGGTTCCTGAAATGGCTGTTGTAGTGGCCTCCAAGGGAATAAAAGAAGCGTCAGAAAGATTCCCTAATCTGTAAGGAGAATGTGTGAGAGGAATAATTTAAAAATGTCTGCTATAAAAACACAAGCAACCCCTTTTGAGAGTCTAGACGGACAGATAAGGCACACCAACCTACATATCGCCCCAGAGACTGATCTTCTTAACATAGTGAACGAGAATAACTATCCTTTCTGGAAATATTGTGTAAGGGTGGAAAACGATAATGTTCCCAGCCCAATATGAATTATCAAGAATAAGACCACCTCCCGTTACCACCAGGTTACGAGACAAAGTTGCTGAGGAAAATGGTACTCGCACAAGAAATAATTGAAATTGTCCATGAAGCATAATATGTTTAAGTTGCCATATAATGCATAACTGTCTGCCATATAATGAAGATCCAATAAATAAATAATGAAGAATTAATTAAACCTGGCGGCTGAACGTGATTTCGGTTTAATGATCTTCATGTACGATCGTTGGCCCTGAAACATTCTAATATGCACTTAAATGGTTATAAAGGTAGAATGTTTTTTTTTTTTTTTTTTAAATAATTAACTAAAAATAAAAATATATGTGTCCTGTTAAATGTTACTGTAAATTATTGCATTGCACCCTCCTAAACCATGAATCCCGATTCCACTCCTACGTGAAAGAAATTAAATTTAGAAAATTACAGGCTCCCCTCCTGTTTTGAACTGGCCTTACGCTCTTTGTTGTTATGAAGGTATAATTTAATAACAAAATATCTTTTCACTTGCTTTTGTTTTTTGCAACTCTAAAAAATGTAATTTGAAGACATTATGAAAAACCATTATATAGCGTTACAGATATTACAGCAACATTTTCGACAATATTGCCGAACCAGAAGTATCACTTTATACCAAAATTTTGCACCTTTTTACGATTTTCCAAAAACAGCTCTAACGATTTTGATTAAACTTGTTATATCGATGTAAAATTGAATGGATTTTAGTATCATGTAGGCTTCATATCAGTAAGTTGTATAAAACTGAAATTTCACATTTTAGGAGCCTA